>OU452238.1:9927064-10527064 GCA_911728455.2 Marthasterias glacialis | reverse complement strand
ACTTCTGTACATCATGTATGTAATCATGTGTTAGTGAGTTAACAATACACAATTGTGTATATTTTGTTAGGGATTTTGATCATATCTTATAAATACAGAGTATATTCTTTATTTCAAACTGAACATACATGTGTTCTTCTGGAGGATCGGTGCTGGAATGCATTTTATAACCATTAAGGTTACATATTAAAGTTAATTGATTTTTTTCTTTTATAATTACGTACCAATCCTGTACTTTTTTGGACAGTGTAAATTAAGTGTAGGTTTGATTTAAAAAATGAAATCCATAGAGCAACTCAGATCAGAGAAATTTTAGGACCGACAACCTAAAACCAAAAAGACACCCCCAAACAACACATTAAAAAAACATACAAAAACAAAACACTGTTGACACCATCAGAACACTCACTAAGCAAGTTACACATGAAATTACACAATAGAATAAATATTACAGACCTTTGAAACTGGTAGGAACATTGGGTAAACAACAGAGAATTAATAATGAAGAGCAATAAGAATAAAAGATGTACACCTACATGTAGAGTAACAAATGAGGAGATGGATTATTCATATACATCCATCTATAGACTAAATAACAAGTATGAATTACTTAGAGTTGGTTAACATTTTAAGCAAATAAATGATAACTTTTATTTAAGTTGTAAAAACTAACAGTAATATACATGTACAACACTTCATATGAGGACTTTGTCAATTTAGGATGTACGCATGGCGAATGGTATTTACATACATGTGTATCAGTATTTTTTAGTAGGCCAAATTTTTGTACTGTTTTGCGTGTATGTATAAAGCATGCAAAAGTTCCAAGCGCATTTGATTATACTTGTACTTTATACATTTCCAGTGCATAAGTTTAACAATTTAGTCAGCTTGGGTAGACTTTATGTAGATTTTGCATGTTTTTTAGACCAAAACAAAAGAAAACAGACTACCAGTGTACAATGTGTATGCATTTCAAGTGTGATTTGACTGTGTGCATTGTAGCCTGGCAGTTTGGTAAGCCCTTCAAGTGTTGTACACTAGAATGGCAAGTCCATCACATTATACTAGTCCTGATGGCAAACAGGCCAGTTAATTCAATTGAATCCAACCCAATTAAATGGATGTGTGAACACCAAGCGTATTGAATGCGCATTAATTACTGCATGGAGGAATACGTACTGTACATGTTGAGAGTGTTTGTTGAAATGAGCAATGGCAGTGAGTCACACAAGTAGTTTACCAGCGATACGCAATACACTACATTATCAGGCCAATATTCTGATGAAGGTGCATAAAGCACAACTGACTTCTCTGAATTCAATTGAATTCAATTTACCTTTCTCATATCAAGTAGCATTGTAAAAAACTTAATTTTAGGTTGGGTATACGGTTCTGCCATTTTCAATTAAAACAAATAATTTTGACTGATATAATAATGCAACTTGAATCCAGAGGTTGTCATCAATTCTTGTTTGTTTTGCTGTGCTCTTGCAGAATGACAATCATTTAAGTTTGGCTAGGTATAGTGGGCAAAATGTTTTGAGCACTTGAACTGTGTGCACTTCCAAACTCAATGCATGAAAATAAACTCACAGAAAATCACCATTAAATACAGTTCAGTACTGGCAGCTGTGAAACCAATTGCTCTTAAAAAAATGATTTGAAATTCTGCACGCTTTCATGTCTGAGGTTACACACATTTTAATTAAAGTTCTGTCAGATCAGGTCTGGTTCTGATAAGGTCACGGACATTGTGAATTTTCACAAGTTATGCAGATAAAATTCAGAAAAAAACGCTATCAATGGTTCCATGGACAGTGTGATTCAAATGTTAATCATCAGTTTTTTAAAAGATTCAGCAGAAAATGAAACCAGTTCAATACATACAAGTATATACATTTATCTTGATTATAGATGGTTGCTTTGTGTATTGTACATTTGAACATGTAAAAATGTACAATGTAGATGACTAACTACATGAAACAAATCTTTCATTACAGAGTACACATTAAAATGGTGTAAAATGTCACTTTATGTGAAACTTTTTCAGAGCGAAACATCAATAAAAAAGTGGGTCTGTGCTTTCCAAAGAGGATTTGTTTGCCTCAGTCAAAGGTCAAAGGTCAAATTCAATGCCTTTGTTTGAATATAATCAAAATTCAGGAAACAGACTCATTATTTGAAATGTTAGTCATTGGATGATTTGGGATGTTAACAAAATTTGTGCTGGAAGGGTATCTAGAACGATGGAATTTTAGACTGTTTTAACGTGAGGTTTGAGACTTGAATTTTGTCTCCACTTTCATAATGACTCTATCTTTCGGAAAATGAATGTGTCACAAAATTAAATTTGACCTTGGAGGCACTTTATCATCATTTGCGCAACAGTCAAATTCGTGCCACGAAAAAAATTCACCTTATGTGGATGTCCGGCCTGCTGCTAGTGCTAGCTCTTACAATCTTGAAGGGTGCGTGAATGTAGCTTATTATAATTTAATGGGGTCTACAAAGAGCACAGTGGAGCGCGCTATTTGAAACATTCATTTTATGCAGCACACACACAGACCCAACAGTGTACACAACTAAGGGTATTGGGGCCTAAGGCAAATGTACGCTTCATGGATATTGTTCATTATTTTCACCTGTGGTGTAAACAGTCATGATAGGATAATCCTAGACCTGTGGGCCCTGACACCGGTATAGTCCTGATACACAATTTGAACAATAATTATTGAAACTAGAACAGATTTTTACACTTTTATTAGCATTGATAAACTGAGTACAGGAGCTAGACATAGCCATGGGAACAGTATCCAGGAGCCAAATACAAAACAAAACTTTGGCTACAGTGATCAGAATTTAATGCAAAACACTAATGAAAATGAAAAAATTGCAACATGAAAATCATCATACTAATGTAGGTGTTTTTGTTTTAAGTAAAAATTGAAATTGCGCGGTAAATTGATTGTTGTTTTTGGTTCTTCTTGTCAAATTAGTAGTTTCAGGGATTATCATATTTAGAAGAATGATGTTATTTATGGTCACTTTTAATTTTTAATTTTTTATTTTTATAAAACAAGGTGAAATTGCCCCAAATAAACACACATTTTTTTTTATTAGAAAAATAAAAATATATAGGCATTTTTTTAATTGTGATTGGAGCACTTGACTTTCAGGAATGGAATCTCTGCACTCAAACAATTTGATATGAGTAATGTCAAGATCTTGTTTTTAAATTTTTAATTTATGAATAATGTGTTCACCACAGAGGCTCAAATCTAAATACAGTCCCATGGTGACCAAAACAAAAACAATGTGATATAATAAGTCTTTAATCTGGTAACTGTTGATGGGGTTTGTCCATACACTCTACATGAGACCCTTCAACCTGTCCCCACAGTAACCGCTACTAATAGAATGACTCTCCAAACAGGACAGCAATCATCACTGCATTGTGTCAGGAAAAAAATAGGTGAAGTGTTTTAGATCAGATTAGATCTGACATTTTATTGTCGGTGTTATAAAAATACAGAAATGTAGTTTCCATTGGCGCATAAAAAGATAGAAAAATACATTTGGATAAAAACAATGATTTGATGACAAACTTACAGAGATTAAAAAAAGAAAGAAATATACACTAAAATAAAACAATTATTTGAATATATGAGAAAAATTACAAGATCTTTACCAAGTTTTACAATGAAGGAGAAATCCTGCATTGAGCAGACATACAAATAAATACCCTTATTTACGTACAGCTGATGTGTTAAATAAATGAACGGAGTTGGGAACAATGGATCGTCTGCATGAGTAAGGTTTGTACATGGAACACAACTGAGACTGGATCTATTAAAAACAAAGCAATCAAAAATTTGCATCTAATTTCAGACCTTTTTGTCAGTAGTGACTCTTGCCCCTGAAGGGTTTGAAGCATCCCTAATACTCTGAGCAAAATGCTTTACATTCACCTCTTTACTCTACAATGGCCAAATCAGCACCATTCAAAATCCATTTGGTCTGGCCTTAAATTATCCAACTTGCACCTGTCCAGAAAATTGATGCATTAGGCATGTTAGGACAAAGGTTACAATGGAAATAGTCCTGTAATCTTGTGTTTCCAAACTCATACTTTATGAAAGAAAAGATTGTGGTCATTTGTAAAATGATTTTTATTCAATCTGCAAAACTTGTTGACCTGTGGAGGTTTTCTTGATCAGGACAGTTAAAAAGTTGGAGTTTTGATGTTTTTGGCTGCAGGATGAGTTCACATGTTAGTATATGCTGCACGGCCGTCTGTTGGTCAAAGAGTGTGCATATATCTCATACTTTGGACTTTTTGGAGATTTTTTGCTATTAGGCAAATTTGAGGGCGCTCTTTTCAATTATTCAAGTTTCGATTCGAAACGAGTTACTGTTTAGAAGATAACTTGTGCTATCTTTGGCATGTTTTCCAAGTAATGGACTAGTTTGTCTGGCACAATGGTGCATGTCCCAGATACACCCTTTATAAATTTAAGTAAATAAGTCTATCTATTTTTTACATCTGTTTGCCATACAATTAGCACTGGTCTTTTCTGTGGTTGATTTACCAAAACAGTGTATATCCCGATATAGACCGTTTTGCCAAATAAATTGTGCGAATAGAAAACACGTTCAGAAGAGCTATCTGTCATTTTGCATTCGTTTGCCAAGAAGTAACTTAGCCTGATTCCCTTGTGTTAATTTGCAGAAATGGTGTATTTACAAAATACACCATTTTGCTAGAAAAAACCCACCGCTGTATTAAACATGTCAAATCAATGTTAAAGCATGTCACTGTTGAGATTTGTCTAATATTAAATCGTGTTCTCTTGAAACAAATCCATTCATCAAGTATTTTGTGTTTTTTGTATGTCTAAGTTACCTGTAACTGCCAATAAAAGTATTTTGACATGCACCCTTCTGCCAGAAAAACACAAACAGAAATAACAGGGATATAAAGGTACAGTAACATACAATGTAAGATACAGCCTTTTGCCAAGGAAAACATCAGAAGAATTAATCTGGCAGAAAGAAGTAACTTTTTTTGAATGATAATTTATACTGAAAAAACAAAATGCCTCAAGTCTCAAGATAAACAAGAAGAAACAATGGAACTATTATGTGTCTTTGCTCTAAAATTACTCACTGTTTGAAAAATGACGGAAAAATTACTAGAGATTAAAAGTTTGGAATCAGTTTTCTCAACTTGGGATTTGTTTAGATACACCCTTTTGCCAACACAGGGCCCCGCAGGCTGCCTTTGGGGAAAGTGATACTTTCACAATGCCAGCTTCTCCCTCAGAAACTGCAGACTGTTTCTGAAAGACAATCCAAACAAAGATACACATATGTTGCATATAAGTTTGATCTTTTACTTGTCTTGTACTACAATGTAGGAAACTAATTTGTTGACTGTTTGATTTTCAGTGTGTAGTGTGTATGAGTAGTCGGGCATCTATCTGTACGAAGCCATGTGGTCATCAGGTGATCTGTCGACGCTGTTTTGTCAAGACTATTCAGATGGCTGTATCACAAAGATTATTACCTCTAAGATGTGTAGTGTGTAGAGCTAAGGTAACTCAGCTTCAACAAACCACCACGGCTACACATATTCCTACTTAGAATGGGCTTCCTTTTCACAACTAGCAATGTAAATTTATTTAAACTTAACTTTATTGCACACTTGTTCAAGATTTTCAGAAGAAAACATATTTTACCTGTAAGTGTGATATTATTGATACACATGGAGAAGTCTTTCATAACTTTTTCAGTGGTTTTCTGAGCTATTTAAAAGTGAAAGTGGACTATGATGTACAGTGTATTTTGTAGAATTTAAAATCAATGGTATGTAATGTACAGGTACACGTACATGTACATCAAATTTATGAATACATTGTACAGTAATGTATTGTTTAACTATAATAATTTGAGGGGTCTTTAAAATATGAAATCTGTTTCTTGTATATTTCAATGCTTGAAATGAAATCCATTTGTTTTTCTATAATTGTGAATAAAATCTTCTTCCTGTCATTACAATCTGTAGAAAAGATACAAGCAACAAATACAGTCAAAGTGCAATGTACACAATGTTATATGTCATTAAGGCCCTTCTTTCTCTGATGGACCTTGATGAACATGATGTCATTTGAAAAGGGCGCCCTCGGTTAGAGGTCAAAAGAAGGTTAGTCATTGGTCCATCCTTGCGCTGTGCGTACATGTAGATGTGTATTTCCATTATTTTATTATCATTTGATTTCTAAGATGGCAGAATGATGATGTCAATGCACAAGGTTCATTGTTGATCCTGACTGGTTTTTTTTATTATACATCGATTGACTTCTTAAAAGTCTCATTTGATTCTGTTTATTTTGTGTGATCAAAGGAATCTAACCAAATGAATCAAGTAAATGAAGGAGAATACACACTGAACTTTGAATAGAATTTTAAAAAAGTGTTGGAGGACACTGATATATTATAAGCAATAACTTTTCAATAGGTAAGATTATGAATTGGCAACATTAGCATATCAAATTGTTTTGGATAGTTTGTTGAATTGTTATAGCAGTTTTATTTGGAGGTACATTGAAGTCAGTTTGCAGGCATTCCTGTAGGCATCCAGCTGAGCAATGCAAATAGTGTGTCCAGATTGGCAGTCATTTCAAAAACATGGCATCCACATTGCTTCTCAACAGTACTTTTACATGCACAGTACATAACACAGGGTGTCCTAATTCAAAACAGGGCATCCAAAAGACACCCTAACTCCATGCAGAACCACTGAAGACATCCTGTTGGATCACTGCAGGTACATGTATTATGTTGGATCACTGCAGGCATCCTGTTGGATTACTGCAGGTACATGTGTTCTTTTGGATCACTGCAGGTATTCTGTTGGATCACTGCAGGTATTCTGTTGGATCACTGCAGCTACATGTATTCTGTTGGATCACTGCAGGTATTCTTTTGGATCACTGCAGGTATTCTGTTGGATCACTGCAGGTATTCTGTTGGATCACTGCAGGTATTCTGTTGGATCACTGCAGGTACATGTATTCTGTTGGATCACTGCAGGTATTCTTTTGGATCACTGCAGGTATTCTGTTGGATCACTGCAGGTATTCTTTTGGATCACTGCAGGTATTCTGTTGGATCACTGCAGGTATTCTGTTGGATCACTGCAGGTATTCTGTTGGATCACTGCAGGTACATGTATTCTGTTGGATCACTGCAGGTATTCTTTTGGATCACTGCAGGTATTCTGTTGGATCACTGCAGGTATTCTTTTGGATCACTGCAGGTATTCTGTTGGATCACTGCAGGTATTCTTTTGGATCACTGCAGGTATTCTTTTGGATCACTGCAGGTATTCTTTTGGATCACTGCAGGTATTCTGTTGGATCGCTGCAGGTATTCTGTTGGATCACTGCAGGTATTCTGTTGGATCACTGCAGGTACATGTATTCTGTTGGATCACTGCAGGCATCCTGTTGGATCACTGCAGGTATTCTTTTGGATCACTGCAGGTATTCTGTTGGATCACTGCAGGTATTCTTTTGGATCACTGCAGGTATTCTGTTGGATCACTGCAGGTATTCTTTTGGATCACTGCAGGTATTCTGTTGGATCACTGCAGGTATTCTGTTGGATCACTGCAGGTATTCTGTTGGATCACTGCAGGTATTCTTTTGGATCACTGCAGGTATTCTGTTGGATCACTGCAGGTATTCTTTTGGATCACTGCAGGCATCCTGTTGGATCACTGCAGGTACATGTATTCTGTTGGATCACTACAGGTACATGTGTTCTGTTGGATCAATGTGGGCATCCTGTTGGATCACTGCAGGTATTCTGTTGGATCACTGCAAGTATTCTGTTGGATCACTGCAAGTATTCTGTTGGATCACTGCAGGCATCATGTTTGATCACTACATAGGTATTCTGTTTACTGCAGGTACATGTATTCTGTTGGATCAATGTGGGCATCCTGTTGGATCACTGCAGGTATTATGTTGGTTCACTGCAGGAATTCTAATGTTTATTTCACAGCAGACAGTTTGTCAATTTAATGCAATGCATTTATAACATGTATAAGGGTTAATGCAGAGATTTTGCACTTAGTTTTCTTAGCACCTCATTACATGTACATTCAAGTGTAAAACATTAGTGTACAAATATTTAGAATAACAATAATTCTTCCATGTTAAATAAAGTACAAATTCAACAAATTTGCTATGCATACTTATTGAATTGAAAAAGATATTTAAGTGATTTGTTAATAATTAAATTACATTGTCTTGTCAAAGTGTACATTTACAAATCTGCTGTAATATTGCATAAAGTAAAGTATGTAGGTAGAATACATCTCATGTAACTACTCTAAGAATGAATATCCAAGACAAGTCAAAAGATTGTTAATTTTTTAGGAACCTAGAGACATTATTTACATCCAATTTGTTCTTTGAATTATATGGAAGATAGGAATAGTTGTTTTGCCTATGTCCATGATTTTCAGATTGGACTGTCAATTTGCGCAGTATGTATGTATTTTTTTATGAGTAAAGTAAATGGCATACGTGTAATATCAAGATTGTTGCCAGTGTTTGCAAGATGGTCAAATGATACTCCTTTGTGCAATTCCATTGTTGATCTTGTTAAACTGAGAACAGGTTTTAGCAGTCTGGTTTCTAAACCTTAGCTATCATTTTGTTGAAATATGCTATTGATAATCATATGGGGCCTATCTTGACATATCAAGTCAAAAACATAATTTAGAAAATAACAGATTTGTAAAACAGTACACGTAGTTGTTGTCAATGGGGCATGTTAAAACCATGGAGTCCCTACTGCTACAAAGATGGTTTGAATAAACTACAGCAAACATCCATTTGGAGATCAGGTTTGTATTTGAATCCAATCAATAAGTGATCATGTACTGAATCAATTCAATTCATACTACCCATTGTTGTTTAGATATGATTGTCATAGTGTATTGTGTACATCAGTGGTCAATATTTACTAGATCTAGTCCTTTTGGATATACACATTTTATGTTCTTGGTTGTGTTCTTTCTTCCTTTTGTATAAATAAAATTCAACAATTAACTCCAAGGACAGGTTGATTTGTTTACTGTACATGGCCTTTGATTCTGATTTGATTCTGATTTATGTGATGTCTATGTCAAGATTTGAAGTATGGTAGCCATCTTGATTGGGGAACAACACTGGGTAGTACATGGTAGTAGCATTTATTTGTTAAAAGGATAGTACAGCATTGAAAACCAGCAGATTCTCAAATCACCCAATAATAATGGGAAAGGTTATTTACCAAGTTTATTCATGTACCTTTTTTCCTTTTGATTTATAAGTACTTCTGGTTATGAGGGATATAAAATTGACAATAAGAACCTTGGACATGTAAGACTAAAATCACAATCGCAATGTTGACAGATAATGTGATGATTTAATAATCTGAGATTTAGATAAATCACTTTTATTCATCATTCAATTAGTTTCTTTGTGTCAACAGTAGAAAAGAATTTGCTTACATGATGTGGTACAGGTCTCAGTAGTTATCTTTTGAATGCAATTTGAAGCAATCCTCAACAGTGTACAGTAATAGAACATCTTCAAGCAAACTTGAATCCTGGATGGTTGATCCATTGCAATAATAGTGTGATATACCATATTGCAAGGTCCATATCACCCTGTGTATTGTGCTGTTCTAGCTCGTCAAGTTTGCATGAAGACAAATTAGTTATAACGTGTGCTCGCCAAGTACAGAAAAAATATAGCGCAGCTGCAGCCCATATCCAACTCGGCCTCCAGCTTTGTTGGATATGGGAGGCAGTAGCGCTATATTTTTCTTTATTCCACTCGTGCTTGTGTGATAATTAAGTACAACACTGTTACTCTACACAATTTTCCTACAGCAAGTTAGAGAATGTTGAGGCAGGAGGAGTTATACCACAATCATACCACCCTGGATTCATTAGATGAATTGTCTGTGTGGAATTGCCTTCAATACAAAGACAGAGATCTGTCCTACACACCAAACAATCTGTCCTACACACCAAACAATGGAGGATTAAAACGGAGAAAACAATCAAATCTTGTCTTACTTCCCTGTAGCAATGATGGTGTACTGCCTTACTATTCCTCATTGATGTCATGAGTGCCAACAAGTTATAATGTATGTAGGATCTTGACCATGTTGATCCTGAAGATGTTGATTCTGACCAGGGTGATCCTGAAGATGTTGATCCTGACTGTGGTGATCCTGACCGTGGTGATCCTGACCATGGTGATCCTGAACATGGTGATCCTGAAGGTTTTGATTCTGACCAGGGTGATCCTGACCATGTTGTTTCTGACTAGGGTGATCCTTACCGTGGTGATCCTGAAGGTGTTGATTCTGACCATGGTGATCCTGAAGGTGTTGATCCTGACCGTGGTGATCCTGACCAAGGTGATCATGAACAAGGTGATCCTGAATATGGTGATCCTGAAGATGTTGATTCTGACCATGGTGATCCTGACCATGGTGATCCTGACCATGGTGATCCTGAACATGGTGATCCTGAAGATGTTGATTCTGACCGTAGTGATCCTGAAGATGTTGATTCTTACCATGGTGATCCAGAACATATTGATTCTGACCAGGGTGATCCTGACCGTGGTGATCCTGAAGATGTTGATTCTTACCATGGTGATCCTGACCATGGTGATCCTGAAGATGTTGATCCTGACCGTGGTGATCCTGACTGTTCTGTAGTCATTTTCAAGGAGACATCCAGCCATTTATCAAAGGGAGTTTGTTTATGGCCACTTTCAGAGCTTCGTACAACATATCCAAGGTTTCCTTCAATTATGTTTTACACTTGTTTTTATAAGTTTGGCTTATATTGTTTTTATTGTTACGAGAGCTGTTGACCATCTAGTGTGGGAAGTTCTGAAAGAGGCCATAAACCTGTAATGGTCTCTTTTCAGTGTGCTAGAAAACGAGATCTGTGCTTTATCTCACTCTGTTTCAAGCAGTTCACACTTAGGCCAACAACAAAAAATTGTTGAGTTGCCCTTCAGTGAAATTTTTTGAAGGGTTCGGACAGTCAAGATTTTCTCTTTTTTTTCTCCTTGACTGTCATTTTAAGATTGAAGCGTATCGGAACTGATCCACATACAATGTTTCACAATGTTGTACAAATAAACATTGGAACATTTGTTTTAATTTTTTTATGATAAATACCTGTATTTCGGGATGTTATACACAGAAAATTGGTAAGTTTCATTCAATATGAATGACAAAAACAAAACAAGAACAAAAAATTACCCGAAATTTCAGCACTTTTAGGTCCTTCGTTGGAGGGCAATGAAAATTTTGTTTGCCTTGTGTCTGTTTTGATTGAAAAATGTGATACACATAAAAATTATAAAAAATCAGGGGGGGGGGGGTGATTTCCAGGTGACTGCCTGTCCTTTTGAAATGTGTTGTTGCTGTTTCCTGATTTGTAACAATATTCATGTTCTTGAACAACTCCTTGTCTGTTGTACCTAATTGTTCTAGAGGTAGGAACGGAGTTTAAACTTTGCTCCTCAAGCCTGTCAAAGGAGAGTGTTGAGGATCAGGCCTTGTTTCAGACTAGGGTTATAATACTTCAGTTAAGATCTCATTTCCTGACTTGCACAAAAACAATCTTTTGCCTGAAGTGCACAGAAAAAAAAGCTGTGTGCTTATTTCTTGCTGTCGTGGGCCAGACATAAATTTGTGATCTAGATATGTTTTATCTTTATCTTGGTAGTGGGATTATGAGACATGATGGAGGCTGGCAGAAGAGGAATCCTCAAGGATAATCCTCGAGGAAATACTGTTGACACAACAAAAATAAATCCCTCTGATTTCACTGTCATAGTGTACATTAGACAGGTCCTTTTCCAACTGTTGGGTAAGGCTCCAGATGGTCAACCAATTTTCCGCCATGGTTACTATCGCCTACAGTGCCAGGTTCATCAGACTGGTTGGTGTCAGGGTAGGCTGGGTGTTGTTTAGTTTGGATTAGGGGCTGTCTTCACTGCCTGGAAAGAAAACAATTGAGAGATGGTCCTCTGCAAAAGGTAGACATCCCTTGGTCCTCCATTTCATCAATCTCCTTGCAAATCAAGTGGTGGGTTATCTTCATTATGGAGACATAAATATATGACCTTGTTCCATTCCCTCTATCACTGGTAACTCAAGTGCTTGCATGCTGGCAACAACTTTACCTACTTAGTGTGAGTGACTTATCAGGTGGATGTCTTGGCCATGGCAACTATCTTTCTCAGAATTTTATCAATATTTCCCTTGCTGCAAGCTTAATGTGATCTATTCTGCAACAATTGCTAAAATAGAAACACACATATGGAACTATTTTGAATGTTAATACTTTACAATCAGGTAAAGTTTTAAAGAAACTTAACTAATTTGGGTCCAACAGTGTTTCCTTGTACCAATGCTGTACTCTCCTTAGGGTGTTGCTTCATATTTGTTTCAAACCTATTTACCTTTTCTTTTAAAGGCATTGATTTATTTAATTATATCAAACAAAACTCGACAAATAAAGGTTATCATAAATTATGTATAAAATTTAAATTTGTACTTGATCTAGATATAAACTATAAAATAAATGTCAAACATAATGCACATTTAATTTTTCATTATTCAAACTGCCAGTTTCCAGCAGTATATGCATATTTTGTCAGAAATAAATCAATGAATTATATTGATATGAAATTTATTATTTGTTCATGTTTTTTCTTCATGTTTATATATACAATCCTCAAAGTACAGGATTTGTAATTATAGACCTTATGCATTGACGTCATCACGCCGCCATCTTAGAGGTAAATCGATGATGTAACAATGGAAACGCAGAGATTTGTACGCGCTGCGCACAGGATTGGCCAATGAACAACCTCATTTTGACCTCTAGACGAGGGCGCCCTACTCAAATGACGTCATGTGCATAAGGTCTATTGTAAAATAAATGATTAGTTTCCATCTGGAAGCTCGCTGATAGTTAAAACTCATACCTTTTCCAATCCTATAGAGATGTTTTTCTTATGAAATATTTCCAAGTCAAAGAATTAGCCTGCAGTCCCCCACAAATTACCATTGTTATGATTGTCACAATTGAAATAAACCCAATATGAATGTAAACAAAGTATTTTCATTGTTTTCACAGGTTGATTGGACAAATGTATGGATTGGTTTGTTGATTGAAAATTACTCTTTCAAAAAACAATGATATACTTTACCTTTTAAGGCATGGTTACATGATTGGTCGTGATCGAATTATTATATTTTTTTAAATACAGGATTTTCAATCTGAAAGCTCCATTTTTATAAACTTTATCCCTGTACTAATTTTATACTTCTGCAATTTTCACAGGTTTGTTGTACATTTTGCTTGAGAACTTAAGGAATGGATAAAACCAATGATGTATCATACATTTACACCACAAACACCTTTATTACCATTCATGGTTTATTATTACTTAAAAACATTTTCCATGGCAGCAAGGGGCTGATGGCAGCAAGGGGCAGATGGCAGCAAGGGGCTGATGGCAGCAAGGGGGCAGATGGCAGCAAGGGGCTGATGGCAGCAAGGGGCAGATGGCAGCAAGGGGCAGATGGCAGCAAGGGGCAGATGGCAGCAAGGTGCTGATGGCAGCAAGGGGCAGATGGCAGCAAGGGGCTGATGGCAGCAAGGGGCAGATGGCAGCAAGGGGCTGATGGCAGCAAGGGGCAGATGGCAGCAAGGGGCAAATGGCAGCAAGGGGCTGATGGCAGCAAGGGGCAGATGGCAGCAAGGGGCTGATGGCAGCAAGGGGCTGATGGCACCAAGGGGCAGATGGCAGCAAGGGGCTGATGGCAGCAAGGGGCAGATGGCAGCAAGGGGCAGATGGCAGCAAGGGGCTGATGGCAGCAAGGGGCAGATGGCAGCAAGGGGCAGATGGCAGCAAGGGGCAGATGGCAGCAAGGGGCAGATGGCAGCAAGGGGCAGATGGCAGCAAGGGGCTGATGGCAGCAAGGGGCTGATGGCAGCAAGGGGCTGATGGCAGCAAGGGGCAGATGGCAGCAAGGGGCAGATGGCAGCAAGGGGCTGATGGCAGCAAGGGGCAGATGGCAGCAAGGGGCTGATGGCAGCAAGGGGCTGATGGCAGCAAGGGGCAGATGGCAGCAAGGGGCTGATGGCAGCAAGGGGCTGATGGCAGCAAGGGGCAGATGGCAGCAAGGGGCAGATGGCAGCAAGGGGCAGATGGCAGCAAGGTGCTGATGGCAGCAAGGGGCAGATGGCAGCAAGGGGCTGATGGCAGCAAGGGGCAGATGGCAGCAAGGGGCTGATGGCAGCAAGGGGCAGATGGCAGCAAGGGGCAAATGGCAGCAAGGGGCTGATGGCAGCAAGGGGCAGATGGCAGCAAGGGGCTGATGGCAGCAAGGGGCTGATGGCACCAAGGGGCAGATGGCAGCAAGGGGCTGATGGCAGCAAGGGGCAGATGGCAGCAAGGGGCAGATGGCAGCAAGGGGCTGATGGCAGCAAGGGGCAGATGGCAGCAAGGGGCAGATGGCAGCAAGGGGCAGATGGCAGCAAGGGGCAGATGGCAGCAAGGGGCAGATGGCAGCAAGGGGCTGATGGCAGCAAGGGGCTGATGGCAGCAAGGGGCTGATGGCAGCAAGGGGCAGATGGCAGCAAGGGGCAGATGGCAGCAAGGGGCTGATGGCAGCAAGGGGCAGATGGCAGCAAGGGGCTGATGGCAGCAAGGGGCTGATGGCAGCAAGGGGCAGATGGCAGCAAGGGGCTGATGGCAGCAAGGGGCTGATGGCAGCAAGGGGCAGATGGCAGCAAGGGGCTGAATTAGGGGAAGTAAAACAATGGTTGTAAAGAAGTATCATAGTTACTACAACAAAGTCAAATTTTAAAATCAAATTGTTTATTATTCAAACCAGCCAAATAGTCCAATAGCAAGCAGTAGCTGTTAATCATCTTTTATTATACCTATGCTAGTGTATGGGCATAATTTGAATACCAGGACTGCAATACATACTATCAATTAGATTACATTGATTATGCCACAGGTATTGTACCTACATATCCGCAGTTTGTTTCTTTACTGCATAACTTGTGTGAGTCACTCATCAATTTTCAATTCATACTATTTAAAAGATTATAAATGACCCATTTATTTATCCGTGACAAATTAAACGTAATGGACTGTTGGTAAGAATACTGAAAGTATTTACACTAGTCTTATCAACTATGCATACCACAAACAATATCAGTGAGCAGACATATTGGGTTAAATTTTACCTAATAAGTTCATTGAAAAAATCTACCACCGAAAATTCTTTTATTGACC
The DNA here is from genome assembly GCA_911728455.2 of Marthasterias glacialis. Lineage (NCBI taxonomy): Eukaryota > Metazoa > Echinodermata > Asteroidea > Forcipulatida > Asteriidae > Marthasterias > Marthasterias glacialis. The sequence goes on along the minus strand of OU452238.1, from coordinate 10,511,651 downwards.
TTTACAGGCTGTGTAAAGTCTTGTGCATGTTAGAATGGTCAGACCAAATAAAGCAACTTTGCTTATGTCAGGCATGCAACTTGGACTTGACCAAAAACAAGGAAATTCCAATCTTTACAAGACTTTGTACAGTGTTTTTAAATTATCAATGGCATGAGTGTGAGATGAAAAACGAGGAAATCAGCTGATCCGAGGAACAGTCGCATGCCTGACACGTAGGAACCCATAGGAACCCACGGTTCCCCCCCCAAAAAAAAAAAAAATAAATAAATAAATAAATAAATAAATAAAATAAAATAAAAATACAAATTGAATATGCGAGAGCTATGCACATTTTCAAAATTTGTAAAGGGGCTGACAAATTACAAATTCACTGTAAATTATTCAGTAAATAATTACTAAGAAAACCGGCATAAGAAAACTGTAAAGCTACAAACCTAAATTGGCAGCTGCTTTTTGATTAATTAAAGACAAGACCAGTAAAACTGACTTCCCCCAATATGATGGAATTTGTCCCAATATTTGAATGTTGGCAATCTACACTTGAATACTATCTGCTCTTTTACATCCAAGACATGTCTTCTTGGTGTCAATATTCAAAGCAAACTTAAAAATAAAACTTTATGCAATCAATAAAATGCTAAAATGGTGCACAAACTTATAGTTGCCTTTAATAAATTAGTGTTGATTAAGCCCTCTCCCCCAGTTGCACATTGCTGGCATCAGCAAGTGTATTATCAAGCATGCTAGCACACAGAAACTCTGTGCTTGGGTTGGATTGAGATGTTGGCTTAATGGACTTTCCACAGTACTCTTTATAAATTTAATTATATACCACACAAACCTTGTTGTTTGATTGGTAGAACATGCATCACTTGTCATTTTTGAATTTTCCAAGTATTTACTGCCGCTGCATTGGACTGTCGTATATGGATAATTGTAGGACAGCGAATATGGTTTTAATTCGCAGCGTCATTCCCCAAATAATCGTTCCCACCAAACGAGGCAAGGTCATATCACGGCAGACAAGGTTGGTCTCTACATGGAGTCATCCACATTGTTTAGAATGTTTAGAAAGAATTTTCAGAATGTTGGGTCAACGAAAAAATTGTTATCAATTTTGTGTTTATTGTGAAAAATATTCAAATGACAAGGATCTATGTGTGAGTTTAATATAAAACAAATAGTTAATGTATTTTGTTTGTGCTTTGTCCCAGAATACATATCACTTGGTGAAATCTGGCTTTTTACATTTCACTCAGATTTACCTCGTGAAATGGAAAAGTCCAGGTTTTACCTTGTGATTACATTCTGCGACAATGCATGCAAATGCTACCCATATTTATATATTGTATGTTTCCTTGGGATTACATGATTACATCTAGCCTCTTAATAACAGTGAATTCTATAGATTCAATAATAAACTGAATATTGTCAGCATTATTAAAACAAAATAGTAACATACACTCTTCATCCTTCTCAAAATAAGACACAACTAGCACAACACTCAATTAACATTGTTCAAAGTACACAGGTTTATGAGATTTTTACAGTTAGCAATTCAAATACAGCACAAATGTCTGTCATGGAAGTAATAATCTTGACACTGATATGAAATAAAACATCTAATGAGCATCAGTATTAATTATTCGATCAGTCTGATATGTCCTTCATTGCCAATGGGTCTGTATATACAGCTAATATAAAAATAAATCACTACAAATATGTTACAAAATATTGTCAGAGTGCATTGAAAGTATGATATTACCAAAACAGGAAATCTGCTTCATAACAATAGACCGATTGCGCAAGCCGCGTCACGTGACCCCTGTTGGGTATAAAATGTAAACACAAACGTAATCCTCCATAGGAAAGGGTGGTACGGTACACGATGATTAATGCATTTAGTTTATTCGATCGAGGCTTTTCTTGCTCGAAATCTGTGAAAGATATTCCAGAGTTTGTACCAAAGACCTTCAAGTGGCTGAATCAAGCCAGTAAGGACAGTTCCAGCAAGTCTTGAAAATTGTAAAAGTACCGTATAAATGTTCACGATGTGTACAGCGCACGACGGAACGTTAGGCTAGACGACCGCGATCACCACACACTTTTCAACACAAAAATTTGCAAGTTTTGAAGCTGAAATCCTCCAAAGAAATTGCTTTCCAAAACTGTGATTCCTTTGCCTATTTGAAATTCTGCAAGGCTAGGTATTAATGCTCACTTTTCCAACGATGTTTATCCTTTTTTACAGTGATTTAGACCAACATTACAACCAAAATTACAGACGGGTGGCTGCATAATAGTCGTTCGACGCCGGTAGTGCATGGCTAAAAAACTCTTTTTAGAAGAATTCTGTTAAGTTATGAAACAGAGATGTGATTTAAATTAATGCTACAACATACTACTTTAAATAATAGGGGCTTATTAACTAATTCATTGCTTAACGAAAGTAAAATCGACTGTTTTCATACTAACTCTGTGTCACGGCCTATGCTTTTACACATATTTTTTCATCAGCTGTATGACGTCATACCCGATAGGAGGTCACGCAATCGGTCTATTGGCTCTCTTTTTCAAGTTTCTCTTTATGGACCTGTACTGTCATATTAAGTGCTTAAATGGGATCCTATATACTGCTATGGGTTCAATAGACATTGGGTATTATAACCATGGATGCCATGCTGGGTCCATACGACACAGATTATCTGGGCTATTGGCAGCTGCTACTAACGTACTCACTTTACTTTCACCTCCTTCAAACTGAGCAAGATCTGTAATCAAACAAAAACATTCATACACTAAGTAACCCAAAACATACAATTCATGTTATATTTTATAGTGAATATGTCATGCAGTGATTTGCTTCTTTAATGATGGGTTTGACATTACAATGATGATAAGATAACATTTTGCTCTAGATCAATCCTCTTCAAACCTGGAGAAGCATCAGGCCACAAAATAAGAGGTTCCTTTAGAGAACTTTAAGGTCATTTTGGAAAGGTTGGACTGAATTTGTACCTAGTAAATAAATAAAAAAAGACATACAGATAGAAAGACACTAATAAAAACCAAACAAATTAAGAATTGAGGTATCTATATTGTTTGAATTTCTGATGTGAAGTCTGTAAACCAGCAGCATAATAATCAAATGGCTCCTAGACATAATTTTAAAAGTGCTGGGTATAGGATTTGACCTTTGAAACTTTGGAAACAGCTAACACCGTTCATTTCAATGGTGACCATAAGTCTTCAGATCGAACTCTATCTAGCATGAGAAAAACCTGAATTACAAAGTGTTTTATTCCTAATTCCTGCTAGTATAGTCTATGGTTACATGATGAAGTACTTACTCCTATATCCCTGCTAGTATAGTCTATGGCTACATGATGAAGTACTTACTCCTATATCCCTGCTAGTATAGTCTATGGCTACATGATGAAGTACTTACTCCTATATCCCTGCTAGTATAGTCTATGGCTACATGATGCAGTACTTACTCCTATATCCCTGCTAGTATAGTCTATGGTTACATGATGAAGTACTTACTCCTATATCCCTGCTAGTATAGTCTATGGCTACATGATGAAGTACTTACTCCTATATCCCTGCTAGTATAGTCTATGGCTACATGATGAAGTACTTACTCCTATATCCCTGCTAGTATAGTCTATGGCTACATGATGAAGTACTTACTCCTATATCCCTGCTAGTATAGTCTATGGCTACATGATGAAGTACTTACTCCTATATCCCTGCTAGTATAGTCTATGGCTACATGATGAAGTACTTACTCCTATATCCCTGCTAGTATAGTCTATGGTTACATGATGAAGTACTTACTCCTATATCCCTGCTAGTATAGTCTATGGCTACATGATGAAGTACTTACTCCTATATCCCTGCTAGTATAGTCTATGGCTACATGATGAAGTACTTACTCCTATATCCCTGCTAGTATAGTCTATGGTTACATGATGAAGTACTTACTCCTATATCCCTGCTAGTATAGTCTATGGTTACATGATGAAGTACTTACTCCTATATCCCTGCTAGTATAGTCTATGGCTACATGATGAAGTACTTACTCCTATATCCCTGCTAGTATAGTCTATGGTTACATGATGAAGTACTTACTCCTATATCCCTGCTAGTATAGTCTATGGTTACATGATGAAGTACGTACTCCTATATCCCTGCTAGTATAGTCTATGGTTACATGATGAAGTACTTACTCCTATATCCCTGCTAGTATAGTCTTTGGTTACATGATGGAGTACTTACTCCTATATCCCTGCTAGTATAGTCTATGGCTACATGATGAAGTACTTACTCCTATATCCCTGCTAGTATAGTCTATGGCTACATGATGAAGTACTTACTCCTATATCCCTGCTAGTATAGTCTATGGTTACATGATGAAGTACTTACTCCTATATCCCTGCTAGTATAGTCTATGGCTACATGATGAAGTACTTACTCCTATATCCCTGCTAGTATAGTCTATGGTTACATGATGAAGTACTTACTCCTATATCCCTGCTAGTATAGTCTATGGCTACATGATGAAGTACTTACTCCAATATCCCTGCTAGTATAGTCTATGGCTACATGATGAAGTACTTACTCCTATATCCCTGCTAGTATAGTCTATGGTTACATGATGCAGTACTTACTCCTATATCCCTGCTAGTATAGTCTATGGTTACATGATGAAGTACTTACTCCTATATCCCTGCTAGTATAGTCTATGGCTACATGATGAAGTACTTACTCCTATATCCCTGCTAGTATAGTCTATGGCTACATGATGAAGTACTTACTTCTATATCCCTGCTAGTATAGTCTATGGCTACATGATGAAGTACTTACTCCTATATCCCTGCTAGTATAGTCTATGGCTACATGATGCAGTACTTACTCCTATATCCCTGCTAGTAAAGTCTATGGCTACATGATGAAGTACTTACTCTGGAGTCTGGTCATGATGGCATTACAGGCTTTATTGACTGTGGATATCAATACATCACTGTCCATATTAGATGGTTGAGATCCTGGGGCACTTGTGTCATCTTGCTTCTGCTGTATAACAACAAACAGTCACAAAGGTCAACAAGCAATCTGTATATCATGCCATGGGCTACTACTACTTCATCACCTGGATTGATCAGGATTAAAGGTCTGAAGGTTTCAACCAAGCAAATACCCCTCAGCTATTTCCTCACAGCTGCTCATTGAGTTGTGCTGATGTTCCAATCTATAAGGTCAGTTGCATCAGCAGTTTTTGCAACTGAATGTTTCTGATACAGGGCTTTCAATTAATGATTTAGCAAAAGAAAAAAACAGTGTCAACTCCCAAGATAAGTGTCATCTATAAATGCAAAGATTCACTGAAGGATAGGCCTACCACCTTTCACTAGGTACTGAATCATGGTTCCATTATCATACCACCCAAGGATACCACCTTTCACTAGGTATTGAATCATGGTTCAATTATCATACCACCCAAGGATACCACCTTTCACTAGGTACTGAATCATGGTACCATTTTCATACCACCCAAGGATACCACCTTTCACAAGGTACTGAATCATGGTACCATTATCATACCACCCAAGGATACCACCTTTCACTAGGTACTGAATCATGGTTCCATTATCATACCACCCAAGGATACCACCTTTCACTAGGTATTGAATCATGGTTCCATTATCATACCACCCAAGGATACCACCTTTCACTAGGTACTGAATCATGGTTCCATTATCATACCACCCAAGGATACCACCTTTCACTAGGTACTGAATCATGGTTCCATTATCATACCACCCAAGGATACCACCTTTCACTAGGTACTGAATCATGGTACCATTATCATACCACCCAAGGATACCACCTTTCACTAGGTACTGAATCATGGTACCATTATCATACCACCCAAGGATACCACCTTTCACTAGGTATTGAATCATGGTTCCATTATCATACCACCCAAGGATACCACCTTTCACTAGGTACTGAATCATGGTTCCATTATCATACCACCCAAGGATACCACCTTTCACAAGGTACTGAATCATGGTACCATTATCATACCACCCAAGGATACCACCTTTCACTAGGTACTGAATCATGGTTCCATTATCATACCACCCAAGGATACCACCTTTCACTAGGTACTTAATCATGGTACCATTATCATACCACCCAAGGATACCACCTTTCACTAGGTACTGAATCATGGTACCATTATCATACCACCCAAGGATACCACCTTCCACAAGGTACTGAATCATGGTACCATTATCATACCACCCAAGGATACCACCTTTCACTAGGTACTGAATCATGGTTCCATTATCATACCACCCAAGGATACCACCTTTCACTAGGTACTGAATCATGGTTCCATTATCATACCACCCAAGGATACCACCTTTCACAAGGTACTGAATCATGGTACCATTATCATACCACCCAAGGATACCACCTTTCACTAGGTACTGAATCATGGTTCCATTATCATACCACCCAAGGATACCACCTTTCACTAGGTACTGAATCATGGTTCCATTATCATACCACCCAAGGATACCACCTTTCACAAGGTACTGAATCATGGTACCATTATCATACCACCCAAGGATACCACCTTTCACTAGGTACTGAATCATGGTACCATTATCATACCACCCAAGGATACCACCTTTCACTAGGTACTGAATCATGGTACCATTATCATACCACCCAAGGATACCACCTTTCACTAGGTACTGAATCATGGTACCATTATCATACCACCCAAGGATACCACCTTTCACTAGGTACTGAATCATGGTACCATTATCATACCACCCAAGGATACCACCTTTCACTAGGTACTGAATCATGGTACCATTATTATACCACCCAAGGATACCACCTTTCACTAGGTATTGAATCATGGTTCCATTATCATACCACCCAAGGATACCACCTTTCACTAGGTACTGAATCATGGTACCATTATCATACCACCCAAGGATACCACCTTTCACTAGGTACTGAATCATGGTACCATTATCATACCACCCAAGGATACCACCTTTCACAAGGTACTGAATCATGGTACCATTATCATACCACCCAAGGATACCACCTTTCACTAGGTACTGAATCATGGTTCCATTATCATACCACCCAAGGATACCACCTTTCACTAGGTACTGAATCATGGTTCCATTATCATACCACCCAAGGATACCACCTTTCACAAGGTACTGAATCATGGTACCATTATCATACCACCCAAGGATACCACCTTTCACTAGGTACTGAATCATGGTTCCATTATCATACCACCCAAGGATACCACCTTTCACTAGGTACTGAATCATGGTACCATTATCATACCACCCAAGGATACCACCTTTCACTAGGTACTGAATCATGGTTCCATTATCATACCACCCAAGGATACCACCTTTCACTAGGTACTGAATCATGGTTCCATTATCATACCACCCAAGGATACCACCTTTCACTAGGTACTGAATCATGGTTCCATTATCATACCACCCAAGGATACCACCTTTCACTAGGTACTGAATCATGGTTCCATTATCATACCACCCAAGGATACCACCTTTCACTAGGTACTGAATCATGGTACCATTATCATACCACCCAAGGATACCACCTTTCACTAGGTACTGAATCATGGTTCCATTATCATACCACCCAAGGATACCACCTTTCACTAGGTACTGAATCATGGTTCCATTATCATACCACCCAAGGATACCACCTTTCACTAGGTACTGAATCATGGTTCCATTATCATACCACCCAAGGATACCACCTTTCACTAGGTACTGAATCATGGTACCATTATCATACCACCCAAGGATACCACCTTTCACTAGGTACTGAATCATGGTTCCATTATCATACCACCCAAGGATACCACCTTTCACTAGGTACTGAATCATGGTACCATTATCATACCACCCAAGGATACCACCTTTCACTAGGTACTGAATCATGGTACCATTATCATACCACCCAAGGATACCACCTTTCACTAGGTACTGAATCATGGTACCATTTTCATACCACCCAAGGATACCACCTTTCACTAGGTACTGAATCATGGTACCATTATCATACCACCCAAGGATACCACCTTTCACTAGGTACTGAATCATGGTACCATTATCATACCACCCAAGGATACCACCTTTCACTAGGTACTGAATCATGGTACCATTTTCATACCACCCAAGGATACCACCTTATACTAGGTATTGAATCATGGTTCCATTATCATACCACCCAAGGATACCACCTTTCACTAGGTATTGAATCATGGTACCATTATCATACCACCTAAGGATACCACCTTTCACTAGGTATTGAATCATGGCACCATTATCATACTAAAGGATTAGCATACCAAATACTGTGGTATCACGATGGGAAACAATGGAAAAGAGACTGGAACAAGTTTGAACATCACTCTCGTGTGTTATCTATCAGATAACCACTTGATGCTGGATGTCGTCTTTTTCAGCAAAACTTGTCAAAACCAAATAGTAGTGGACATTTATAAAGATTTTGGAACAACTTTGGAGCGTCCTATTTTGGTAGGGTCCATTGACTGGCTTACATATAAATACACACCCCTGGATAATCCATTTTGTAGAAATGCACCTAATGTGTTACGCTTTGTTTCCCCCATACAAAGAGGGACAAAGGAACTGGAATTCATGCCCCAAATCTCCCTTTATCCGGGGGTTACTGTGTAGTCCCCAATTCCAGACCTCTGGCTTTTTGTGGTACAAACAAGAATTTTGAGAGACCACCATTGTCTATCATTGTGTTTGGCATATGGGAGGCTTCCAAGATTCCACAAAGCATGGCAGTGTATCAGCAAAGGCTTATGGCCAAGGTTTTGCCTAATCAGTGAAGACATTCCATAGTTGTTTAAAAGAGAACAAATCCCAGTGCATTTTATGAGAATGTTTGTAGTCTTTACTTTGTTTAGTCAGAGTTTCACTGTGACAACGACACTTAAAAAAAATTATTTTGGAAGTTCCAAAAAGTTCTGAAAAAATAATACAGCACAGAGAGAAGATTTTTGAATCCGTCAGGAAGTGGTTAAAACTGTCTGTAATACACTTATGTAGAGTACACTGCTTGTACCTTTTTATCCCATGCAATCATTTCATCTCTCAATATAGCTCTGAGTAAAGCAGGAGTCTGGAAGGCTGGTTGTACAAAGCATCTTGCTGATGCAATCATACATGCTGTAAGGATGCCATTGACTCCTACTGTAGTCAGGAATTCAGTGATGTTTGGTGTCAGTCTGAAGGGTACTGGTCTATTGGCATCCAATTCACCTAAAACAATCAATAACAATAATCCTAGCTTACACACAATCAACATATATATTAAACACAACTTTCTGCTATCCATCATCTAGTTACTAATTGTTATCAACCATTCCAATCACACATTTACGTGTGCAAATGTGATGACAACTAGATGTAGTATTAGTTTTGGAATAAATACCCTATCCAACTTCCACTTTATCTCCCTTAATTTAGGTCTAATTATATCCTTACCTGTCCAGAAAGGTTAACAGAATGTATAGAGAGGAACGGGCACTTTGAACAACTTCAAAGTGTCAAAATCATAAAAAATAGGCAATTTTTAAGTCTACAATGGTCTTCACAATGCTACTCGTTGAACACCAATATAAATCCTTTGGGCAGTTCAGACCGTGCTATGAAATGTCCACTTGCATTTTCTTTTTTAAGGGTCAATAATTAGTGTTTTAGCTCCATGCCACAAGGGGAATGTTTAAAAAAGGAAAATCAAGTCAAACATCCATTAAAATATAAACAAAAGTTCGCTCAGAAAGTGGCAGTAGGATATGGAAATTTGTCATTAGTTTTAAATGGGCTCACAAGAAAGTACTGATTCTTTTTAAGTCTTACTGCTGTAGATTAAGCTTTTCTATCACATGACTAGCATACTTTGTTAAAACAATATATTTAACTTGATGTCAATCATACCTGTACCATCATCCATATCAAATCTGAAATAAAAGATGGAAAGTAACCCAGAGTTCCTCTCTACTTGAATAATTTCAGGGTTCAATCGAGTTAGATGCATTACAAACTCCACCAATCCAAGCAATGCAAGCTGGGTAGTAAACTGCAAGCAAACAAATCAAACTGACATTAAGCTCTAACCATACATAATCAAGAACACCTATAGGCAATTAACTATAGACTTCTGATGATTTATTTTGACCCTTTCAGCCCCACATTGTTTACTGACATTGCAGCCCACATTGTTTGACCACTCAAGCGTGAACCACACAATCTTACACAACAGGAAACTGTGTACAAAGGCCACTTTTACAAACTCTATTTTCACCTTGAAGATGTTTTACAGCAAAATACGAAATGAAACAGTTCTTCCATATTGATTTCCCCTTCCTCGCATCCAGTAATTGTTGAGTTCAGCCAACAAATGTCCAAGTCTTTGTTTCCTCAGTGTGATCTGTAAACTCAAACACTTTTTGGTACTCAACCATATGGCATTCCGTAGGTGTTTGGCAGTTTGGTTATTTCCACTCCAATTTGAAGAGATTGCATAACAGCAACCCTATTTATTATACCATCATGAGAAAGATCTGATCGTTCTCTTTCTAATGATGATAAGCTTGGCAATGATGTAGGATGTATTCAGTTTCTAAGGCTAAGAGCAGGTGTGTCTCAACTTACCATCTTGCGAAATGCAAAGTAGTCAGTTGCATCAGGGAATGTATGTATGGCCCATTCTTTTAGCATTCCTTTAGGGACAGTATTAGTCTGTACCTCCTTCAAGACATCACGTAGTACTTGGTGGCTAGCTTGGGAACCTCTTGACTGAACTGTTGCTAAACGCTTATAGTAACGGTTAATGGGTGCATCATATTCCACCTGGTGCTTAGCACAACGCTGTTAAGACAAACACAAAGAAATAACATCTTCAGTCATTACTACTTGGCTTAAAGAAATATAATAAGATAACATCCTACTGACTTAATCAAGTCAAAGCTGAAGAACGAATCTTGAACTGACTGTCTATCATAACTTTATAAATACACAATTTACATCTCAAAAACAACTAACACTTGACCTATAGCATATTTAATGAAGTTTTTGAATGTCTGTATCAGGATAAACAAATTGACTATTATACTGAAGATGTTCTTGCGCTTAAAGTTTTAATTCATCAGTGGTTTCTGGAAGAGTGAATTAATTTCCATCCTCTAGTTTTCATTAATTACATGATCCAACCAATTTCTGAAGACTCATCAAATTAAGGAATAAAAGTTTATATTTTGAACGTTAGTATTACAGGCAGCAATCAAAATAACCCTTGGTGATGGGGGGGGGGGCAAATTCAATATTTCACATGGATGATCGCTGCTGGTATACCATTCCAAATAAGTGAGCTTTAAGATTGACACTTATTGCTTTTGATTATTTCTAATTATGTACTATGTCTTTACATAACTTAACCGATACTACCTGAAACAATGCACTTTAATGACCATTTCCTGAAGGATTCTGATAGTTTGTGGATAGTTGGGGATAAAGAATTTGATATAATGTAATATTAACCTGTTTATAGATGTCCAGTAGGGATAATGAGGAAGTACTGTCTTCAATTAGCCTCATCTGTGGAGATACAGCAACTACCTTAGGCACTGTGAACTGAAGCTGTCTCTTTGTAGTCTCCTACAATAAAATGAAAAAGTCAAACAACAGTCACATATCCCATAGAAAAAAAAGATAAGAAATGAAACAAATTGACAATACTGAAACATTGATGTATATAGATGGAAACTGACCTTTCTCTTGCCAAGGAAGATATTAAGCATTCTGAGAAGCTGTAATACTCGTTCCTCCCTCCGTGATTCACCCATTGAGGCATCATTTACCACTAGGTAAGGATAAATCTGTAACCAATAACAACATACATAATAGACCATGTTACCTGTGACATCACATGTTTACAAAAGAGCCACAGAACCTGGACTTCCTGCAGGCAGGATTTGTACACGGCTCAATGGGACAATACTTTAAATCTTTCATTTTATGGAGATTGCACTGTCCGATTGTCATCAACTTTGGATATGAAGGAAAGGGGCACATCTCACAACTAGTTCAGCTCTCATTTTAATAGCCATTGAATTTATGTGGAAATTATGATACAAAATGTAAAATTTCTCATATGTCCCATGCAGTATCTTTAACATTGTCTCACATACAAATAACACCCGATGGAGCTCCGACAAAAAGTCAACATGGGAGAAATGGTTTTCCTATCGTCTGTCCTGGATTAATTTTGACAACACCCCTTATGATAATGAGTTAACTATCTATTTCTTATTCCTTGAACACCAGAGGATGTCAGCTCATTACCAGTAATCCGACTTCCTCATTTGCAAGGACCACCTTTCTTATTGATGTCATTGATGTTTTTATATTTAGATGTTTTTCTTGATTCTCTTCTGCAAGGAATAAACGTGTTCTCCAGACATATCTGAGTTTTCCTTGGTGTTTTGTTTTGAGAATGGTTGTGATGATCTAATCCTGATACATACCTTTCCATTACTACCTCTAATATACAATCTCCTCGCTGCTGTATTGTGTTTGTGTACTATCTCTACACGGGGCATAAACCGAGCTATTTTCACACTGTAATGGCTGTGACGAGGAGTCAGAAATTCACCAGGTAGTTCAACATCTGCTGTACTAGAAGAAAAGTTACTCAAGAAGCGACAGTACTCTTCAATCAGAAAGAACCTAAGGAGATAACCGTACATGTATATCAATTATTCAATCAATGTTTCTAATACATCGTTTGTTAACAGCAATATCAATGCATAAAAGCAATACATGCAGATGATACTGTAAAAATGAAATCCTTGCACCAAATTTGCAGAGATTCAAAAAAGGACTGACTCTAACGTTCAATCAAAATAAACAATTCAGGACAAGATTGCAAGAAAGTGAACAAAGTCTGAAAGTGAACATTAGAGAGTAAAAAACCATACTTGCAGAAGGGTCAGAAAATTCAGCTTGTCCCGGTACATGTTTATGTCTATATACCTCTATTTAGCCTTTTCCATGCAATTTTGGCAATGTTAAATGAGTGATTAACATTCATTGTGTTTCATTAGATTTCATTTTAGAATTGAACACTCTCCATTAAATATTCCAATACACCTTTCCAATATGTTTTTCATTTTTGTATCTGTCTTTCTCTTTTAGAAGCAGTTTCCAAGAAAACATTCCTGGCTACAGTTTGGGTACCAAAAAAATAAAAACAGCGCAACTCAATTAAATTGAATAACCACCCAAGCTTTTATGCAAACATTACCTACAGAGTTTTAATTTGTAAAAAAAGAAGTCTGATTTCAGAAAATAAATCAGTAAAAATGGAAAGTTGGAACTGAAATTTACAAATTGTAACATCCAAGTTCCAACAAAAGGCAAAAATTTTTCACCCACTTCTCAACAATCTCAACAATTAAAGTTGACAGACAAATACAGACATGACTGTATGTAAGACTCACTTGGGTAGCAGTTTGGTCCTTGCTTCCATCACTTTGATCCATTTCTTGAGCTTGAAGATCAAGTTATGCAGCTTCATTGCTCCCGGCAAAGAGAAGTCAAAGTCAGTAGTAAATTGTGGCTTCAATTTCTGGAAGACAGGATCTTGAGTTGTTGCCTGGACTCTCTTAGCCAAAGACTCTGATGCTGCACTTGAGAATGTTGTAGCTACACTACTTACATTCTCAATACCAACACCAAATGTAGTGACTAGCTTCTTGATGAAGCTCAGAGTATGTGGAGTGACTTTCGCTTCAACAACTGTAAGATGGATAGACCAATATAATCTACTAAGGACTGGCTTTTAATCAAGAAATACAACCACATGCACTCTTTAAATATATAATATAAAAGACTAATGGATCATGTAGTGTCCATATCAACCACACAAATCAATAATGGAAATAAAATGAATGATATAAAGTAATGCTGAGGAATGTCTCCATAGACCATGTACATGTAGGGCAGTCCTAAGGAGACTCAGTTCTCTGTACATACTTGGATTGTTACAATGCAAAGCTGATACTCATTCTAATAATCTCATTTCTAAGAGTAACTATTTGTTAAACAGACTTATCTTCATAGCTGACATTTTAAAAGGAAAAATGTGCAACAATAACACATTTCTACTAGCCAATCCAACACTTAACCACAGCTAGATGTCCAGATATTCCAACTATCCACCCAGTCGCCATCTAAATTGACTACCTTCCATTTGCAAGATTAATCTGTAAATATGCATTGTACTCAATATGCATTTGTGATGTACACTTTACAAGATAAATGAATATTGGAAATGCTTTCATTGTGTCTAATAACTCTTGCACAGGTAGTGAATGATAGATGTAATCAACAGCAATAGAAACATCTGCATGAAACATTGTTACATTAATCCCACCTGCTCCTCTGTTCTCAAATGCTACAGCTTGGCATTTAGCTAGAGCCAATCGTAACTGTCTCAAGACTTCTTCATTCCAGGTTTCTCGGAACCATACCATCTGTAACATAATCAAATTCCAAATTAAACAGAGTGACACACCTTGTGTACTTTGACCTTGGCATCCTTTCAGGCATTGAAAAAGAAAGTGAGTTATTTTATCTTTATCAATTATGAAAAGAACAGAACCCATTGGGACAGAATTCCACTGCAACATATCAATACATATTATCTTCTAGTATGCGCTAATCCTCCAATCAGATTGCTCAAATGGGAGTGTGATAATAAAACCATGTTATACTCCAAGTAGAATTATTGCACTCTGCGTATTGTGAACATCTAGCGTCACGTTCCATACACAGACAGTGCAAAATAACCTTCTAAACTTTGCGCGCTGAACGTGCTGCTCATTATGAAATAACGCTCAAAATTGTATTGCATAAACTTCCAGTTGGCTGGAAGATATACTCTGCAGTGATATGGGTCACACAAGCACTATATTTGTCCGTATTCCACTCGCCCTTGTGTGATAACTAACAATATAGATCTCCTTCTGTCAAGCATCGTGTATGGGTCAAGATTATGCTTTTCGTAAATAATACTGAACAATTCATTGTCATTGAAAATTCAAAAGACAAGAACAATCTTCTAGAAAAAGCAAACATGTCTAAACAATTACATTACCTGATCAACAATACCCTCCAGCGAAGATAGTAGAATAGGATGTAAATCTCTCTGTACTTGCATGATACGACTACATCTAACCATAGGGACAGATGCTCTAATGGGACCAGGATTAGATGCTGAGCTTGCTCCAAGCTGGTTTGATGAAGACTGAGCACTTGTAGTTGCTGACCCATTGGAATCTATGATACAAATTACTGCCAATATTACAACACTGTCACAGTTTGTATATCAATTATACACTACTTTAATCGCATTAATAGCATAGATGGGCAACAGTGAAGTCACTTTATCAAATCCATTACAGAGCATTGACCAAATGTAAACGCTTAGAACATAGTGCAAAAGTAGTGCCTTACAGAGAAAATCTTGGTGAATGAGGAAAAAACATCAATAAACACCACAAATAAAATAATCTATGGTATTAAAAAGTGAGGTTATTGTAATAAGTGGTGGATGAAGTACTTGATATACATGTACTTGATAATGTGACTGTATTATCTACCCATACTTTACCTGAAGATTGTGTTGTAGTGGTTGTAGGTGTGGATGTAGCGGTAACCTCTCCTGGCTTACTTGTTGATGAACTTCTACGCAGACTTCCAAGGTATTCACTGCTTTTATCTATTGACAAAAACAAAAACCATTACAGGTCCAAGCATAGGATACTAAATACAT
Organism: Marthasterias glacialis; assembly: GCA_911728455.2. Lineage (NCBI taxonomy): Eukaryota > Metazoa > Echinodermata > Asteroidea > Forcipulatida > Asteriidae > Marthasterias > Marthasterias glacialis. The sequence continues at coordinate 10,495,694 of OU452238.1, read as the reverse complement.
ATTTTAGTCAAGATATCAAGTGTTGAATACAGCAGGATTTTTTAACCAAAATGTAGAAAACAAATGAGTATTGCATTCATAATCAACACTGACAGTGGTCTGATAGTATGTCAACTTTTCCTACTACTGATTCTAAAATTGTTTGATACAGGAAAGCGTGTGGCAATTTTAACTGTTTACAAACAGGCTGTACAGTATGTCAAATTAAATCTTGTTATTCAGCATTCAGGTACATCACGATAACAATGATATTGAAACACAGCATGGGAAATGAGGCACACTATTCTACCCTAAGGTCAATTTATCAACTCATTTGAAAAATGGTTCTACTGATGTTATTTATCAGAACTCATTGCACTGTCAAATTTGATTATTTAAGAGCAGATTGAGGAATATTGAACTTCCATTTGTCATTAATATGACTGATGCATGTGAAGAGAGAAGAAAGAAAACCAAAGAAAAGACTGTACAGGTTTCTAATGAAGTCTACTTAGGAAGGAAACGGTGTGCATGTCTTACTGTGTCTTGATTATCAGGATATTATAGTAAGTGCTGAACAGCTATCAAGTATTGAACAAATACTCTAGTATAAATAGTATTGTATGTAATGAATGCACTGAGTTTGGAAGAGCACTAAACTGACTACTTACATCTTTCTCTATGTTCTATCTTCAATGTTAAGTAGAGTGTCCTAATAGGGAAGTACAGCGCTTGTGGGTAGACACGTCCAACAGTCATTAATACATTAATGATTAGGTCTCCTTCAGATCCAACCAGACACGTCAATAACTGGGGGATCCTAAAATCAATCACAATAAATCACTCCATCAATTACATGGCTATTTATTGATAACATGGTATAGTGTTACAGTGTACATACATTGTAGTGTTTTATTCAATGACTTAAATCATAAAAGATTTTGAAATCTTAGGATTAATCGACAAATAAAAATTACAAAGTAAGGTATATGCTTGCAAAATGATCACATAATTATATAAGAGTTGACAGTAAAGACCAGTTTTGAGCAAGCTCATAAATTATACAACACTATTTGGTAATCGAACAGTTCTTGATAGCTCTTGAAAGCAGTGTAAAATCTTACCATGGCAACCACTGAATGGGTGGAACTCCAACAGAATACTTGTCTACAGCTTCAGCAAGTGGATGTGAGTTCTTATCGTCATCATACGTGAGTAGCCACAATACCTTAGCTAAATACTTGCGTGATTTGGTCTCATTCTGATGACGGCATGCATGAAGGAAGCATACAATGGCAGACACACCAACTTGAGTTTGTCTATCAATGGAAGGTATGGATAAATAATAGTCAATACCCCTTGATATTTGTCATGTCAAATGACAGAATGGTGTTTAAGATGGCTGATCTGTACTTACCTATCTTTGCAGTATATTTGTTCCAAGTAATCTCCCCATAGTGCCCATGCCTTGACCAGCGTATCATGCATCTGAACTGCAGCAGAGAAGGCTTTATTGGCTTCATCTGACCGACTACAGATACAAAACCAGATAATAATCAAATTACTAATCAGTTCAAACTGCCTATTGTCATGCAGCTCCACACTTTCCATTAAAGGACAGCAGATATTGACTAAAAGGAAAAGGCTAAATTTCTTTTCATTGTGTGCTTTTGTTCCATAAAAAAGTGAGTAAAACTTGTTTCTTGTTGTTTGAGTTCAAAAAGAGTGTTTATTCATCGATTAAAAAATTGATGAGTGGCGGTCTTCATGATGTAAGGTCAGCAAAAAAGAAGTTTGCTTATGTTTATGCAAATTAATGCTCCCACTGGAGTGGCGAGATCGGGACTTGAAAATGTTCAAAATTAATTTCAAAATATTTATAAGAAAAATTCCCCCCCCGCCAAAAGGTGTATTTACACTTCAAAAATACATTTCTTAATTGGTAATAAAAACTCCATCTCATATCTTTGAAATACTTTCTTTGTTCACCCTGTGAATATTTCTGTGCAATACTTTTATAATGTTGAGGGGCCTTTGAGATAATGCATTTTATATATTGCTTTTTTTTTATGTTTACTCAATGTTTAAAATATTTTTGTAAAATAACTTACTTTTACACTGAATTGCTCTTTGACCTTTGAGTCACTTGGTTAGGCATTATTGTCATGAATAAATAAAGCAGAAATATAACTTCAAAGTGGCTAGTGTCCAAAAGGGTGAATTAATTTTGATTGTTGTTTAAACCGAACTTACTGGGATCTCTTTGTGGTTGTTGAAAGTTTGAAATATAAACTTTCTAATAATAGTGTTGGTAAATGAACGGCATGTAATATTTTCATTGTCTTTGTACCTTGACTGAGATGCAAGGGAGACCAGTTTAAATAAGCAAAAAATAACTCTGTAAATGTCGGATGTATTACTTTAAGAGTATTTACATCGTCATTACTGTTTTATTATCGAAAGAGTAGACCGTTTGTCAACTATTTTGTATCTTAACATTATTGATACTTGTTAAATAATGACAGTCATTAAATAGTTTGAATCGATTACCTTCCAACTTGTGCAAGGAACATTCCCTTCAGAGCATAGAATTCAGCTGTCATCTCACGAGTGAAGAATTTCAAGTTAGTAGACTCAATGACCTCTAAACCTTCTTGTAACTCCTGCTTGCCTAGGGTACTTGCCATCTGAAGATAACATTTGACTTGTTGACGGATCTTCTGAAAACAGTCCACTATTGGCACGCTAGGTATTGTGTGGATCCTACATGAATTATTAAATCAAATCAAAATGATTACAATAAATCAACAACATGCAGATATAATATAGATCTTTAAAGAAGACAACAAATCTAATTGTATCAAATCAAGTGAGATGGTAACGAAGTAATGAACCATTGTACCCATGTTAATGTTTCAAATATTTGTGTCAATTGTACATTTGGTTTCAAAACACATATTAGCATACAACTAGGGTGTATGCTAAACATGCTTCATACTTCTTTCAGTTATTGTTAAGGGAATAAAAGAGTGGTGACCGAGGTCTTAAACGGCCGTTTAAACCCGGCAGGGGCGTGGCCATGTGATAAAGGACCGAGCCGAAGGCGAGGTCCTTTATCACACGGCCAAGACCCTGCAAGGTTTTAAACGACCACTTAAGACCGAGTCACTACTGTGTTATTCCCATTCATAAATGCCCTTTTTGTTAAAAAGCGTAATAATGTAGAAAAATCTGTGAAACTTTTGTTTTTTTGAATAAGTTATTTTTCAATTCTTGCCACGTCCTCAGGCTCCATTTTGCGAAGGGTCAACGCTCATACGGTTGCGCGTACTTGCACGCATTATTAGACTTTACATTGAGTACTGGTGGCTATGTATTGATTGCGCTACGTGTAAATTAGCACCCGCGTAAGCTAGTGCGCCAACACACAGATGGCTATAATGAGCGCAGAACGTGCCTTCACAGCTCCAGCTATGTCTACGTCATCCGTTTAAAACCGGTCTTAAACGGTCATGTGACCACCTTTTAACCAATAGGACTGCCCACATTGTCCCAAACTGACTGGGGTATTTATGAATAATATATATATATATATATATATATATATATATATATATATATATATATATTACATTATTTATATGTTATATTTATTAGTAGCCCTTATAAAACCCAATTTTCTCAAAGTTTGCTTTGAGAAATGACTACTTTTCACTGTAAACTCTGGAAACAATTTACTTTCAGTAACATTAAATTGGGATTTTATTGTCACCTTTTCTCCACACTTGTCAATATGAATCTATATTTATACAGAAAGACACTTCTAGAGTGGAACATAAGAGCAGCTCTCAGGGCCTATTGAGAGACCAAGGATGTCAGATTTGAATACACTAGTGATAACATTCATTAATGCAGTAACCTATACTGAATAAAGTCTACTGGTATTATAAGTTGTGTATGCATACATGTAAGCACTAACTGCATGATGTCATACATACCTGCTGAGTGAGTCTAAAGCTGGGCCAATCAGATGATGTTTACGAGCCACTTTACCATAGTTAATAATAGACTGTGCTGATGCATGTACACCCAACATGGCATGTTGCTGCTGCTGCACAAATCATAATATAAACACTTATAAAATCATTTCATATCAATCCACACTTCCATGTCCAAAAATATCAAACTTAGTTCACTTGATATAAAGAGTTTTACAAAACAACATATGTAAATTGGCTTTCTCAATCTTCTATGAACATAACAAATTCCTGTATACATGTCACATCACACCTCATTAGAAGGATCCATGCCAACCTTCCTACCAGTATAACTTACCTCCTTGGCTAGACTTCCTCTAGGTGTTTGGCTAGCTTCCAGCCCTGCACGACTCTTCTGTTACATAGATAAAGTAATATCAAGTCATAATGGTATACAAAGGTAACTATGTAGACTTTATATTCAAATTGCATTACATTGATAAGAGATGATGAGGACCATGTAGATTAACTAGACATCAAATAATGCAAGGTTATTTAAGATGGGAATTCCACTTTAACCAGTTGCCTCTGGGATTCTTCCATTTTTTCCTGTCCAGTCTGAATGGGATTTTTTTCAACGAATCACCAGATTCATTTTTCTTGAGAGTATCGCTGGCACAAAGAAATCCTGACTTGACGAAGCCAAGAGGCCAAACATTTTCTTTATTGCACTGTGATTTTTGTTTTCTCTATCGAGAAAATGTCAAATTCATGCACCGTAAACTGCAAAACTGTTTGCCATGGCTTACAATTGGTACTAAATTAAGAATCAAGGCTGGATCCCCGTTTCACTCTGACTTACCTCCATTGAGCCAAAATACGACAATTGAATATTGGTGGGAGCCTCTCAATGCTATAACCATACCCATTTGCTGGCTTGTAATCAACGGTCCAGAATCGGGGGTTACACAATTACACCAGCACAATTTTGCAAAAAATTTGCAAAATATTGAGTGCAATCTGTCATGTCAGCCAGTGCCAACTGGTTTAAGTAGCTCTGTTTGCTTATTTAAGAGACATTTCAACTAATGAAGACACTTATTCAGTTGCTAAAACACCACATAATGAAGGAAAAGGTCTGTCTCAATAACTGAGTAGTCCTTAAACAAGAACATTACATTCACCAAAAAACATCTTTTTTGAACCAGTGGGTTTGAACCTGTATGGCTGATATGAATGGAGAAACAAAATAACCTGTCATAATTAGGATCATTCAATCACCGTCAGTACATGTACATCAAATGTTGGTTTTAGATATGATCTTTTGATATGTTCTATCATGTATTATTCCCTGACATAAGCCCCTACTATATACAAGAGATTGTGTATCACAAGACATAAGTCACTCAGTTAACATACCATATCCTGTGAATTCAGGTTGTCATAGGCACTCACAATAGCCTGGTAATGGTGTTGCCTCCACATAAAGATATCACTCCAATGAGTCAGGTCATCAGACACCATGGGCAAACGATTCCTGACAAAAAAACAAATCATCAGTTTTGAAATCTTCATAAAAATATTCTTCAAAAAATAGTCACACCTACAATTTGTATAAGATGAGATAACTATTCATAGAGAGATATTACTGTAATTCTCATTACCTCCATGTCTTAACAATAGCTTTCATATCATGTAGACTTTGATTTCTTCCTAGGTTAGCTGGTTGTAATCCTTGATGAATCTGAGATGCTTCATGAAGTTCAATAATACGCTGTGCTGCTTGCAAGAGTGGAGTATGAGCTTGAGTCACATAGTCTGGTAGACGACGCCATTCCTTAATAGCTTGACTGCTTGAACTCTCAACAAGACGCTCAATCTTTATTAGATTCCAAAGAACAGTTTCAGATTAGCACAAATGGTAGAATAGTAGGAGTCATCCTGAATTGGCAATACTAGAAATTACAATTGATGATACATTGAATTATCTGGGCAGTTACATACAAACAAATACACCTTTCAGTCAATTTATTCATAGTCATCCTGGACAGAGCGCCACATAGCAGCGACCCTATTTTCACTGTGTGTAAGATGGGATAACAAGAAGTGATTTACCAGTGTGAGATTCTTTTCATCTGGATGGCAGATTGCTATGAAGCCTCGATAAAGATTGACTTTCCAATTCATCTCACGAGGGCAGCTCTGTTCCACCTGTCATATCAAAACAGTTTTTATAACAACTAGTGAAGATAATTACTTAATATATAAACATCATTCCAGTGTCAGTGTTTGTCATTTATTTCTTTTAATTACAAAGTGCATGAGTAAGTTACATCTCACATTAAACAGGTAACGATCAAGTGTGCTAATACACTTTTGTTACCATCTTCACAGCTTCTTAAGCTTTATCAATAATTTGTGATTATCTAATGTCACAGGAATGTGTCAGTGGCTGCTGAATGTGCCGCAGGACCTTGTAAACCATTACAAGGTGCTACAAAAATGACTCTTATAATAAAAAAAACTCAAAAACCTGCCTTAAAAATAATAATATAAGCTCCTTGAGTACCTAATTGTTGGTAGATACGTACACTATATACATGTAAGATTCCGGTATTATTATTATTATAACCACTGGGACTAGATAGATTTAACCCAAGCAGTGTCTTGGGCTGATTAAATCGGTCCATTATTTGGTTTTTGTATTGGTAGGTCCCATTTAATTGGCTTTATGCATATGTATTAGTTACAACACAACATGTGATCTTAAAATACCATTTTGGGAAGTCTGCTTTCAACTTGTGTACGCCTTGCATACACCTGTACACTATTTGCATTTCTAAAACAGTTAGTAAAATACAGCTGTATGTATGGCATTAAACATATTTAATACAGGGCACTGCCAAGGTTAATTAGCCTTTTTGAGATATGGCAGACACTATATGAGTGCACTGTTTGGTTTGGGTGTATACAGACAGATTTACCCAAACCAAATAGTGCACTTGTAATGTGTCCACCATATCTCAAAAAAGCTTATTGGGTTCAGTTGACTATTCATTTTTGACACACTATCACATATGAATGATAACATTAACACTGTCACATGAATAACTCTAGGGCTTGATACAAGTTATAATACCTGAGCTAGTGCTTCCTTCATTGCAGCCCAATTAGGCACCCTCCAGGCACTCTCTAAGACAAGATGAGGGTTAGTTTGCCCCTTAGCATTGCCATAATCCATCAGTAGATCCCATTGACTTAGCTCTCTAGAGCAACGTATCCAATGCTGTTCCCATATCTGGTATTCTGAGAATACAGCTGGAGCTGCTGGCCCAGAGGTATGCTCTGCACGTGCTTTGGCCATCACCTGCAAAGGAATTAATGCAAATATATTCATTACATGTTCCAGTCAAATTTGTTTGGATTATATAATAATGATAGTAAAAGATAATAATAATGATAATACTAATAACATCAGTAACTAGACGTAAGTTTTTGTAATAACAAAAACTAGGTGTTCGGCATGACTGTAACTGAAATAGTTATTTGATATTTTCTATCACAACTATTTTTCTTTGTATGAATAAAGATGCTGGTTATACACTTTCCTTTGCTGCTTTTTTTGTTTCCACCTTGCCCTTGCTGTTTTTATTTGATAGAGTTAGGTGCAAGTCACCAGTGTTAACCAGTATATATGAAGCTATGACTGAGCTACAATCACAAGGTACATTTACTTTTCTTACCCCTTCGTAGGCTGCCTGAGCCTGTTCATAGAAACCTTGTTGCTCATATGCAATGGCAGTTGAGGTTTCAGGAAACTTGCAGCGTTTTTGCCAGAGTCCAGCCCACATATCTTCCTCTTGAAGTCGCTCATAAATCTCTGCTAATGAATCCAATGTCTCCTGTGCATTAAACATTCAAAACCATTCTTATTGATCTAATAACAACAAGATCAGTATTTAAAGTTCTCCAGTGACTTGCTACTGTTTAGTCTGAGCTCAATGCAAGACAGAAATCTGTTACAGTGCTTGGCAAGGCATATACATCTCATCACAGTCTCAAGTTTCCAGTTAACATATCCTGTAAGAACTTAGTGCGTGAGTAGAAAAACCCTGTGAAGGTTCACCTTCTATAAACATAATGTACAGTTACAAGCACAATTATTAAACAATCTGCTTTACATTGTAACAGTGGATAGCCAACCTGTTGTGTTGTAGATGCATTATCTGGTTCATAGAAATCATACACATTGAGAGTACGTGGTCGATGCTGTGTACTGAATCCACTCTCAATGGCACTCTGCTCTAACATCAAGGCTGATCGATGCCACAAGTTATGATTCCTACCTAGATACTAAAAAACATACAATATGACAACGTTTAAGCATTACAAAAGACATATCACAAAGACAGATCTATTAGGTAAACTAACATACATGTAGTCTCTTCATGAGACAGAAGAAAAAACACAGAATAGATTCAAAATAAATCAGACATACTTTTTAACTAAGAGTTTTGTAGATTTTACACAGAACAATTGTAACTCACAAAAACTATTTCAAACTGTTTATTTTGATGATGAAAATGATGCAATTACTACAAACTAGATCTGATCATTACCTTTAATATACATGGACGTAAGGTCACTGGAGGTACGCACACAGAGATTGCTTCCACAAACGTGTTAATGACGCTGGGTGTACTATCCTTCTGATACAAATGACTTCCACTACAAAGGAATGGACTCAACTCCTGTGCCAGTAACTGCAGCAATCCAAACAGTTTAATATTGTGATTAATACAGAGTGTTGAATGAAAACAGTATAAGATTGGCATGATAAGCAGGATATATGCAAACAGGTTGGGACCAGTCATTGTAAAGGTCAAAATAAAACCTCTTCCAATGTCTTAATTTCACCTTCACATCTAGTGTTTTCCTGAACGCGAGTAATTTGAGTGAAGTCAAATAAAAATAAATAAATAAAAAACAATATGCAGAATTTTATTTTGTTATCGCTGGAAAAAGAATGAAATGTATGTTCAACTTGTATGCACATCTCAACAAGTTTCCTTAAGACATTCTCAATGTGTTATAAGGGATCACACATTCTATTCTACAGTTCAACCCGAGGTGATTTAGAAGCAATCTTCAATAAAGCACAACACAACCTTGCTTAAAATACCATTTGAGTAAACAGATTCAGTTTAGGCAAGTAATATAAAGACAATCACTAACCGTTTGTTGTTTTTCATTCAGTATTTTCCAGAGTCGACGGAAGAGATCAATCCAGAGATGATGAGTCATGTCAGTATCACTGTGACATAGCTGAGATATTGCTGATAACAAGTTGAAGGTCTACAATAATAACAAGCAATCAAAATTGATTACTGCTTGAACCTAACCGATGACTAGAGACCACTGGGTTGTTAGGAGACCACTGGGTCGTTAGTAAACCACTGACTAGAGACCACAGGGTCATTAGTAAACCATTGATTTAGAGACCACTGGGTCGTTAGTAAACCACTGACTAGAAACCACAGGGTCGTTAGTAAACCACTGACTAGAGACCACAGGGTCATTAGTAAACCATTGATTAGAGACCACTGGGTCGTTAGTAAACCACTGACTAGAGACCACAGGGTCGTTAGTAAACCACTGACTAGAGACCACAGGGTCGTTAGTAAACCACTGACTAGAGACCACAGGGTCGTTAGTAAACCACTGACTAGATACCACTGGGTCGTTAGTAAACCACTGACTAGATACCACTGGGTCGTTTGTAAACCACGGACTAGAGACCACTGGGTCGTTAGTAAACCACTGACTAGATACCACTGGGTCGTTCGTAAACCACTGACTAGAGACCACTGGGTCGTTAGTAAACCACTGACTAGAGACCACTGGGTCGTTAGTAAACCACTGACTAGAGACCACTGGGTCGTTAGTAAACCACTGACTAGAGACCACTGGGTCGTTCGTAAACCACGGACTAGAGACCACTGGGTCGTTAGTAAACCACTGACTAGAGACCACTGGGTCGTTCGTAAACCACTGACTAGAGACCACTGGGTTGTTAGTAAACCACTGACTAGAGACCACAGGGTCATTAGTAAACCACTGACTAGAGACCACAGGGTCGTTAGTAAACCACTGACTAGATACCACTGGGTCGTTTGTAAACCACTGACTAGAGACCACTGGGTCGTTCGTAAACCACTGACTAGAGACCACAGGGTCATTAGTAAACCACTGACTAGAGACCACAGGGTCATTAGTAAACCACTGACTAGAGACCACAGGGTCATTAGTAAACCACTGACTAGAGACCACTGGGTCGTTCGTAAACCACTGACTAGAGACCATAATATTCTTTATCTCTGATGAAAAATTAACATTGCTGCCGGAAATGCTTTGGAATGTACAAGGTCACTGTTTTTGTAAACAAAGGTTACATGGTCTATAATCACATGCATTAATACCTTGCTTTTTGAGTTACACACGTTCAGAGGAATAATTTGATACAGATACAATTACACACAAGGAATGTTGCAATGACACGTTGTAAGATGCTCATACCTTGACATCAGTTAGTGACTCAATAAACTTGGCATCTTTAGTAATCACTGTCTGTAACTGCTGCTTGGGATCATTACTTCTCTTGGAGGAAGATGCAGCTGCTCCTTCTGATGTACTCACTCCCTCTGGATGAGTCATTTCAATGTCTATTTCAATATCCTATGGAAAGGCATTGTGAGAATGTATCAACATGGGACATAGACACCAGGTATCTGTTTGATGATCTAATCTCCAACTCCGTTACTATTAGGTTTGTGGATGGATGGTATTAAGTTCATGGAGGTGAATGCTAAAACCATTTCACAACAACAAACCTGACAACAGGTCATTACTTGGCAGGAAAGAACAAGTTCTCAATCAGACTTTTGATTACTTAAGCTAATAAAAACCTTTATCTGGTCAATCAGGGCCAGAATGCATTCAAAGTTGAATCTACAGCTTTAATCAAATATTGCCTACAGTTATTCTTGATGGAGAAGAAGGTAAAATCCTGAAGTGCATAAACCAACCAAAATAATACTTGATACTTCACTTCTTGACAACACACTTGAAGATGTAAAGAGTTTTACCTCATCTTTATGGGATTCCATATCTACTTGTACATCCATTGGTTCTTCCTTGATGTTGATAGCTATTGAGAAAGCTTTCTTCTCTTGACTATCAGCCAGATCAATGACTGATGAGATACATGGAAGCTGAGCTGAGTTAGTACTAGTCACTGACGTACCAGTCACACTAACTGCCATGATCAACTGCAAATACAAACATCATGCATACAAGCTGTATCTATAATTTAGCTAGTAAAAAAGGTCCACATGACACATTACAAGAATGCCACTTCATTCAGTAATAAACAACAAATCAAACCACTATATGATTTTTGATTACATAGCTAGAGTTGGTTTTCATACCTGTATACATTGCTTGAGCCAATAGTGAGTTCCCATTGCTTCCCAGCTTTGTGAAGCTGTAATGTAGAGCAATCTGTCAAACAAGCGTCTCTTGATACTTCCATTGAATACCTATACACACACAAATTAATATAAAACTTGCTTATGTGAGGGTATGCCCTGTGGATGTAAGACAGGCTGCTTCATTCTTCAGATAGAGAGACTCAATGCACTTACTCTGCTTGCTGAATCCTTCTTATATTGGATTTAATTAAAGCCAAGCAATTTATTGCCATTATACATTTCTGTTGATGTATTGGGGTGACTTTGCAGAGCGGATAAGAACACCGGACTTAAGCTCTGGTATTTCTGATCAGCAGAGTGTGGGTTCGAGTCCCGGTCGTGACACTTGTGTCCTTAAGCAAGACACTTGACCATTATTGCTGCGTCCTTCGGATGGTGCGTACAGACGTAGGTCCCGTGTGTTGTGTAATGCATGTAAAAGAACCCAGTGCACTTAGCGCAAAGAGAAGGGGTTCGCCCAGGTGTTCCTGGTCTGATCGGCTGCAGATTGTGCCACAGCACCTTGTAAAAGTTGAATGGCCCTTTGTAAAGGAACAGGTCTCATACTTCAAAACGAAACTCTGCATACCTTGCAGGAAAAAATACTGAGCGCTTTGAGACGCCCATCGGTTGTGATAAAGTGCTATATAAGAACTGCGTGTTAGTGTTATTAACCAAGGATGCCTCACAAGTGAACTTAATCACTGTAGCTCTCAAGCCTGAGGAAACCTGAAGACAAGGGTGCTTGTTATGTGAACCAGAAACACCAGGGTAATTCCCCTATTCTTCCAAGATAAGTGTTCTGGATTCTTCTATGTGCACTACCTATCCTAGTAGACATGACCTATGGCTTTATGCCCCATCCAAAGGACACAGCAATTACGGTAAAGCATCTTGCTCTAGAACACAAGTGCCATGATCAGGATTCGAACCCACACTCTGCTGCCGACAACATCAGAACTTGAGTCTTTTGATCTTGACCACTCGGCCACCACACTCCACTAAGATTGGATCATGTAATTTCATAAGATAATACAAAGATAAAGATAAACTCACCTCAAAGAACTTCTGATGTATACGTGGTTGTTGGCATCTTAGACCAGCTAAGAAAGCTGGCTCTAACTTAGATGTCAATTCACTACCCATCAAGGACTCATCTCTATGTAATACATTCACAATAATATTGCCATTAATCTCTCCAAAAGTTATTCTGTTATAATAACAATCTTTGTCATTTCATGTTCACACACTAAATTATTGTAAAATGAACTTTCTATGTGATCAAAAACTTGTATAAAATACCATGTATAATTTGTTACTCTTCAAAATGTAGAATAAAACTAAACGCTGCATCCTTCTAAAGTGCAAACCAGCATTTCTTAAGACATGATTGTATATCTTACCTGTATACCCAGTTAACAAGCTCCAAGAACTGTGCATTAAGATCAGAATCATCAGGAAATCTCTTCTCTACATACTGCATGAGTTTAACTAATAAGACTGACTTCTCTCTAGGTGACGGTGATTGATTCATCAATAGAGGAGTCTGTTGGTTAAAAAAGCAGACAGGATTTTAATTACAGCCTGGTCATATTCATCGTACTTAGAGTTAAGTACAACTTAACAGAGAGCGTATTTTAGGCGCATTTCAGTGCTTTGTAAATTTCTAGACAATACCTCTTCTTATGCCCAGACAGTCATTATTAGCCATCAGATTTATTCACCATGTCTTCATGCTCTCACCAAGTCAAAGTTTTACTGTCGTCTCTATCATAGTCGGACATTTCATTATTCAAGTGTGTGACAACCATGTCATACGCCTTCTTGTAGTTGATCCACGCCATTGCCAAGTTAGTCTTCCTGTTCCTGCAGTCCTTTAGCACAGCTTTATAGTAGCTGACTTTTTTTTGCGCCTCTGGAACAACTACTGGTCATCCATATGGTGATAGAGGTCCTCTGCAATCAAACTGGTCAGCAGTTTACACATCACAGGCAAGCGTGTGATTGGTCTGTAAATACTTGCAATGTTACCTTTCTTGACATCCTTCATTATCAAAACCGCTCCTGCATCAGTCATTCAGGTGAAGACCTAACCCTGCACTAGAAAGTCTTACGTTGTTGGATCATTCCTGCAAATTGCAGAAGTTTTTCAGCTAGTTTCTGTGCAGTTGGTCCGGGGCTTTCCAATCTTTCCTTACCTTGTCCATGTCAATCTGGAATCCTTCTTGCTGATGTATGTCCTTCAATTCATCTTTCACATGTGTTAACAATTTGGCTTGTCACTTATGCTGAGCTGACTGGTCCCAAGTACCACTTTAGAATGTTCTTGCCCCCGCTGGCTCTGGAACTACTTACAAGTTATCATTCTCTCTTATCTGGCTTGCTCTTGATATAACATTCCATGGCTTCATGTATTTTTTATTGTTCTTACTCCATTTTCTTGTAGTTGTGACAAGAATCCTACAATGAGCAGTTTTTGGTACAACTTAGCGGTATCGACTCAGGCATACTGACCAAGTCAGATGAAGCATTCTTCACCATTGACTTGATGCTCCATAGCATCCACATTAATGAAAGTTCTATATTTTCAGGGGAAATTACATACTGCAACACTGTATAGCATTCAACTCTAAGGAGACTGCTGGTTGTAACAGAGATCTTAATATTGTCACTGTTATAAGTAATATTATTATTTATTGTTAAGCTTGCTCACAGTATTTATTCCCTCACTCAAAGTTTCTCTACAAAAAAGGTTATGAGACAAGGGTTTGTTTGATAGTGCCAGCTCTGTACACAATATGTACACTGGTTATGTACACTGGTTAAGGACCCAGTTCTCCACCAGTTCCCAAACAGGTTTGACTGGTTATGTGGAATCTTTTAACTCTCTAAGATAATTACCGATGAATGTTAACTACAAGCAGATATTAGGATGAGATAAGAATCTTACCTTGGCTTTGACCCATTCTTCAACCATCTTGACCACAGTCTTCATAACCTTAGCATCAGGTGATTTCTCAATGAGTTGTGTCAAGACAACCTGGATAAAGTTCCTTCTCATATCAGTGCTCATCACACCAATACGATTCTTAACTAGGTCTAAACTGATGATGAGAAGTTCTGATGCCACTGTCAACAAATCAATACATAATATTATGCATTGTTTATACACGGTAACAGAATTGACGTTTGACAAAAAAAAAAAACACCTTTTTTTTAAATTAATATATAACGCACTAATTCCATATGAGTATGTTCAAATGCTGATCACATAAACAATACTCCAAACATGCTCAGAGAGGACACACTACGCAGCTGATCCAGAAACACCCATGCAAGCCCCTTCTCTTTCATGACAAGTGTTCTGGTTGTGTTTTGTGCATTACCCAATGCACAGGACCTACAGCTTTACGCCCCATCAGGAAGACATACAAAATGTAGACTTGATGTTACGGAGCCCTATCATGTTCCAGACAAGCCACCAAGCAAGACAATACATGGAATGGTCTCCCACAGTTAATGGTGCTTAACTTGGCAGTTATACCACTAGCTCTTCCATTGAGCTAACTGTCTGGTAAGCAAAGACAAACAAAAACAACTTCATCTATGTGAGATGTCTGAATTGCTTACCAAGTACCTGATATGACAGGATAGGAAACTTACATCTAATGTCTGATGGGCAGGTATTGTAAGGTGGAATGTGTAATACAAGGTTTACAGATAACATGTCAGATCAATATTGATTAACATGTTTTGAATGTGGCTAATTTCTAAATCTTACATGATGTTGACTCTGAACTGCTTGGTGTTAGGTGTTCTCTGGTCATCTTCTGGAGAGCTCTCATGAAGACTGATATCAAGCGGTCAATGTAAGCAATGTTATTAGTACAAGCTGCTTTCAAGATCATTAATGTTCCAAAGAGACTAGTAGTAGGTGTCCCAGTGGATGCCCTGTAATCACATCACATACACATTCAATATCAATATCATGCTGTTTAACAGAGAGAAATGTAACAAGTGTATGAATTCCAGATCATACTGGGCTATTTTGAAGACAAAAACATAATAAATAAATAAATAAATAAATAAAATAAATAAGTAATACAATCAACTCTTGGTTAAAAACTTGACTAGATTGTTTCAATGACAAGTTTAAATTAGATTAATCTAACAATGATTACATTAAAAAAAAATAACAAGCATAAAGTTTGCACTTTCAATCTATAAAAATGATTAGAAAACTAATGAAAAGCATGCAAGCTTGCACTTCCAAGTTAAAAAACTACAAGTCTCAGATAGTGTATTGTCAATAAATAATGATATTCTCCCTTACTTTTCATAAGCAGTAAGTCCTTCATAGATGACTTTGCCAACACTTGCATAAAGACACTCCAACTCCTCATACTTAGATGCAACATTAGAGGTACCTAGACATGTGATCAAGAGTAACAAATACGTCATCATGATCAAGATACTTTATTACAGGTACCTAGACATGTAATCAAGAGTAACAAATACGTCATCATGATCAAGATACTTTATTACAGGTACCTAGACATGTGATCAAGAGTAACAAATACGTCATCATGATCAAGATACTTTATTACAGGTACCTAGACATGTAATCAAGAGTAACAAATACGTCATCATGATCAAGATACTTTATTACAGGTACCTAGACATGTAATCAAGAGTAACAAATACGTCATCATGATCAAGATACTTTATTACAGGTACCTAGACATGTAATCAAGAGTAACAAATACGTCATCATGATCAAGATACTTTATTAGAGGTACCTAGACATGTGATCAAGAGGAACAAATACGTCATCATGATCAAGATACTTTATTACAGGTACCTAGCCATGTAATCAAGAGTAACAAATACGTCATCATGATCAAGATACTTTATTAGAGGTACCTAGACATGTGATCAAGAGTAACAAATACGTCATCATGATCAAGATACTTTATTACAGGTACCTAGACATGTAATCAAGAGTAACAAATACG
This sequence comes from Marthasterias glacialis, assembly GCA_911728455.2. Classification (NCBI taxonomy): domain Eukaryota; kingdom Metazoa; phylum Echinodermata; class Asteroidea; order Forcipulatida; family Asteriidae; genus Marthasterias; species Marthasterias glacialis. The sequence goes on along the minus strand of OU452238.1, from coordinate 10,479,194 downwards.
TCATCATGATCAAGATACTTTATTACAGGTACCTAGACATGTAATCAAGAGTAACAAATACGTCATCATGATCAAGATACTTTATTAGAGGTACCTAGACATGTAATCAAGAGTAACAAATACGTCATCATGATCAAGATACTTTATTACAGGTACCTAGACATGTAATCAAGAGTAACAAATACGTCATCATGATCAAGATACTTTATTACAGGTACCTAGACATGTAATCAAGAGTAACAAATACGTCATCATGATCAAGATACTTTATTACAGGTACCTAGACATGTGATCAAGAGTAACAAATACGTCATCATGATCAAGATACTTTATTAGAGGTACCTAGACATGTAATCAAGAGTAACAAATACGTCATCATGATCAAGATACTTTATTAGAGGTACCTAGACATGTGATCAAGAGTAACAAATACGTCATCATGATCAAGATACTTTATTACAGGTACCTAGACATGTGATCAAGAGTAACAAATACGTCATCATGATCAAGATACTTTATTAGAGGTACCTAGACATGTGATCAAGAGTAACAAATACGTCATCATGATCAAGATACTTTATTAGAGGTACCTAGACATGTAATCAAGAGTAACAAATACGTCATCATGATCAAGATACTTTATTAGAGGTACCTAGACATGTAATCAAGAGTAACAAATACGTCATCATGATCAAGATACTTTATTAGAGGTACCTAGACATGTAATCAAGAGTAACAAATACGTCATCATGATCAAGATACTTTATTACAGGTACCTAGACATGTAATCAAGAGTAACAAATACGTCATCATGATCAAGATACTTTATTAAAGGTACCTAGACATGTAATCAAGAGTAACAAATACGTCATCATGATCAAGATACTTTATTACAGGTACCTAGCCATGTAATCAAGAGTAACAAATACGTCATCATGATCAAGATACTTTATTAGAGGTACCTAGACATGTGATCAAGAGTAACAAATACGTCATCATGATCAAGATACTTTATTAGAGGTACCTAGACATGTGATCAAGAGTAACAAATACGTCATCATGATCAAGATACTTTATTACAGGTACCTAGACATGTAATCAAGAGTAACAAATACGTCATCATGATCAAGATACTTTATTAGAGGTACCTAGACATGTAATCAAGAGTAACAAATACGTCATCATGATCAAGATACTTTATTAGAGGTACCTAGACATGTGATCAAGAGTAACAAATACGTCATCATGATCAAGATACTTTATTACAGGTACCTAGACATGTAATCAAGAGTAACAAATACGTCATCATGATCAAGATACTTTATTAGAGGTACCTAGACATGTAATCAAGAGTAACAAATACGTCATCATGATCAAGATACTTTATTAGAGGTACCTAGACATGTAATCAAGAGTAACAAATACGTCATCATGATCAAGATACTTTATTAGAGGTACCTAGACATGTAATCAAGAGTAACAAATACGTCATCATGATCAAGATACTTTATTACAGGTACCTAGACATGTGATCAAGAGTAACAAATACGTCATCATGATCAAGATACTTTATTACAGGTACCTAGACATGTGATCAAGAGTAACAAATACGTCATCATGATCAAGATACTTTATTAGAGGTACCTAGACATGTAATCAAGAGTAACAAATACGTCATCATGATCAAGATACTTTATTACAGGTACCTAGACATGTGATCAAGAGTAACAAATATGTCATCATGATCAAGATACTTTATTACAGGTACCTAGACATGTGATCAAGAGTAACAAATACGTCATCATGATCAAGATACTTTATTACAGGTACCTAGACATGTAATCAAGAGTAACAAATACGTCATCATGATCAAGATACTTTATTACAGGTACCTAGACATGTAATCAAGAGTAACAAATACGTCATCATGATCAAGATACTTTATTACAGGTACCTAGACATGTAATCAAGAGTAACAAATACGTCATCATGATCAAGATACTTTATTACAGGTACCTAGACATGTAATCAAGAGTAACAAATACGTCATCATGATCAAGATACTTTATTACAGGTACCTAGACATGTGATCAAGAGTAACAAATACGTCATCATGATCAAGATACTTTATTACAGGTACCTAGACATGTGATCAAGAGTAACAAATACGTCATCATGATCAAGATACTTTATTACAGGTACCTAGACATGTGATCAAGAGTAACAAATACGTCATCATGATCAAGATACTTTATTACAGGTACCTAGACATGTGATCAAGAGTAACAAATACGTCATCATGATCAAGATACTTTATTACAGGTACCTAGACATGTAATCAAGAGTAACAAATACGTCATCATGATCAAGATACTTTATTAGAGGTACCTAGACATGTGATCAAGAGTAACAAATACGTCATCATGATCAAGATACTTTATTACAGGTACCTAGACATGTAATCAAGAGTAACAAATACGTCATCATGATCAAGATACTTTATTACAGGTACCTAGACATGTAATCAAGAGTAACAAATACGTCATCATGATCAAGATACTTTATTACAGGTACCTAGACATGTAATCAAGAGTAACAAATACGTCATCATGATCAAGATACTTTATTACAGGTACATAGACATGTGATCAAGAGTAACAAATACGTCATCATGATCAAGATACTTTATTACAGGTACCTAGACATGTGATCAAGAGTAACAAATACGTCATCATGATCAAGATATTTTATTACAGGTACCTAGACATGTAATCAAGAGTAACAAATACGTCATCATGATCAAGATACTTTATTACAGGTACCTAGACATGTGATCAAGAGTAACAAATACGTCATCATGATCAAGATACTTTATTACAGGTACCTAGACATGTAATCAAGAGTAACAAATACGTCATCATGATCAAGATACTTTATTACAGGTACCTAGACATGTAATCAAGAGTAACAAATACGTCATCATGATCAAGATACTTTATTACAGGTACCTAGACATGTAATCAAGAGTAACAAATACGTCATCATGATCAAGATACTTTATTACAGGTACCTAGCCATGTAATCAAGAGTAACAAATACGTCATCATGATCAAGATACTTTATTAGAGGTACCTAGACATGTGATCAAGAGTAACAAATACGTCATCATGATCAAGATACTTTATTAGAGGTACCTAGACATGTGATCAAGAGTAACAAATACGTCATCATGATCAAGATACTTTATTACAGGTACCTAGACATGTAATCAAGAGTAACAAATACGTCATCATGATCAAGATACTTTATTACAGGTACCTAGACATGTGATCAAGAGTAACAAATACGTCATCATGATCAAGATATTTTATTACAGGTACCTAGACATGTAATCAAGAGTAACAAATACGTCATCATGATCAAGATACTTTATTACAGGTACCTAGACATGTAATCAAGAGTAACAAATACGTCATCATGATCAAGATACTTTATTACAGGTACCTAGACATGTAATCAAGAGTAACAAATACGTCATCATGATCAAGATACTTTATTACAGGTACCTAGACATGTAATCAAGAGTAACAAATACGTCATCATGATCAAGATACTTTATTACAGGTACCTAGACATGTAATCAAGAGTAACAAATACGTCATCATGATCAAGATACTTTATTACAGGTACCTAGACATGTGATCAAGAGTAACAAATACGTCATCATGATCAAGATACTTTATTACAGGTACCTAGACATGTGATCAAGAGTAACAAATACGTCATCATGATCAAGATACTTTATTACAGGTACCTAGACATGTAATCAAGAGTAACAAATACGTCATCATGATCAAGATACTTTATTACAGGTACCTAGACATGTAATCAAGAGTAACAAATACGTCATCATGATCAAGATACTTTATTAGAGGTACCTAGACATGTAATCAAGAGTAACAAATACGTCATCATGATCAAGATACTTTATTACAGGTACCTAGACATGTAATCAAGAGTAACAAATACGTCATCATGATCAAGATACTTTATTACAGGTACCTAGACATGTGATCAAGAGTAACAAATACGTCATCATGATCAAGATACTTTATTACAGGTACCTAGACATGTGATCAAGAGTAACAAATACGTCATCATGATCAAGATACTTTATTACAGGTACCTAGACATGTAATCAAGAGTAACAAATACGTCATCATGATCAAGATACTTTATTACAGGTACCTAGACATGTGATCAAGAGTAACAAATACGTCATCATGATCAAGATACTTTATTACAGGTACCTAGACATGTAATCAAGAGTAACAAATACGTCATCATGATCAAGATACTTTATTACAGGTACCTAGACATGTGATCAAGAGTAACAAATACGTCATCATGATCAAGATACTTTATTACAGGTACCTAGACATGTAATCAAGAGTAACAAATACGTCATCATGATCAAGATACTTTATTACAGGTACCTAGACATGTAATCAAGAGTAACAAATATGTCATCATGATCAAGATACTTTATTACAGGTACCTAGACATGTAATCAAGAGTAACAAATACGTCATCATGATCAAGATACTTTATTACAGGTACCTAGACATGTAATCAAGAGTAACAAATACGTCATCATGATCAAGATACTTTATTACAGGTACCTAGACATGTGATCAAGAGTAACAAATACGTCATCATGATCAAGATACTTTATTACAGGTACCTAGACATGTAATCAAGAGTAACAAATACGTCATCATGATCAAGATACTTTATTACAGGTACCTAGACATGTAATCAAGAGTAACAAATACGTCATCATGATCAAGATACTTTATTACAGGTACCTAGACATGTAATCAAGAGTAACAAATACGTCATCATGATCAAGATACTTTATTACAGGTACCTAGACATGTAATCAAGAGTAACAAATACGTCATCATGATCAAGATACTTTATTACAGGTACCTAGACATGTAATCAAGAGTAACAAATACGTCATCATGATCAAGATACTTTATTACAGGTACCTAGACATGTAATCAAGAGTAACAAATACGTCATCATGATCAAGATACTTTATTACAGGTACCTAGACATGTAATCAAGAGTAACAAATACGTCATCATGATCAAGATACTTTATTAGAGGTACCTAGACATGTGATCAAGAGTAACAAATACGTCATCATGATCAAGATACTTTATTACAGGTACCTAGACATGTAATCAAGAGTAACAAATACGTCATCATGATCAAGATACTTTATTACAGGTACCTAGACATGTAATCAAGAGTAACAAATACGTCATCATGATCAAGATACTTTATTAGAGGTACCTAGACATGTAATCAAGAGTAACAAATACGTCATCATGATCAAGATACTTTATTACAGGTACCTAGACATGTGATCAAGAGTAACAAATACGTCATCATGATCAAGATACTTTATTACAGGTACCTAGACATGTGATCAAGAGTAACAAACACGTCATCATGATCAAGATACTTTATTACAGGTACCTAGACATGTAATCAAGAGTAACAAATACGTCATCATGATCAAGATACTTTATTACAGGTACCTAGACATGTAATCAAGAGTAACAAATACGTCATCATGATCAAGATACTTTATTACAGGTACCTAGACATGTGATCAAGAGTAACGAAAACGTCATCATGATCAAGATACTTTATTACAGGTACCTAGACATGTTATCAAGAGTAACAAATACGTCATCATGATCAAGATACTTTATTAGAGGTACCTAGACATGTAATCAAGAGTAACAAATACGTCATCATGATCAAGATACTTTATTAGAGGTACCTAGACATGTGATCAAGAGTAACAAATACGTCATCATGATCAAGATACTTTATTACAGGTACCTAGACATGTAATCAAGAGTAACAAATACGTCATCATGATCAAGATACTTTATTACAGGTACCTAGACATGTAATCAAGAGTAACAAATACGTCATCATGATCAAGATACTTTATTACAGGTACCTAGACATGTAATCAAGAGTAACAAATACGTCATCATGATCAAGATACTTTATTACAGGTACCTAGACATGTAATCAAGAGTAACAAATACGTCATTATGATCAAGATACTTTATTAAAGGTACCTAGACATGTAATCAAGAGTAACAAATATGTCATCATGATCAAGATACTTTATTACAGGTACCTAGACATGTAATCAAGAGTAACAAATATGTCATCATGATCAAGATACTTTATTAGAGGTTCCTAGACATGTAATCAAGAGTAACAAATACATCATCATGATCAAGATACTTTATTACAGGTACCTAGACATGTAATCAAGAGTAACAAATACGTCATCATGATCAAGATACTTTATTACAGGTACCTAGACTAGTGATCAAGAGTAACAAATACGTCATCATGATCAAGATACTTTATTACAGGTACCTAGACATGTAATCAAGAGTAACAAATACGTCATCATGATCAAGATACTTTATTAGAGGTACCTAGACTAGTGATCAAGAGTAACAAATACGTCATCATGATCAAGATACTTTATTACAGGTACCTAGACATGTAATCAAGAGTAACAAATACGTCATCATGATCAAGATACTTTATTAGAGGTACCTAGACATGTAATCAAGAGTAACAAATACGTCATCATGATCAAGATACTTTATTACAGGTACCTAGACATGTGATCAAGAGTAACAAATACGTCATCATGATCAAGATACTTTATTTGAGGTACCTAGACTAGTGATCAAGAGTAACAAATACGTCATCATGATCAAGATACTTTATTAGAGGTACCTAGACATGTGATCAAGAGTAACAAATACGTCATCATGATCAAGATACTTTATTACAGGTACCTAGACATGTAATCAAGAGTAACAAATACGTCATCATGATCAAGATACTTTATTACAGGTACCTAGACATGTAATCAAGAGTAACAAATACGTCATCATGATCAAGATACTTTATTACAGGTACCTAGACATGTAATCAAGAGTAACAAATACGTCATCATGATCAAGATACTTTATTACAGGTACCTAGCCATGTAATCAAGAGTAACAAATACGTCATCATGATCAAGATACTTTATTAGAGGTACCTAGACATGTGATCAAGAGTAACAAATACGTCATCATGATCAAGATACTTTATTAGAGGTACCTAGACATGTGATCAAGAGTAACAAATACGTCATCATGATCAAGATACTTTATTACAGGTACCTAGACATGTGATCAAGAGTAACAAATACGTCATCATGATCAAGATACTTTATTAGAGGTACCTAGACATGTAATCAAGAGTAACAAATACGTCATCATGATCAAGATACTTTATTACAGGTACCTAGACATGTGATCAAGAGTAACAAATACGTCATCATGATCAAGATACTTTATTACAGGTACCTAGACATGTAATCAAGAGTAACAAATACGTCATCATGATCAATATACTTTATTACAGGTACCTAGACATGTGATCAAGAGTAACAAATACGTCATCATGATCAAGATACTTTATTACAGGTACCTAGACATGTGATCAAGAGTAACAAATACGTCATCATGATCAAGATACTTTATTAGAGGTACCTAGACATGTAATCAAGAGTAACAAATACGTCATCATGATCAAGATACTTTATTACAGGTACCTAGACATGTGATCAAGAGTAACAAATACGTCATCATGATCAAGATACTTTATTACAGGTACCTAGACATGTGATCAAGAGTAACAAATACGTCATCATGATCAAGATACTTTATTACAGGTACCTAGACATGTAATCAAGAGTAACAAATACGTCATCATGATCAAGATACTTTATTACAGGTACCTAGACATGTGATCAAGAGTAACAAATACGTCATCATGATCAAGATACTTTATTACAGGTACCTAGACATGTAATCAAGAGTAACAAATACGTCATCATGATCAAGATATTTTATTACAGGTACCTAGACATGTAATCAAGAGTAACAAATACGTCATCATGATCAAGATACTTTATTAGAGGTACCTAGACATGTAATCAAGAGTAACAAATACGTCATCATGATCAAGATATTTTATTACAGGTACCTAGACATGTAATCAAGAGTAACAAATACGTCATCATGATCAAGATATTTTATTACAGGTACCTAGACATGTGATCAAGAGTAACAAATACGTCATCATGATCAAGATACTTTATTACAGGTACCTAGACATGTAATCAAGAGTAACAAATACGTCATCATGATCAAGATACTTTATTACAGGTACCTAAACATGTAATCAAGAGTAACAAATACGTCATCATGATCAAGATACTTTATTACAGGTACCTAGACATGTGATCAAGAGTAACAAATACGTCATCATGATCAAGATACTTTATTACAGGTACCTAGACATGTGATCAAGAGTAACAAATACGTCATCATGATCAAGATATTTTATTAGAGGTACCTAGACATGTAATCAAGAGTAACAAATACGTCATCATGATCAAGATACTTTATTACAGGTACCTAGACATGTGATCAAGAGTAACAAATACGTCATCATGATCAAGATACTTTATTACAGGTACCTAGACATGTAATCAAGAGTAACAAATACGTCATCATGATCAAGATACTTTATTACAGGTACCTAGACATGTAATCAAGAGTAACAAATACGTCATCATGATCAAGATACTTTATTACAGGTACCTAGACATGTAATCAAGAGTAACAAATACGTCATCATGATCAAGATACTTTATTACAGGTACCTAGACATGTGATCAAGAGTAACAAATACGTCATCATGATCAAGATATTTTATTACAGGTACCTAGACATGTGATCAAGAGTAACAAATACGTCATCATGATCAAGATACTTTATTACAGGTACCTAGACATGTGATCAAGAGTAACAAATACGTCATCATGATCAAGATACTTTATTACAGGTACCTAGACATGTAATCAAGAGTAACAAATACGTCATCATGATCAAGATACTTTATTACAGGTACCTAGACATGTGATCAAGAGTAACAAATACGTCATCATGATCAAGATACTTTATTAGAGGTACCTAGACATGTAATCAAGAGTAACAAATACGTCATCATGATCAAGATACTTTATTACAGGTACCTAGACATGTAATCAAGAGTAACAAATACGTCATCATGATCAAGATACTTTATTACAGGTACCTAGACATGTGATCAAGAGTAACAAATACGTCATCATGATCAAGATACTTTATTACAGGTACCTAGACATGTAATCAAGAGTAACAAATACGTCATCATGATCAAGATACTTTATTACAGGTACCTAGACATGTAATCAAGAGTAACAAATACGTCATCATGATCAAGATACTTTATTACAGGTACCTAGACATGTGATCAAGAGTAACAAATACGTCATCATGATCAAGATACTTTATTACAGGTACCTAGACATGTAATCAAGAGTAACAAATACGTCATCATGATCAAGATACTTTATTACAGGTACCTAGACATGTAATCAAGAGTAACAAATACGTCATCATGATCAAGATACTTTATTACAGGTACCTAGACATGTAATCAAGAGTAACAAATACGTCATCATGATCAAGATATTTTGTCTAATTTGTTTTATCTCAATTAGACTAAGTGTCTTGACTATCATGATTAAACTTTTGGTACAAGGCTTCATTTACCAAAGAAAAACCTAAGAATCAAATCATAATGATAAAGTAAGGTTTGCAGTAACATCATGTAAATAATCTCACTATTAAATGACATAAGAACCAGTTGTGTAACTTCTTGACGTTTTGATAGCAAAAATTAAACCCAAGTTTAATGTTCTAGAACATACAAAGGAAATATTAAAATTAATCTTCAAGTCCAAACTGCTGCAATCCAAGACGTGATCATAATGTTATCTCAAAACTGTTCTTTCCATTCCACTCCTAGACACTCAAAAACTGTATAATAAATGTACACAGAGACTTTGTAGTTGAAAAGTAATGACTTACTTGACTCTGTAGGGAAGATATTCATGAGTTTGACAAGCAGGGCATGTACAGACCGAATGACCTTAGTATTAGCACACGTTAAACATGCAGCTACACCTCGTTGTAATGGCTTCAAACTAGTCAGGATCAATTGCTTTGTCTGAAATCAAATAACAAACTTATGTAACAAGAATGTGACTAACTATTAAAATTTCATTTCCAAAACAGTATTTATCTTGTATGGATTTTCAATGTCATACTTGTTATGTCTATTTATGTACAAACCCTGGGTGCAGTGGCCAACTCATTCTAAGTGAAGTGATACAAAAAAAAAAGAACTTGAGACTTTCCTTCACAATAACAATACCTCAACACTTTAACACGTTGACTGCCGTGCATAATTTCACATGGCGTTCCCATTTGCCGAGCGTTAGGGCCTATGCGCATGCGCGCATACTTAATAGGTACCGGTACTTACTTAAATAGTTTAAACATGTACATTTTATAGAAGCATGTCCTCACCACTGCCAGCAGCTTATTGGTTGCGCCATCAGTGGTGCCAGTGTATTCAAGTTACAATGCAAAGACCTTTCATTTTCTACGAGTATATTCGTAGTGGCAGACTCCGGTACACCTGTTAGTACGAGGATATTCGTAGTCGGCAGTCAACGTGTTAAACCCATCAGTAATTTTCAATAATGAATGTAATTACAATGAGATCCAACTGGTATATAGATATATACATTGACTCACCATTACTCCCAAGAGGAAATTGAGTACATCCAATCCAGCACATATATTACCAAAGTTAGCTTGAGCTGGTTGATCCTGCAATCAATCAATAGTCACATTATCTCCTGTAAAATGTACAACTACACAAGACACACATTCTTAGAGAATGCATAATGTAAACCAACAAACGACAATAAATCATGTCCCAAAAATTGAGGAATGAAGCAGGCAAAAAAAAACTGATTCTATTTTGGAGGAAGGATTATAATGTGAAATACATGATTTTATAGACTCACAACAGATAAGAATAATTTATCCATGAAGTTTAGTCTGAGTTCACTAGTTGGCCATACGTCAGTCCTGAGTGCTATTTTGAGTAGTGCTATACAACGACGGGACAGCAACTCCCCTGGTGATCCTGCACTGGTTGTTCCCAACTCAATCACTTGACATGCTACACGCAGCAAGAAGTTCACTACAGCATCTGAATAAATCTTGTCAATTGGTTTACTGGCTTCTGAAGAAATGCTCCGAACACTCTGTCAAATATATAAAAAAATAGATAAATCTTGGTTACGGTCAACTACACTTGCCTTCATAGATTCTAGACAAAAAGCCTCTCTATTCTGAAAGACTAGATTAAATAGTATGAGCTCATGACAGAAAAAGTGTAAACAAAATATCATCAGACTATTGGAGCATACAATTGATTATCAAATTAAAATTCATTTTATTGCACATCCAACAGCGCAAGCGCCAATAACAGGATAAATAGGAGACAATGAAGAAAATGGAAAACCCTAAACGGGGGAAGACCCAAAGAATCAGATAGGGACTGAAAACACAATCCACATACGAGGCTCTGGTCTCAGACGAGACTGGAACCAAGGGTCCATAGAGGTGAAAGGCAGGAAAAGAACCACTGAGCCTACCTGATCCCCAAAAGGGGGATATTAAGGACACAGGGACACATGACTCTGCTTATGACTACACTTTACTTCCTGACTCATCCCAACACATCTTTGAATAGACATGCCAAGCAAAGACCTAATCAGTATTCAGTATTTGCAACCCAAAGCCTTCAATCTCACCAATAAAGAATTGCAAGCAGTTTCAAGATAATGTACTATGTGATTTGACTCACTGTTCCTGATGAATGTCTGGCTCGTTTAGGATCGGGCATATGGTCAGTAGATGCAGTTCGCTTTAAGCCTCCTGGTGTTGTCACACTAGACTCATCAGATGATGTACTTGGACACTTCAAAGTAACAATAGTATTTCCATATCATTTTACATTCACACTACAGTCACGCTGAGTGGTCATGTTGGTATGATTTACATACATTACATGTTTATAGAGTTGTTCAAAATCACTCAGTTTACAGTATTTGACATGTTTCATGAAGCAATTGCTATGATGTTTGACACACATTAACCTGTGTTGACATCATGAATTAATCACGATATAACTGAATATCGCACTACATTTCTGACAAATCTTGGATGAAAAAAGCAGCATCACCTAAGCTTACTTGAAACACATACAAGAAGTGTACTGAAACAAACAGTTTTCAAGGACCTCATGGGCTGATGATGATACATTTTCATTGGCAGCAGCATTTAGATTTCCTGCCAACAGTATTTGAGTGATTGGCCCAACGGAAAAACAACATTTTCAATTTCTTCATATTCGGCTGATAACAAAGTGATGCCAATTTATCAATCTCAGATGCAACAAGCAGTTTATTCAGCAGTACCTCTACTACAGTGTCATCTTCTTTGATTCGTTGAACCTCCCATTTGATAATAACTTCAACCAGGTCTACTACCAGTTTCCTGTGCTCTATGGTAGAACTAGGTGTGCTACCGAGTCTCTGAATGGAATATACCATTGTCTGAATCAGGTGATGTCTCACAGGGTAGTATACTTTGTAGTGTCGAACAAGGAGTGTACTGAAAACAAAGAAGTGACATAACTTTAGTTGTCTCAATGTAATCAATGAAATTAAATGACTTGTTTTGTAGCATCAAACTGTTTGAGTAAATTATGTGGTCATCATAAATTCACAGCAAGTATTTCAGTCATGTGACATATCAATGGTGAGCTAGGCATCTCAACAATGATTGGGACAAAGTTATTACTCCATATTACTGCACCAGTGGAACTTTGGACTCGAGTTTGAGTGATTGAGGCCCAAGTATAACTTACAGCATGTGTACCAACTGGAAGACTGTGTATCCCTCCTCTACAATGATCTTCTTAGTCCAGTGGGTAAGCATAGCATAGCCATCTTCCATACGGTGTGGTAATACTGGGGTTAGAATGTCCAAGGCTTGACGCACAACAGTACGTGCTTCAACAGCATGAGCTTTCAACAAGCTATGGAAAACCTAGGGAAATAAACAACAATAAACAAGTTAAAGAAGTTGTTTTCCTTAACTGTCTATCAACGTCTTCACACCAAGTCTGAATGACCCTACAAATTCCCTTCGAAGTTATTGGAAATTAGGATGGTTCAACTGTTTCATATTGTTGGAATGGTTTAATGAATCAATGAATTCAATCCCACCCCAAAACCTACTCACCAATCACAACCATTATTGCAAACAAAACTCTAATAGCATGTATATATATTATGACAGACATGATATTTGGTTCTTGTAAAAAGAATAGTCCAATGTTAACCAGTACAAGGGTTAACCTACATGTACACATGGTGCAGGCTTTAATAGACTTTTCAGGCTATTTATTCACAATTTTTCTGATTATTTTTGGGGCAAACAAAATCAGCAATCATGCTAAAGTAGGAAGAATATCATGCCTGATATATGTGATGTGTGTGTACGGAGTATACAGGGTAACATTACAGATTCTCACATTGTTACCAACACGCACACTACACAAGGCTAAATGGATTGCTCTTCAGTATCTTCTATGGTCTCTGTATATTTGAATTCAACTGTTAGAAAGACTGAGTAACACAAACCTGTAGCACTATTCTCTTGTGGATTGCAAACTTTGCAATATTATGAGATAACAAAAGATGACCATGATACTTTGTGGTTGGGTCTACACAGTTCTTCTGTATCAGACATGGCCAGGCAAATGTCATCAGACGTCGTAGTTTAGTGCCTTGTTTCCTTTTGACATAAAAATTTCACAATTAAAGACATCTCAACCATCAAAATCACAGATAGAAAGTTAACATCAAATAGGCAATTGAGTATTAGTAATACCTTTTGAAATTGATGTAATTATTAAATCAAAGATTAGCAGTGTGATCTGGTATTGCCTGACACCAATGCATAACAAGCAATTTGTATGCTGTCCTAGGGTTGTCAAGATGAATTCCAACTAATGAACTTCTGCATTCTAAAGCTGAAGTGATCTTCTGGTATAAACCTCCTCATACCAATAGAGCCCTTGCATATGATGTCACAAGCTCAAACAGCGCCTTCACTGAGGTCAAAGGAAGAGCTTTCATTGGCTTTGAGTCGGCATGGCATGTACACACATGCATGTTTCCATGTTAGTCCCGAGTGATGGTGGTGTATAGGGATATAGTACTCATTGATAAGACTCAGCACATGGAGGTCAATATCTAGCAAATATTGAGTTTGTGTTAAGGAAATGAAAGTGTGGTGAAGAGGTTTTCAACTAGTTCCTTAAACAGTGAGGCCTGGTTCTCGATTAGTTTACCATGTCGAGGTAAAATTATTGAGAACCAGGCCTCACCATGTTTAACAACTTGTTGAAAACCGATTCAACAGACTTTTATTCCCATTCATAAATACCTTTCTGTTAAAAACATCCCAAAACCTTTCTTAGTTGAGAACAAATCTGACAGTGACAACTCACGTCCTTGACTCAAGTCTGCGTTAAAGTTCTACACTCTAGATGCATGTTGAGCACCTTGCGCAAGTTTCAAAATTGCGTGAGCCAATTTTGGGTGCTACCATCTACCTCCATGGAGCTACCAATTTAAATTGGGCCGTGCAATTTGCACTCTGTGCGCAATTGTCTAAAAGCGCCCTCTTTTGACTCAATTTTTGCAGTCCATGTTTAAACACTTTGACCATGTCTATATCGTAGGTTTAAACAATCAGAATGAATAAACTGTCCCAGGTATTTATGAATATCAATTAACAACCACTATAATACAAAGAATACAAAATGACATTAAAAGTGAGTTGATTGATATCAGTAGACTTACTTATCAGCTGCATCATGGATGTGTGGTGCTGCCTTCTCTACCAATAGAGCAGCAAACTGTAGCAGTAAAATACGCACTGAGTCTGATGTCCTATATGGATTATCAGGATCAATCACTTTACTGATGAACACACTCACTAGATTATCTGGACTATCCTGCCCTGGGTTAGGTGGACCACCAATCAACTAAAACAAACAACAAGATATGTCAATACAGCTCGCTCCTCTAGTAAACAATATCAACTGTGAATTCGCCAGAATCACTTTCAGCTGTGAGTTCTCGTTATGAAGTGAAGTGTCCTGACTGAACCATCTATCAATCATTAGAATGAGTTGACAATATTAGTAATGTCTATTTAGGTATTTTCAAGAACAATGGATTTACTATGCATCTAAAGAAAAACCATGCATGTTACTGTATAGTGTCGTGGCCACTCAATCTGGTGCACAGGACTCAAGTTTTAGTGTTGTCAGAGTGTTGTCAGAGTGTGGGTCCCACTTACACGTTGATGCTTCGTTCTTTGAATGGTATGTAAAGCCGTAGGTCCTGTGTGTTGTGTAATGCACGTTAAAGGTGTTTGCCCCGGTGTTTCTGGCATGATTGGCAGCAGAATGCATTGCATCACAATGTACCCCTCTACAAGGTGCTATATAAATGGGTCTCATAATTCAAATGCAGCCCTGCATACCTGTCATTACAATAGTGAGCTTTGAGATGTTCATTAGGCGTAGATAAAGTGCTATATCAAAACTGCTGAGTAGTATTATTGTAACACTGAGGATTGTAGAATGTAAACTGAAGTCCGGTTCGATAATTTCTGGCAGGTTAAAACCGCTGCTACCAATGTAACACTAACAACATATATGTGTTACTAGTGCTTGTCAATAAGAAATAAAACTCTTTGGACGTTCTCTTTGGACTTCACTACAGGATTATTTTATTACAACCGTATGGCTAAACAAAGCGATACAAATCACAATCGGTCAGTAGTGTAGTGCAGAACTGACAAGAATAGAAAAAAGTAACAATAACATTTAGTAACACTAATATATTGGGCTGTTGGTCACTGACATGACATGGTCAGTGGGGTGGTCCATAGGTTAAAAAAAAACATGTAAAACTGAAGACGCTTATGTTGGATAAGGCCATGTGGTTTATCCGTTATCGTGCCTGATGTAAGCAGAAACTGTCGTCAACCTGATGATGATGAAATATTGAGTGTCCCAGACAGCCAGTCTAGGTACTGGTCATAGTGCTGGGCATTGGAATATATGGTTGGGCACCTGTTGTCTTGTGAGACTTTGGAGCATGTGGGGTGTGATAACATTACAGCTTACACTATTCTTATTGTTAACTAAATGTTGCCCTTGTCACACAAATAGTGCTACTGAAATAATACCCGAGAGGTAAATGTAGATCTGGGATAATAAAGATATGAAGATTTTTACCTTTTCACCTTCACCCTTGTCAAATGATGCAGCAAACATAGGAATGATGACAAACTGTAATGCTTTAGCCTTCAGATCCTGGGGGAACACCTTGTCATGAAATAACTCCACAAACTTGAAGAATACATGACGCTTCTGTTCAACAGTGTATCCCTAAATAACATCAAAGATCATATAGATGATGAGTGAGTAACTTGTCTGTTTACCATAACATACCAGTCCAACTGACAATGTATCATACAACATGGATGTAAACAAGACATTGATATAAGATGACATAGGTATACTTTCAGGAGTCACATACTACAATAACAGAGACCATTCACGGATACCGCCATCTTGACAGAATTTGGCAACCATGTGACCTCTCTGGGGGCAAACAAGCGCCTTGGAATATGTTAAGTCATAGATAGATGGCGCTTTACAAGTTTTAATTATTATTATTATTATTATTATTATTATTACATAGTCATGTAATCACCAAATTCATTCATAAATTTAAAGATGTGAAATGGCATATGGCTGAACATCGCTGAATGGGCTACCAAAGTCTATCAGCATGTTGAAGTCATTGACTGTACAATTATCATGAACTGCAAGTTCATTAATTAAACCACATAAAACATCCTTCATAAAACCAACCATCAAATTTGTGCAACATTATGGGCTACAAAAGCCTACAACTTTAAAACAAAATTCCAGAGACTAAAGTAGTTCACACATGTACAGGATGAAAACAATCTTTTTAGTTTACCTAAAAGGCTAAAACGGGAAAAACAAAAAAAGAATAAAAAATATATATATATATATATAGGCGTGTTTAATTATCAATGCAACAGCAAATTTGAGTTCACTGGTATCCAACACTTGTGCTACACTGCACAGCACTGCACTTTCAACACTAAGATGTCTACCAATGAAAAACAAAGTTCCCATGCTGGCTGACAACTTCACATCCATGAACTCGGCGACAATTTCCTTAGCACGAAGTTAACGAATGGCAAGTTGGAATCCTTGACATTTTTTCATTAATGTACAATGTAAATTGTTTCTTGGAAACCATTTTAAAACAACGTGTCATTTAATTCAATCAGAAATAGTTTTATTAGCAGTTTTTCATACAAGCACATGCACAGTTTTGCACTGTTTTCAGTGCAGCAAACTCCTCTGTGCACACGTGCATTTGTATATGTATTGCACTAAGTGCAGCAGGTTATTACCAAGCTGCATTTAAGACGAGGTTCTGATTGTACCAGGAAAATGGGCCAGGCAACTGTACATGTAAGTATAAATGTATGTCATGGGTAACTCAAAGTCACAAAATTTGTCCCCACATCCTATCTATGGTATAAAACTTTAACCGTAAGGAATATTCATAAAAGAGATTAATAAAATGGAACCTGCCATGTTCCTTCCTTCAATTAACAATTCAGTAACCAACAATCAACTATCCCTTTACAGGGAATATGGTGGCTCTACTAGCCTGGTAGGAGTGATGTTATTATTTAACCTTTGACTCAGTGAATTCCCTGGTACCACAGACTGCCACAAAGTACCATACCTTCCAGGCTAGCATTGGGTGCATGGGTTTCTTCTGTTTGTATGGCTGATATTATCAGGAAATCCCATGGCTTGTGTACTGTGGACTTAGTCTCCACAGTCTCCTTTGGTATTTTGTGGCATGGCCATGTTGGGTAGGAGAGTATACTGATAGTAATAGGGTTATTAACAGAGTCCATACAGTACAGTCAACATTAGCTGTTAACATCTGAGTATCTTCTTTAGTTCATTGAATACCTACCTGAGCAACCTTCTCTTCAAGGTAGTCTCTCAGAAATTGAAAGTTTGGTAGGTATCTATTAGTGAAGACACGTAGTAACTGGAATAGCAGCTCCACATTAGTTGCATGATGTCTGCAAATCAAATAACATACCAATCAATTACAGAAGTGGATAGGTGTAGTGTCAATATTAAACATGTTGTAAACTTTGATCACAATGCTTACACTGTTGTAGTATTTGAGACTATTCAGTAATGAGAGTTCTACTCACTCAGCATAGTTGAGGAGGCACTCTACCAGTAACTTGGGCTCATTCCAATGTGCTACTCCTACATTATCGGTATGATGCTGATCTTGAAAGGCATCTGAAATCCAGATTCGTCGTAAGTGACCAAACTGTCAAATAAACAACCACAAATAATGTATGAATAACCTTAAAAGAGAAGTAATCATGACATGTATTGTATAAGTAAGTTGATCAAATCTCTACAGTGCAACTGACTACACAGCCAGGTATCATGACTTGAAAGGACTCCTAATCAACATATCTGACTAGTTTTACACTTTGACAAAATTAATAACAATCTTTATTGGTCTGCACTGTGGTATAAATCTCTGGTTGGGCAATTCTTTGGCAAACATAACTATCCAAAGCAAAAAGTCCAGTTCCCAGAATGTACAATGCAATGCTGTCATCATCTAGTATTTATAACTATAGATTCAAAGAAACACATTATTTCAAGCATTCAGTGAGGTTTCAAGCTTTTCATGACGTATTAAAGTACAATAAGAAATTAGCTTGTAGGTGACAACCATGTGATTAAAATAAATCTTTAACCAGTTGCCACCAGGAGTCTTCCATTTTTTCCCGCCCAGTCTGATGGGATTATTTTCACAGAATTGGCGGACTCACCACTAGCACAAAGAAACCTTGACTTGACAAAGCCAAGAGAACAAAGATTCTCTTTGTTTTCTCTATCTTCTGCCAGCATTGGCAAGATTAGAAAGCTCTGTCACATGACTGTTCACTGCACACAGTGGACTGAAACTTCCATCAGAGCTTGCTTATTTACTGATCACTTCATGCTATGGCAATATTCAATATACATAATGAACTTATGAGTACACAAAGAACAAAATCTCACCAAGACAGACTTCTGAGGAAGCCATGTTGGGTCATGTTTGACGAGAATGCTACATATTAAGATGGTTTGATATTGAAGCTCCAGCTTCACTTGGCTGTTTGGACTTGTAGGTCTGGCAATAGGCTGTAAATCAAACAATATACACCAATATAGTAAGCAACATCAGTGTTGTGGTTACATTGTAATCAACATTGTCAATGCATCAAGTGCTTTATGTTGAAACAGTTAAGAGCTGATGTACAGCTAAAAACAACATTCTTCTAATTATCTACTTTTTGACACATCATAAAATTACCTTGTAAAACTTTCTTTAAAAAGGTGATCAGCCACTTGTCAAAAATTGTACATAATGATTACGCATTTTTTATTACATATATTTCATTTGGCATCATCAATCATCATATTTCAGGCAAACTGTTTTTTTTAACCATTTATCATCTTGACATACAACCATTTTATTAAACTTGCGTCATCATGAATAATTCTATTACATTTAGACCACTGACATCCAAAAGGTCAAATTGATGAAGATCTTTCTGAAATTATTTCAAGACAGTTCAACTTATTGTGCCTCTTATTTCATTTGTCATAACACAATTGGTTTATATTGGAAAGTACTGAGTAAATACCTGTGGTTTGTTGAAAGCTAAGTTGATGAGTTTAATCGTGTTTGTCTGCAACACATCTCTCAATAACTTGGCATCATCTTGTCTCAATAGGTACTGTAATACACACAAACCACATCAAACAATGAAAGTAAAGGCAGTATTTCTTTATGTCCAGTCCAACATATATATCAAAATGCAGTAAAAAACAAGCATTCTATTGACACACAACACAGAGGTAGTAAATATCACTATAAGAATGGCCTGTTTAACACTCTGTCAGGCTATATCTGCCGATAACAGCTTTGCAACTTAGATTTTCACAAATACAAAGACACACCCATACAGACAGATTGTGGAGTCCTGCATTATTCAGTCTGTTGTCCCCTTTTTTTTTTTAGGTTGCCTTGTGGGGTCCATTGTTCCTATTGAGGTTGTCTTTTGGGTTCCATTGTTCCCACTGAGGTTCTCTTTTGGGATCCATTGTTCCCATTGAGGTTGCCTTGTGGGGTTCCATTGTTCCCACTGAGGTCATCTTGTGGGATCCATTGGTCCTTTTGAGGTTGCCTTTTTTCTGCTCTGTTCTGCTATTGTTTTGACTACAGTTTTTTTAGCGATGTCCCACTTGGTTTTGTACAAAAAAGCGAAGCCAGGATGTCTTTGCTGTCTAAACAACCGGATCCCTTGTGTTAAGGTCCTTGGTTTAACAGGTAGACATGGTCACGTACACCCACTGACATTATAAATCAAGGATATCTCTTTGTTTACTGTTTGGACATTTTGTTAACCTGAAGATATCCCACCATTTGCATTTGATTGTCCTAATTTCTTTGAAGTTAGTATGAAGTGTCTCCCTAAGAAGCCACTTTGTAAGCTACTTACCGCTAGTAGGCAACTGAACTGGTTATTTCGAAGGTTGGTCTCTGTCAGGAAGAAGTCAATAGTTTGACTTGGATACCTCAGTAGGTATAACATCAGTGGCTCACGGAATGGACTGCCAACCTAAACAAAGTCCAAAATAATATTACATGAAAGTAAAACAAATATAGGCCTATTGATGCGATCTATATCCCAATATGACCCAGTGCTTTTTTAATTTACAAGCATTTTCCGATTGCTCAAGTTATCAAGCACAGTATCTTACTACACCTCATATCTCCAAATACATTTGCGCAATTCATTGATCAATCCTTGTTTAACATAAATATTGTGAAAATAATCTGTAAATTCAAGGATGTCACAGATTGCAGTCCATAGATGTTTCTGTGACAGTCGCAATACTTCCAAACTAATTATGGACCATAACGTATCAATGACCATTGTGTGTGGTAGTCAAAGAGGTCAACCATAACATTTCTTCCTCTTCTTCTCTTCGTACATTGGCCATAAATTGGTTCAGTGCTTCAAGAACTTTTGATGAGTTCTTGCTTTCAGTCGGCAGTTTCTTGACTAACAGGTCAGAACAGCAATTACTACTAATTACACAGCATGCATATAACTTTCTGATTATGAAAATATTACCTCAATGCAAAGGGCATTTTCTGCCTTGATTGTGAGTGTAACTAAGGCATCTAGTAGTTTAGCTGATGCAGCAGGTATAGCATGGAAGATGTTAATAATAGCGGAGCAGATCTTAATACTCTCTGTAGCCTTGGTCTGAATGCTTGTATTACTGCGCTGTGCAGCAATAGACACCTCCATCCATTTCTTCAGATGTGTCTGTTAACAAAAACAAACAGTGATTATTACACAAGCAACAAGTCATTCAATAAACAGCACAATCCCTGCCATTTTCTTTTGAATGTATGCTTCCATTCTACAAAGTTTTAGCACTGTGTATGAGCTTACTAAACAAAATTAAAGTAAAATTTTAAACAACCTTGCCACTTTTTGGTTTATTTACACACA
The DNA here is from genome assembly GCA_911728455.2 of Marthasterias glacialis. Taxonomy (NCBI): domain Eukaryota; kingdom Metazoa; phylum Echinodermata; class Asteroidea; order Forcipulatida; family Asteriidae; genus Marthasterias; species Marthasterias glacialis. The sequence continues at coordinate 10,457,295 of OU452238.1, read as the reverse complement.
GAAAACATATTACATTTAACGTGGTGCAAGTCTTTATAAAAACATTAGGATTTACAATAATAATTAAACAGTACTGACTATTCCACTGAAGGAACCCAAACACATTACTCTTATTTCCCAAATATTAGTTGTTGGCTGACTTATCAAAAGTAAAATAGAAAAAGTAGGTTATGATTGACTTGACTTACCAACATCTGTTCACACAGCTTTTCATTGAAAGCATTTGGGAAGAGTTGAGTGAGGCTATGTATTCTCTGAATCACATTAAGATTCAATGTCCGATGATCTCCTAGCTTGAGTAGTAATGGTCGTACTGTAGTATGAACTAGCTCCATGTCTACTGCATGGCCTGCTATAAACTTCTTCATACACTCTGCTCCAGCTTTCTGAAGCTCTGGTACTTTAGACATTAGAAAGTTATAAAGCACCTTGAAGATCTTATCCCGAACAGGAGAGATATAATGACAGGCAGCCAGGGCATCTACATTTCAAACAAATACAATGAAACACATTACAATATGCAAACAACTTTTTTATGACATTTTCCTTCTTGAATTTTACTCACAATTATTACTATTAAACAGCCTCAGTATTCACAAAACTTGATTTCATACCTTGTTCATAATTTTTACATAAATACGCATTTATAAGTGATGGTCATGTACCTAATAAGTAACTGAGTAATGCAGCGTTGATCATGAAAGATATATGTTACCACTAACTTGAACAAAGCAAGATTCCTCATGATGGACACAACCTAATATTATGTGTAGACTAGATAGCATAGACTAATTACACACAACGCTCAGTAAACATTTGCATATTGATTGGGTGACCTTGTTGCAAATGTTTGCTTGCACTGGTAGTCAAATGGTGTCACAACTTTCACATTTTTTCAAACTAATGGAAGCCAGATTTCAAGCTACACTGACTGAATCATACCTGTATAAACCAATTCTATCACAATGTAGGGTCTCATCTCTGCAACCAATATTCTGTGGAATTATATTTTCAAGTGTGATGGGGTTTCTAGCCCAAAATGATGCATAAACGTTTGTGTTTACGCGGTAATTGTATGTTGTCATACAGTCATTGACTTGAACTATCTGTTACAAATTGTTTAATAGTTTTGGTAGACTTTGGTGGCCAATCGAATAGTGAGCTTCATGACTGCTCATTCACACTTGGTGATATTCAGCCATTTGGTGATCTATCTTGATGATTACATTCTATAATAGAAGTCTTATACTCACTAAGTGCACTGATACGTAGAGGGACTAGTGAAGGGACATTCTTGTAACATGGCAACTTTGCCAACGCTGCATCCTCCACTTCACAAAGATTCACCAACTGTCAAAATAATAAGTTCATTCACATATAAGGAATGTCAGCAACAAGACACAACTCATTTAAGTTTAGTACAATGTGTTTTTAGAAAGTTGTTCATGTGAAGTACAAAAATACAGAAAGCAGGAGCTGCTGCAGACAACAGCTGTTGACTTGATAATTTGCATATCACTGATCAACCCTCATGTAAACAATTATTGCAAAAACACCATCAAGTTGAATGGCTTATTTATAAAGTGTGGCAATAAAAAGCTTGGTGTAAGTCTCCCATGCAGACAGCACTAACCTCCATATAGAACACCTTATGTTCAGCTATACTGAGATCCATAGTAAAAAGCCTGGGTTCTAGTGTAGTACAGAATGTATTACTCTCCATTAAGCCTCTCTGTGCATTGGCAGGTTGATGTCTTAACAGGTGTTTCTTAGGTGGGATCATATCTGCTAAAACTTCTCGATGTGGCTCCATTATGTCAGTTACCCTCTTGCCTGTAATTTTAGCCAGTGATCCAAGAGAATCCATTGCCTGATACAAAACCACAAGAACATTACAACAATTACTTTCCAGTCATTATGTAGTATTAAAGTTACAACTACAGCCTAATATTACTATGGTTACTGTCTGATCAATACACAGGTTATAAGAAAGTCTGTTACAATCGGTCTTAGTTTTAGATCCAACCCACTGACTTACCTGGTGTCTGACTGTCTCATTGGGTGAGGTAACTTCTCGGACTAACTCTCTAGTGACATCATGGAATGCCTTCTGTTGAGCTACACTCAGCTTAGCATTATCAGAGTTGTCTCCTTCTAATGGACTAGCACATAGCTTCAGTAAGTTCTCCAAGTTACTCTTAGCCATATCAAGAGCTCCACTAGACACCTGTATACAAACACATTATATCTTATATCAAATGCCTGGAACTCATCACTCCCAATGTTTAAAGGTAAACTTTCATATTTCCAGATATTCCAGAGTTCATCTAACAATGTTTACATCATAAAAGGCTCTGTGAATATATACAAGTTTGTTGTTGTCATGGTAACAAAGACGTGAATCCAATTTAAACATCAACATTGTGACAAAACTTCTTAATAAATAACCACACGCTGTCAATCTTTCAAACATGACCTGCATTACTGATCTTGTATATAAAAGCTGCATTAGACCATTTAACAAAGTCCTATGGTGTACATCGTGAGCGAACCTAGGGTTAAATGAGGATTGTTTTCCAACACAACACAACCCAATGTCATCATGGTAACTCAAAAGCTAAACCTACAGACTTCAATGAAAGTGATGTCATGGCTAGTATGGTTAGTGTGGTATAATTACCTCTCCAGTGAGATCCATCATAACAAAGAGTAATGCCTTGAGGAACTGATAGAGATGAGCCTGTACCCAGCATAGATCCATCCGTTCCATCATAAACTTGATAGCAATACAGCCACCAAGCTTAGCATACCAAGCTCTCTCATAACAGCAACCACACATCCGTTCAGCCATGTATTCAAATAAAGGCAGCTGACATGCCTACAATCAGAAGCAATAATAATAACTTAACTTATCTCTACCAATCAATAAAATATATTACATTTATCTTTGTAAATAATTTAAAGAGTCAACAGAACACTGAAATAAAATAAACTTTAATTATGTAAACGAAACATTGACAAGGAATTCAAACTGTGTTCAATGTGCATTGTTTTGTCTATGATGGAAATGATGTAGTTATAACACAATTATTCATACTTTGTTTCCTTGAAAACCAACACTAAATATGCCTTTTCTGTTGAAGAGGTTTGTTTTTGTCTTGGAAGTTTCTTTTTTTACAATCAACATCTCAAGGCATTTTAACTAGTGACCTGTTACAGCTATGAAGCAAGTTTATTGATTTAATATCTGTATGATCTTGACATGTTGGTATAAGGCTCAATGTAGTTAGTATATCAAGTTTGATTATGGAAGAAAGTCTTACCCTGAACTTGGAGCCCATGACAACAGCAGCTGTCTCTACAACAAACGTCATGGCTAAATGTCCTGTCTTACACAACTCCTTCTCTTCATATGCCATACAAGCAGCTATTGCATCCATCAATACAAGGGCATCCATTCCGTTTTGATTCTTACGGTTGGATATAGGCAGAGGACCTACATACAAACAACAAAATCATGCATAATAAACTAAAACTTCAATATGGACATATGAGCCGACCGTAGTTGCCAGCCCATAATCATTCTTCACAGTTTTGTGTGTTTAGCACTGTACTGTCATTGTAATTCAGAATACAGATATGTGCTAGATCCTCTTAATGTTTTGAATTGGTTAATCAAGCAGCTTAAATGCAGACATTTATTTAACCAGGTCATTTTCAACAAGGCTTACAATCAACAAATATGCTGAACCAGTTACAAAAATCAACCTGCTGCCATTTTAAAAGTAACTTTATGATGAAACGATGGAAGCTCACAGCTAGTTATGCCTGCTGCACAGGATGCACCAATCAGCATTGTCCTTTTGACCTCTATGTGAGGGCGCCCTACTCCAGTGATGTCATAAGGTCTATACTATTTGTCTATAATTACCTGCTTGTTGGACCACAGCTACCAGGGTGTAATGTCTAACAACATTGAGCATAAAGGATACAGATTCACCACGTAGATCCTTGATTGCTGCCGATACTAAACGTACAATAAGTAGGTTCATATCATTACAATATTAATCATTGTACACTATTGACCATATTGGGTTACACTACATTGGGTATATATCAAGAGTGGCAAAGTCAATTACACTTATAATAACAAGCATCTTAAAGCATTGACATGTTGTCTTTGCTAGCAACCAATAAGATTTAACTGGGTATAATCATGTTTTGTTTTGCATTCAACATTTTGGCTGGACTTGTAGTGTACATGTTATGTTATATCTCCCTACTTACCAATCATTGCAGTGAGTGCATGTTGTAGAGCATTCCTTGACAATGTGTTATGACACTTGTATACATGTCCTTGTGTTCGAGGAATATCACCATTCACCATGCTGCAATTAATGTCATTCAGTATATTATCAGTCATTTCTAGAATAATGCTCAATGATGTTTATCCCATTATCAACACATTATGGAAAAGCTACAAACACTCCATTCAAAAACCAACACAAATAACTACATTCAACACAATCAATTAAAATTAAGGAATACAATCTGAATCATCAACACTTAAGTAACTTCAAGACTGCAAATCTGGCTAACATTCCAACATTTTGAGAAATCTTGGGTTGTCACTTACATTGCTTTGATGAGTGACAGAAACTAAAAAATGTAGAGAGGTGGTACTAGCTGTTACTTACCTTGAATGAGTCAGAAGCTGTTGTACTGCTTGCTTATTGTCATCTAGATTCATCATACTGATAATGAAATGACGTACAACATCAAAGGCTTTCCTTCGATAGTATGGCTCTGTATTGGGCGATTTCAGCTTATTCAATGCTGTATCCATAACCTGGTGATGTAATCAAATCTCAATATATGATATGTGTTTAGAAGCCAGCAATCATCAATAGCTTATGGAGAAAACCATAAGTGGTACAATTAGGTGCAGTATGTACAATCTAAACAAAGACATTTTCTCTGTAATTTAAGATTTTGAGGTAGTATTACTTCCTAATTGAAATTGAAATAAATAATTGAAATAAATAAATCAATTTTTCTGTCAAGGGAAAATCATTCCGGATCGATGACTAAAATAATTTAAAAACAACACATAACAAATAGGAAGCACTGAAGATGACAAAATAGCAACAAATGTAGCACAGTACTTGCTATTGACCCCATCCACCTGACATCATCATCACAATAACCTTGGTTGTGCCATTTTAGGAATCAATGTTCCTGTGTGTTATATACATGTAGGCAATGCGCTGTGTTTACATGCTTGCCATTTTATGTGCAATTTGACTCCCAAAACGGCGAGGCCATGACAGACAGTTAGTGCCAGGGGTTTCTAGATTAATACAATGCATACCTTACTGACTGGTAGTTGTATTGGTGTCTTGTGTTCAGGAAAGTATACAGTAATACATGGACCTTCAGATTCATCCTCTTTATACAAAAGCTGCAATACCAATAATATACAATCCATTACAATCAATTACATGTTAGTATTATGGTGTGACAATCTCAGCTGTTATAATAAAAGGGTTGTCAGATCTTGGCACAGTCCAGCTAAAACAACTCTTAGCAGCGGCTTCATCACGTACAATACTTCAAATGATTTTGTTCTTTATTCAATACAATTTCATTCAAATCATTCTCATATATCAAGAAATACTAGTTCATGTAATTTTTTTTCAAGGTTTCACACAAATAATGTAGGCCTATCTGTTAAACAATTATTTTATTATGAGCAACATCAAACTTGCAAACTCAATCACTACTTACCCTTTGGGGTTCCTTCAGCATCTTGCGATTCCCACCTCCGAACTTTCCCAAAACACGGAATGCAACATGGGCTATGTTGTCATTGCGATTACGCAGGGTTCTCCACAGAGCCTACAATAAGAAAAAAACACAGTGTCTGCCAATGTTGTTTTGCCATCATACAGCTGATGATACCACACAAAATGCAATCATTTAGTAATCTTTGGTGTAAGCTTAGGTTGTTTGCATACTCCATTACAACTTGTCAGCATGTAACACATCATGTATGCGCACAGCCAACGTGGTGTGTAAGACACACTTTAATGCTCAGACAGTAAACTTGATGTTAGAGTTAAGAAAATTTCCCCTTTTTAGAACAGTTGCATATAAAATTAATGCTCAAAAACTGGTTTAGGTCTTCACATTATACAGCACACCTTGTTTGTGGTGAGTAATCTGTCAGATAATTGCACACATTGTGTCTTCACATTACCTACCTGCATAAGTTCAGCTCGGACAGGTTGGATGTGTTCATACAAGAAATCAGGTTGTAGATTGTCTACACATAACTCCAATGTTCGTAAACCCTGTTATGCAAAGTAACAATAACCATCAATCAATACTTAGAATCCTATACAGCATGTCTACATTTACTGTCCAATAACACTTCATTCTGATTAAATGTGTACAACAATTCTAAGTTTAGCTATTTGACGGTTTTGTACATCTGTTACTATTTACTTACCCGTTTTGAGATTATTTCCAACCTTTCTTGCATGAAAGAACAATGATACTGTCATTGGTTGATTATTAAAATGAACCACCAAAGTGAATGTATAAGATGACACATATATGAATGTATCTCCATGAATTGTATGTATGTTATGTATAAAACTGAGAATCAGTAGCTAGTTACCTGGCTGACTAGAGTTTGGGATCCATTGAGAGCTGATACTAGAGGATCCATTAGCATAGGAAGGTAGGGCAAGAGTGAACTTAGACGCACTGGTACAGTCAAGCATAACTCAACAAACAAATCCTTCATATGCTGTTTATGTAATCCACTCTGTAGCTGGTTCAATCCTGAATGCAAAACAACATTTATACTTTCTTTGAGTTGAAGGGGATCAAGTTGCAATTCATGGTATTGTACCTTGTGCTAAAGTCATGATTACTCTTTGCTTCAGAAAACAATCTGCAGGACTCTGTAAAGTACAAAGCGTACGGTACATTATAACTCCAGTATGAAAGACAAGCCACACTAAGTACGTGTGGACATATGGACTCAATCATCAAATGCTACCTCAATTGAAAGCAAGTCAATTACCCTGTAGTAGGTCAGGCAGTAATGGTAGAAACTCCTGATAGAGTAAGTCATGGCTTCCTCCACCAATAGATCTAAACAGCGCCCTCAACAGAAGGAAGTAGTTGTATGGCTCTTTGGCTGTGGTAGCAAGTTCCATGGAGCGATTGACAATCTTGTGTAGATGAGGCTACATCATAAGAAAAAGAAATACCTTAGTAACTATTCAGTTACCTATCATTCAAAGATTTACCCCAGACTTGAATCCAGGGTCACTTTGTGTTTACCTTGGATTTAATATTCTGAACATTCAAGGATTTATCAGAGTGACAAAGTGTTACACTAAATAACTTCCAACATACTCGGGTAATTACCAATGGCGTACAGACATTTTAACAAAGTTGCCGTCGGGATTCTTCCATTTTTCCCGTCCAGCCTGACGGGATAATTTTCTCTAAATTGCCGAAATAATTTTATCTTTGAGAGTACTGCTGGCACACAGAAACCTCGACTTGACAAAGCCAAGAGAACAATGGTTCTTTTTACTGCACCGTGATTTTTATTTTCTCTATCGAGAAAATGTCAAATTCATGCACTGTGAATTGCAAAACTTTGGCCGTGTGCCACAGAATATAATAGGTACTAAATCCAGAACCAAGGCTGAGCCCCAGGTTCACTCTGACTCACCTCCATTGAGCCAATATACAATGAATGAACAATGCTGGAGGCTTCTCTATGTCTAAAAAACATTACACAGCATGCGCATGCTCTGTGCCTGCTCAGCAGTGGAATGTCTGGGCGGCCTTTGTTCCAGTATTTTGATTTTACACAACGGCGTGTTTCAACGTCACCCGTTTGTTGGCTTGAATAATATTTTTGTGAATACACGTCAGCCAGCGCCAACTGGTTAATAACAAATAACACTTTGCTTGATGTTTGATTTATACTTTGTTTTTTTTGTTTTTTTTAGTAATAGACCCTGTAGATGAATAAGTGTGTTTTATTTGTAATACAATGTAGTAGCCTGGGCGTACTGTGGGCTAATGATAATTCTGATGCTACCTATATAAAGTCTGATGACCTAATTGTAGACAAACACCTATATACACAACTCAATTATCAATTACTTCTTTAAATAGATAAAGCACAGTTCACGTTGCACACTTATTGAAGCATTTTAACAGAGTACAAAGGCCAAGACCAAGACACTATTACAAAAGGCCACAGTTAACTCTCATGATCAATAACATTATACTCATCTCACCTTTAACATCTGTTCATTCTCAGCAGCAAATAGAGATACAGAACCAAAGACCAGTTTGAATAGCTTCAGATACAGGTTGGATCGCTCCATGTTAGCTGTAAGAAACATTCAACACAATCAGCACACAATCAATCACAAACAAGACTTAGGTGTACATGTCAACAATGTCATCCTGGATGGAAATAAGACAATGGGTGTCATTTTGAAGTTTTATGTACAACAAGAAGGACCATGTAAATATGTACATTAGGCTGGTAGTTACTATTACACAAACCATAAATGTACAAGTGCTGAGAACATCAGTCAATTTTACCCAAAGAAAAGATTATTGACATCATAATTACAGAGACATTAACCATAACAGTCCATATTCCATCAAACTCTAACAACAGGTTTTGTTGGATTTTGTTGGACTGGGGACTACATAAGTAAACTGATCATGCTTTACATGGGTTCAGACATACCACCATAATCAGAGTACCACAGTTTGGGTGTTGAGTTACCATATGGTGTTGGATTTTGTTAGAGTGAGGAAGGACCCTAGTAAGTCACTCAAGAGAGGTAGGGTTAAAGAACTTTCAGACTGGCACAAGGTGCTGTAAAGGAAAGGTGTGTGTCTAATTGTGACTTACTTCCCATTTCTTCCATACGCTCCAGTAAGTATTCAACCAAGATGGTAGCAAATGTTGCAGATGTGGCTGGGTTAGCCAAGAATGAGTTGGCAATGATCTGCAGTGCATAGTTGTGATATATTCTGTCCACGAAGAACTCAATGGTCGTCTGAAAGATCTCACGGAATGTCAAGTGATGCATCATGGTAAACTATGTATATACCAAAGAAACAACAAATCTGTCTTAGAAGGTTTGAAAACAAAACACATTTTTTACATAAAATTGATTGACATTGATTTAAAATAATGTTCTGCTGAATTTAAAATCTATTAGAAAACAAATTCAAGGCCTTTCTTAGCTCATTTACTGATTCCTCCTTATTTTTAAAATGCTTTTTACAATTAACATCTCTTGGTTTTGTCCGCTTGTCTCCATTTTGTACACTGATCTCACTGCTTAGTTATGTTGTATCTTTTAGCAAGGTTGCTCTGTACTACATGTAGCTATGGCTTACATCAGCAAACTCAGTGTTACTCTATTATTTGATCTCTTAATGTATTTAAATTTCAAAATTCTTAATGTATTTAAACTTCTTAACACACAGACTTAAAACATATAACCTGCAAAGTACCATTTTGTTTAAAAAATATGAAAACTAAATTAAAAGGCATGCTGAATGGCTTTGATGAAACTGGCCCCTGGTCTGGTTGTAGTGAAGCCCACTCATGAGGTTGAGGTTTAACCTTAGACAAGATTGAAGACTGATTAAAATGAGAAGATTCTTACCACTCCAGCAAAATGTTCCAGAACTTCTTTCTCGTCTTTGATGCGAACTCCCTGCATAGCTGGTGGTCTTATTGTAGTCTGCCCATTGGAACCAATTTGAATCTGATAGATGTCCAAAGCTTTCATAGCTGTATAAAAAAAAACAAGTCAAATCAAAAATATCTTTTTAATCTCTAATTACAAAAATAAATAAAAATCTAGCACAATAATGTTATCAGCCTTCTCAACATGCTGGTAGAAATAAACTAAAACTATTATGTCTGACAGGAAATATCAATCAAACTGACCACAATAGATTGTGTAGGTCTCGCGCGTATTCAAATATTTTGGGACCATTTTGGTCCCACACACATTGCTGTAACATGTAAAGGAAACAAAATCACGTGCTTTAACGGACCCTTATGTTCAAATACGCGCGAGACTTACACAGTCTATACAGCTATCCTAGTTGATGTTTACCAATATAGAAATGCATGACTTACCATACTTCACTAGATCAACAAAGACTGCTGTTTCTTTGGGTTGAAATTGCTTGTTTTGCCCGAAGTTCTGTGACTCTACCATAGGCGAATAGAGAAAGAAGAATAAACAAAACAACATATTTAAAATGGTCAATAATACATCCATATCTCTGATATTATATTTTCAACAAAGATCATTCTAGCCATTCATGTGTTTTGGTTTGTATACTTCAATGTGTCTTACAATAGAACTGATGATCACGTCAGGATACTCACCATTGGTAATCTTACATGAGCTGACACCCCATGTGATTGTTTTAACTCCACATACCACAGTCTTCACCAAATGCCTGCAGTCTGTTACTGAGTAGTTACTATATTGAGAGAAGCTTGATGGCACATAGGTCTTTGCTTTGTTGTCCTCTTTATCCTTCTCAGGAAAGATGGCACTTAGAGGTTGCACCCCTGGGGTACTTGGTACTGTGGGTGTTTGGGGTACGGTGGGTGTCTGGGGTACAGGTGTGGGAGGTGGGGGTAATAGAGCTGGGGTAGTTGGTGCAGGGGTAATGGGTGTTGAAGGAGGCTGCTGGATGTTTATGGTAAGAGGTGGAGGCTTAGAGGCAAATGAACCAATAGAGTGAGATTGGAAGGATGTGGATTTCTCTTGAGTGGTCTCTTGATTTTGACGACTGTAAGGCAATAACAAACACATATGAATGCTTTAATTATTATACTGGTTTACCACACACACAGCTAGTCAAAGATACATGGAGTATGTTGATAATATCATACTGGACGAGGAGTACAACCATTATAATCACACTTTTTAAATTCAAAAGAATACAAATGCACTTGTTACCATTTCTGGAATATGACTGGCAGCTGGTTTTCCGAGATAGTCTTGAATTTGAGAACAAACACTTCCAGCATATGCATCAAGATCTCACGAGCCTACAACAAACAAATATTACTCAGTATTATTGTTGGATAGGGCTGGATAGCTCAGTTGGTAAAGCATCAGTATGTTAGTTGGTAGAGTGTCAGTTGGTAGACTGTCGGTACGTTAAGCCGTTGGTCGCAGGTTCAAATACCACTTTAGTCAATTTTTCTTTGTTCACCCCAAAATTGATTTAAAAATTTATGCGGTCAGTTTCCCTTGTGGTTTATTGCTACTTACGGTAGTTTGTTAATGCAATAAGGTTCACACAGGAAGTGATTTCAATGTCAACAACAAATTTCAAAAATAACTTGGGTCAAATATAGATACTTATTGAGATGTTTAGTTTTAGTGTAGAAGAACCAATAAGATTGCTTGCTAACAATGAATAAATTGATGTTCAATAAGTTGACTTACATTAGCACCATCTTGTTCACTCTTCTGACGGATACACTCAACTAAATTGAGTAATATCTTGCATGACACAGTTTGAATATTACATGGTAGAGATTCATCATGAACATTCTTAGAGAACAAGTGCACAGCTAAAGACAGGTGTTGTACAGGGAGATGTTGACGCAGGTGATGTACAAGATCAGCCAATGTGCTGTAAGCTAATGGTCTGCAATATCAATGGGAATTAATACCAAGCAATTAATCTGGTCCATTCAATTGCCAAAATCATTGAGCTGGTAACCAGCAATCGCCTTGAAGAGACGCCACTACAATTTTACCAGCTAAGTTTTAACAAATGTGCAGTTATCATGATTTGAAGTTAAGAATAAAGTCAATTAAAGCATTAGTTACTTATGAAGTCGTGACTACTCCTTAGTCTAGAATTGCACTTCACACTAAAGTAGCATTAATTTTACTCAAAATAATTTGATGTAAAATTGGGATTAATCAAATTTATTTTTTTCAAAAGTAATCAAGAGGTTCTGGGGCAACTGATGGTAATAACAATGTCTATAATGTAAGTACTTTCTGTTTGCAGATATATGGCGACACAAGTTATATTTATTATGATTCAAATAATTGATACCAAATACATCTTTCAATAAAACACATGAATGTACTTTAGTTTCTGATATTCCCAGCAATAACTGACTAACCTGAGAGATTCTTTACTGGTCCAACCACTACCAACCAAAGTAGCTTCATCAAACAGCTTGTCAATAGTTGGAACAAACTCTGCACAGTTAGAAAGAACAACATCGTGAAGTATCCTGATGTCAACTCATATAAGCAAATTCACATTTGCCTTAAAGTCAGAATATCAAACTTAGTTGATTTTAAGGAGCCTGCACTTCTAATGCCTTACTATTGACTGGTAAGTTTGAGCGACTTGAAAACTGGCAGCTGAAAGTTTTTAAACAACCCCAACCTGACAGGGGATACCCCTACTGTTATTCTACATGACACCATTGTTTCTACTGTGTAAATATCCCGCATAAGGATGCACCTATTCAAACAAAAAATACCATGAAGGATAATTACTCCTCATAATTTTGGTTTGTAGCAAATTTGATGTACTTACTGTTTCTGAGGTCAGTTGCAAGGATGTGTCGAGCTGCAATTAATAGTTCTTTTCGGAGGTGAGCAACCTCACTGGGACAATTTGTGAACAACCCAAGCATACCTTTGACCAGTTGAGGGGCATACGAGTTCACCGTTTCCTGCTGGGGTAAAAAGTACTCTACATTAATAAGGGAGTCAACATTTACGACACAACCTTTACTGCAGGATATAAGGATTTGGATACAGGAGATATCCCAAGGTAAAGATCTCAATCCAGCAGCGAAAACCAAGTATAATTTGAATCCTACTCATCAAGTCCAAAACAGGGCCCAATTTCATGGCGCTGGTTACCAAAGAATTCTGCACTTACCGCGCCCTGTAAAGCACGTACTCCTATGGGCCGTGACAGGGCAGAATTCCACAGTAAGCAGAGCCATGAAATTGGGCCCAGGTATGTTGGATCTGGGGACACACTACGGATGTAAATCTGGCAGGTAAACCATGATGCAAGACTCAGTATAAGGCAAACCAGGAGATGATTTGGGGGGTTTATCTGACTACATACACCCTCTACTCAAGTCCTGAATAGTTTAAGCTATGCAATAAATAACCTCAAAGTTGATTTTTGCCAGGTTTGTGTATGTTATCCAGCATTTGACATTGGATGGTCTCACAATAGCCAGACATTGTAGGACCATTCCTAAGTGTAACCTTGATCAGTTAAGATACCTCTGGCTCATCTTGTAAGATTGACTAAAACATGTACAATGGTGAAGACGGCACTGAGACGAGTTACCTGGTATATTCTCAGGATGTAGGCTAGGAATGACAGTGTCTTGATTTGTGCTGCTATGAAGTCAACATACATCTCTTTGTTGAAAGTAGGGGAAAGCCTGTACCAATTCAATGGGATATTGTTAGAGAAAAGTGCATAGAAACTGAAAGAAAATGGTAAAACATTCACTAAATAATCCGTCAAACAATATTTGAAAACAAGCATCTACATCTATGATATTTGATGTTATATAACTGACATACAGATCCTTGTCATTTGAATGGTGGAACTTACATCATGTGACATTCACTAATACTCCTATCCGTATCGGCGATCAAAAAGTCCTATTCGCCCATGGGGAATAGTATTTCCCATTCAACAGTTAGGATCATCCTTGTTCCCACTGTTTTTGAGCAGTAGAGCACTGCTGCTAAAACAAAGGAGCACCTGTGCAAAAGGTTGTAACATTATCACATCCCATGTATTTTGCTATTTTATGCTGCGTGTCAAGCTTGCTTGAAGATGAATTCATTATCACATGTGCGAGGAGTAAGCAAAATATAGCTCGTCTGTGTCACAAGGTTGGTGTCTACTTTGAGTCGTCCATGTTTTTTTTTTAGATAGAAGGGGTTTTAGAATTATCAGCATAGCATGGACAAGGAACCGTGCCTATTTTGATTTTTGTTTATTGTGAACAAAATTCAAATGACAAGGATTTAAGTGTCAGTTATATAAAACAAATATTGAGTGGCTTTAATTTGTGAAATGGGAGAAATATTATTGCTCAGTAAAATTTGGACTGTTCCACTTACTCGGCTTTGCCTTGTGAAATGGAACAGTCAAAATTCTACCTTGCGATAATATTCCTCCCATTGCACTCTGAGCCACTCAATATTTGTATATTATATAAATTTAGAATGTGACAACCTACCTTGCTTGTGCATTGGGTTGGATTGTTATTGTGTTCATAACCAGTGGGATAAATTCAGTAACTACTGCATGAACACTTGGCTTGTAGAGTTGATACATTAACAACACAATCATCGGATACTCAGCAAGAACCTTCAAGGAATTAATTCCCTTGGGCAGTATCGTTTGCTACAAGTAAATAAATCACATTGAATTGATTATTTCTTTCTTAGGGTTTCAGGAAGTCATACCAACTAAAAAATAATCACTGTCTTTATACACTAATCCGAGCAGTGCTCGTTTATGGTGTTTTACACCACCGCTGCTATGGCCTGGGTGGTGTAAACACCCATGAATGAGCTGCTCAGATTAGTCTAGAAACAAAAGACTTGTCATTTTTCTTAATTGTTGTGATACACAATAACTATTTAGTGATTTTTTATGCTAAGATGGACCCCAGCAAAGTCGTCCAAGGGTACTGTACTGAATAAGATGCACAAATGTCTTCATAATCTCTCTTGTCCTGCTGATTGATAAAAAGAAATCCAAATAAAACATTTCAGAACACAAAACAAAGAATATAAACCTAAGAGCAGCTGAGAGTTACAGTGTTTTAGTTTGTACATGTACTTACTTGGCTTTTGGTTCCATCTGGTTGTGTGACTGTGATAATGGTCTGGCAAGCAAAGCCAGGTCGATCTACAAATGGAAGAATATTTGCAGGATCTGGTGGAGCAACCCCACTACCAGGATCAAGACTCTTCTGCTTGAAAACAACACACATCAACATATATACTTCAGTTCACTTATCTCAGATACCTCATAAAAATAAAATAATTAGGGTCCTTACAACGTACCAACTTTATGTGTCTGTCCATTTCCTACACAAGGTTGATGGACACAAACAACGACAAAATCAAAAGGTCAAAATTGAATCAACAGAGCATCCAATTGAATAATACACATTCAGGAAATGTACAAACTTGCCATAAATGTCAAGTTTGTAAGTCACATGTAGACCCACATTAATATCGGTGCAGAAGTGCAGTTCAATTCATTATGTATCTATGTCCCGCCCTCATAGCTTTACAACCACCACTCCGGACCAACCACAAGCCACACATAAGGTTACTACTGCACATGGATGTTCCTGTGCAGAGGTTGCTGAACAAGTGTGCATGCAATTGGTTCAGTAGTAGTCTTGGATCCAAGATGCTTTAGTTGTCACCACTAGAGGGCACTAGGCCAATCCTCGTTTACAGGCAATGAGATTTTTTCGTGACGAGTACATCTGAGTGTCTTTGAACCAGGACCAGTCAGCAGAAATTTCGCACACTTTTCCCCACAAAAACAAAATTGACTGAGTGCATGCCAAGTACAAGTTGCTCTAGCTCTGTGTGACTGCGTGGTGTGTGGTATGAATCAGCTCATAGCGCAACTATATGCGAGTACTTTGAAGGTAGTCGACATGAGTAGTTACAAAGCGGTGTTCATGACTGGTGGTTGCAATCAACATTCGTGACTACACAAACTAGTTGCAATAATCACTAAGGCTTAATACACATATCATGCATTGTTATTGTCAGACTTGTTATTCTTACCAGGTTTGTGGGGATTTCCTTGTACTTGTTCTTCACAAACTGCAAAAAGCTATGTATCTGGAGTCAAATGTAGAGAAAAACAATGATCCAAAATGTAATAAGTATTTGTTTATTTATGTTAAAAAACCAAGGTCCTCACAACCTTAAATCTGGAGTTACTTTTTCAATTCTATCATCAAGTAAAGAGAATCAAAACCAAAATATGTAACTTTCAGCATTCCACTCTTATTCACAATGTAGGGACACTGTATTGTCTCAGTATCTTCTTTAGGTTACACAGTGAGTTCCCTTTTCTCTGGTAAATTAAATCTTCAGGATGTTCCCTTTTATTCTGTCACTTCAACTTATTTGGTAAATTTAATCCAAATACATAAATGTACCATAAAAAAACAACTTCAACAAGTTAGTCAGTTAATTTTGCAAAACCATAAGTGTCCAAAAACAGTGCCGAGTGGACATGACAAGCTCTAAAGTGTATTTTGTAGCTTAGATGTACACACATTGCTTGCCAGGAAAATATTTACCTCTGGTTGGAGTGGTGGTCTGTAGTGTTTATGTAACTCAATGATGATACGTAAAGCTACCAGTACATTCTCCTCGTTCTCTCTCTCAAGAAGAGAGAACATGAGGTCCAGGATTGCAGGAACATAAGGCCTTAGTGTTTCATTGGTTGGCATACGATGTAGGAGCTCCAACAGCAACTTACGTAAATGCTAGCAAATAAATCAAATCATTATTGGGATGTAAAACAAAAGAAAACTGAAGTTTCTTAATAGCTACAGAGGTTTTTAGACAGAATCTACAACGGCAGAATACAGAAATTTAAATCCAGGTAAGAACTCGGCATTCTGATCTTGCCGATGTAGGCAGCAGATAACACCAATATTATTCAATCATCTTGTTACAATGTTTTAGTTGAGACCAGCCAGTTCAAGACCAAGACTGAGACCAAGACCAAGACTGAGACCAAGACTGAGACAGAGACTAAGGGGGAGCCCGGGACCAAGAACAGGTCTAAAAACCTACTGACTTTTTGCCTTGATATTGTTTCAAAAAGAGCTAAAACATTTTCTTAAAAACTTATTAATCACCTTGATGAAAAACTCATTTTAAATTCAGACCACAGACCCAAAACAAACAAAAAATGATTTTTATTGATATTTTCTGACACTATAATAAGAAAAGATTTTTTACTTGGTTAACCGTTGGCAATTTCTACAAGGGCTGAACACTATCAGTCCTAGGAGTTTGTGCTTTGAAGCATACCAAGCTTAGTACTTAACTCTTTTTCTGCAGCTAGACAAGACATTAAAACAGTTTGTAACTACTGATCAATTATTCAAATAAACTAACCTGCTGAGCCTTCTCTGCTATGAAGAATGGTTTCTCATCTTTAAGAACCTTCAAAAATAGTGGGATTGCATTCTCTAAGAAGGCTCCATTCTGAGATGAAGATAAAATCACCTGCAGGGATAACATAATAATATTAAACCCTCCTTCTCTTGTTAACAGTTTTCAGCAAGTTGACCAAACATGTTTGCCTACATCACGGGTCATCGGGTCGCCGCTGTTGGACTCCACAGAATTCAGACAGTCAGAGTGGCACCAACAGAGAGCGCTATGAGTGCGCAGCATGGTAATGGTAATGTTGTGGCAGTAACAGTCTCTTATTGATGACTCCCTGCACACCACTCTGAATGTCTGAATTCTGGGGAGTCCAACAGCGGCGACTCAGATGACCCGTGACGTGGGCCATTTTTCCAACATTTCATGGCGACCATTCGTTTGTGCACAGACCGTGTTGCAGGGCAATTTTGTGTCAATAAATTTCACATTTTGCACACACCTGTGAGCAGTTTACACTAGTGCAAGTGAAATGTAAGAGTCTAAATAAGATGTAGGGAGGGTATTTTTCCCCGGAAACATGTGCATCTATGAAAAAGAGCCAAAATTGGACATTCGGTATATGGTTTTGACGGCTTCGTATTCAGAACTCTGTCAGAGTGCAACGGAGTAAAAGGGTTCTATCAGAGCTACCTTAGCCCCTAGATATTCCCTGCAGGAAACAGTCTCAATCCTCCAAAATCAACCAATGTGAGTTGTGTGGGATCTCAAATGCTTTCATATAATACATATACATGTACAGTAGGTGAACATCTCAATCCTTAAAAAACATCCAAATCATCTATTGACTTTGAAGGATTCAGGAAGGTTTGAGATTTTATGTACCTCAAAGTTTTCACTTATCTCCTGTGCTGCCTTCAGTCGGTTATCGTCAGCTGAATAAATAAAAACAAATAAGCACTACTCAACAAGAAAGAAAGAAACATTGTGACAATGTGGGATCCTTGAGTTTGGTGCTTGTAGTCAGATCTTTTCAGCTTTTAATACTCATTGTCTGGGAACCACTGACTTACATGCCTCATGGAGCTTATTCAACAACTATCATTTCTACCAAACATGAGTAAAAAGAAAGTTGAAGAAATTATGATCCAAATAAGGCAATGGTGATTCCAAAGACTCACTGCATCGCATATCATCATTCTATCATTACACCAATTCAATACCACAAAAGGATGGCAAACCAAACAATGTTTCATAACATATGTAGAAAGGTTTTTTTCAATATTTTCTTGGATCATGCCACTGCAATGTACTTTTATTTAACTCTGTATGTTCTTAGCAAATTTAAAAAGCTTTTAGTGTTTTTTTTGTGTATTATTACCTTATGGTGACTTGCTGGCATGTATTTAATGATTTTTATGTTCGAGTCGATATCAACATTTTCCATTGTGATACATGCCAGAAAAATATTACAGTATTCAATATTATCGCTATTTCAACAAACTCCGCAGAGTTAATACTGCTTTGATAGCCATAATTTGTGTTTGTACAGTCATTGACGGTGTATTTTCTTTTTTGCCTCTAGAGGGATTAAGAAAGTTTCTGGCTATGTGACTTACCTAAACATGTCATCTGCACGTTTATATCACTGTGTGTCTCATTCTCATGTTGGCTAAATTTACCTACTATGTAACACGTGACAAATTTTTCTATTGGCTGAATTTCTACAAGCCGCCTGTGCTGGATCAAGTATCATATACTGCAGTTCTCTCTTTTTTTTTTATTAAACCGCACTTTTGCAGTTTTTCAGCACCAATGAACCTTGTGCTAACTGCAAACACAGAGGAAATGCTGCTAAATTGTTCCACATGGTAAGAAATATCGGCAATAACAATTAATGTATTGAGTATCACAATATTTCAATATCCTCAAATCATAGATGATATTTTAATCAGCTAGGAAAAATATCCAATACTACTGTCCATCAGTACAAGCTTAATTGTTTATTTATGATTTTTGGTTATAACCTGCAATATCTCACATTAATTTGGTACACAGTTACCACATTGATAATTTCTATCATAAACTCAATTAATTGCATGGTTTAGACCATTAGTCAATTTACATGTACCTACAAATGGAACAAAACTTTCAATAGATGGTAACATGGAATAAAAATTGTTTTCATGCTAAAAATGTTCCTACTGGTGAATGCTTACCTGTCCTTGTGTCTGCCAATATGGAAACATTGGTTCGATACTTGTTGATCATGGCAGCTGGATCTATTGGTAAAGACCCAGATGCTATGGGCATTTTTACCACCACTGACTCAGTATGAAGCATCCAAGCGACTTAAGTGCTATAAAAAAAATCATATCAAAATATCACATCAAATATCAATGTCACCAAAATTTGGAAATAAAAATAGCAGGGTTTTCCCCAGGCACATGCTACGATATGGGGCTGATACGTGGGAACGTTCGGTCAATACACAGGAATTGTAGCTGATATGTAAATTGTATTCTTTATTATTATTTTTTTGTTATTTAGATCAAATTCACAAAAAATCAAAATATACACATTGTGAAACCATTTTAAAGGCTCAGATTGCACAGCAGAACTTTTCAAACCAAACATGAACATAAAACAAAAAACATTCAGAGGACCTCGTTTTAGTTCAGTGTTCTTTGGGTCCAGAATGCCCCCAGTTTTGAAAAATCCTGGGGAAAACCCTGAAAATAGCAAAAAACTTTAACTTTACTTGAAAACCAATGCAATTTAGAATTTTTGATTAACCACTTTTGAAAACATAACAATTCATCACCTTTTTCACAAGTAACGATTGGCACCTAGGGCACCTAAAGCCAAAATTCTGTGTTTTGAGAAAATTGCATTTGAAGTTGAACTTATTTTCAACCAACCTGCTCTTTCAAAGACTGCTTTACTATTTTTTCTTTTAAATTTTATTAACAGCTTGTGCCGGGATCTTCCATTTTTTCCATCCAGCCTGAAGGAATTGTTCTCTCGGAATTGCAAGAATAATTTTTCTTTGAAAGTACCCCTGGCACAAAGAAACCCTGACTGGACAAAGCTAAGAGAACAAAGATTCTTTTTGAAGCATCAGGATTTGTTCTTTCATAAAATATCCTACTCATGCAGGCCTGATACTTCACGGAGGCAACAGAGGCAATTGCATCCGTTGCCCTTTGGCAAGCCTTGGTCATTGCCTTGGTGCCCTTGAAATGTTCCAGCACAAATTTACAACTTCCTCATAGAAGTGCCCTTTATCAAGAAGAAAATGCCTTGGTGCCTTTGCCCTTTCACAACTGAAGCAATCAGGCCTGCTCACAAACTATGTATGAATCACAAAACCTCAGCTGTGAAACACGGCCGACGATTGGTCCTATCATTTCTACCTCCATGGTCCTACAGGGTAGACTACATGGACTAGTAAGTAGTAGGACTAGGAGTTATTGCACGGGCATGGCGGGGGGGGGGGGGGGGGGGGGGGTGGCTTGAGTAAGGCGGCCGTAAATCTTCTCCAGACTCTGACCTGCTGACAGTGCAGCAATGTCCGACCGATCATTGAGGGATAAATTTGCCAAAAAAAGTAAGTCTCGATTCGAAAGTTGATGTCTGGTTTTAGAGAACATGGTTCGTTGGGCCAAGCTACTCCTAGAACTATGAGGTTCGTTCCGCTATCGTCTCCACGAACCTCATAGAGTGACATGTACAAAATCCTATTCGAAACTTTCTGCCCTTCACGTTTACATGGCTACAGTTCTTTTTTGAAATCAGATCTCGCCCAAACTAGGCTCTATGTGTTCTTTCAACTCTCATCAAGCGTTGCACGGGTCCAGAAAATCCACTCCGCAAACTAAAAGTTGTTAAAAAGTGATAAATTCTCACCGTAACTCAGATCTCATTCAAACAGTATTGCAACAAATATGGCGGCCGGAGTTGCAAAATTAACTGGTACGCGGAACCAGCCCATAGGACCAGCGCACCGCATAGCAGCATACCAGTTAATTTTGCAACTCCGGTCGCCATATTTGTTGCAATACTGTTTGAATGGGATCTGAGTTACGGTGAGAATTTATCCCTTTTAAACAACTTTTAGTTTGCGGAGTGGATTTTCTGGACCCGTGCAACGCTCGATGAGAGTTGAAAGAACACATAGAGCCTAGTTTTGGCGAGATCTGATTACAAAAAAGAACTGTAGCCATGTAAATGTGAAGGGCAGAAAGTTTCGAATAGGATTTTGTACATGTCACTCTATGAGGTTCGTGGAGACGATAGCGGAACGAACCTCATAGTCATAGTTCTAGGAGTAGGGCCAAGCCAAGAAGCGGAGGTAGTCCAGCGTATTGGGATGGACTAGCACTACTCCTAGAGCTATGAGGTTCGTTCCACTATCGTCTCCACGTTCGTGGAGACGATAGCGGAACGAACGTCTTATATAGTTCTAGGACTAGTAGGAGTAGACTAGCACTAGCAGTAGCACTCAGTATGTAGCACACAACTTGTTGTAGTTTGTACTTAGTGCGAATGTATCTTTGTAAATAAGCCAAAAGAAGTAGAAATAAAATAGGTCAATGACTGAATTACTTACGTTAACACATGCAAAAACAGAGTAGGTGATTACCAAAAATAAGCACACCTGCAAAGTGAAGCTCCGCTACACAAGTTACAAGTTTACAACGAACTACAAATTACAATACAACACAAGCACCGATCAGATCGTCCACAAACGTGAACCGCCATTTTGTAAATGTGAGAAGCCGGTGCATACAGGGTCTCATTTACATGGGAAGATCTCATAAAGAACTAAAGCTTAAATTTTAAGCATAATTAATAACAATAAAAAAAACTAAAATAATAACATCACATTCCTATTTTTCAAAAACATTAGTTGTTCCTTTGACTTTTTACAAAAACAAACGACTGATATAAACCCACCTTCCTTCTATATACCGTTGCGTTTTATTTGCCAACAAAAGATACATGCACGATGGAAGCCCGTCACACACTCGGCTCAATTCACAATGTACACACCGTACACACATGTATAGCGAGCGGTTAATGGTACAAAAAATGTAGCGTGCTTCCCGTGTTGGGGTGTGGGCATTGGGCGTAGCCAGGTGTGGAACAAAGGTGGGGGGGGGGGGGGCAACTGTCCCCCTGAACTCATTTTTATTACGTTGATTTTGAGCCCTGGTTTTAGCGTTTGCTTTTGTGGCGAATTATGTGGTTTGAGCGTATTTCATGATTGTTTGAGAAAATTTGAATCCAGAATAAAACTAAAGACAAAAGCGAAGCACAGGCTATGCAGTTGGAACATAAGAGTTTTACTAGAGTAAGTGCATTAATGATTTTCATACAAATCCCCCGTTTGCTCATGGTCTGCCAACAATCAGTGAAGATGTGCCAGACCAAGACTGACAAATTTTTTAATTTTTTATAAAACTCCACCATAACAAAACATGGTATGCCTTGAAATACATAATGACTGCTTGGTAAGTTTTCTAGTTGGAAGTTAGAAAAAAACGAATAGGCCAGTGTACAGTATTGGTCCCACACATTCGACTGAAACTATAGTAGGTATACCATAAGGAGAGGGGAGTTACACTTCCATTATCATTAGATTTAGCATGCGTCACTATCGAATAGTGTCGCCATTTTGATCCAGTAATTTACGATTTCTTAAAGGTATTTGAAATAAACTCTAGCGGTATGCCCAGCTTCGAGCGGAAGGCGTTAGAATGGACTTTGTTTCTAGAATGGGCTTGGCTTGTAGAATGGGCCTTGGCTTCTAGAACGGGCTTGGCTTGTAGAATGGGCTTGGCTAGTAGAATGTGGGCTTGGCTTGTAGATGGGCTTGGCTTGTAGAATGGGCTTGGCTTCTTGAATGGGCTTGGCTTGTAGAATGGGCTTGGCTTGAAGAATGGGCTTGGCTTGTAGAACGGGCTTGGCTTGTAGAATGGGCTTGGCTTGTAGAATGGGCTTGGCTTGTAGAATTGTTGAAGTTTTGTTATCCTGTACACTTTTTTTTTTTTTTTTTTTTACTTTTAAGGTCAACTTTTATATTAAGTTGTTTACTTTCCAGGGTAATTTGTCTCTATAATTTTCGGTGCAAGTTCTGCCGAGTTTTTTGTTTAAATAATGAACCAAACTCTTGTTATTTTGTCACTTGTGTCATTAAGTTTGTGGTTTAAAGTGAATATATATATTTTTGAAACTCAAGTTCCAGTATTTGTCAGTTCCTATTTTGTTTTTGCATGGCGACTTCTGAATTTCATTTTAATTTTCGTGTATTATCATTTATTCAACGGTTCCAATTTTCGAGGTTACACAAGCTCAATATTTACTATTATTATATCCAAATAAAAAAATGTTACATACAAACTATAGGGAGAGATAACACATATCAACGATGTTATTTTAAATGGCAACTTCTCCAGGCCTATGGTTGTTAAAAAGTCGAATATGCCCAAATAACGGCTTCGGCTTCATAGCATTGCCGTTCATGCCAACTTCATACACCGACAGTCATACAAACAAACAAACACCCCCCCCCCCCCAAAAAAAAAAAAAAACAACAACAACAACAACAACAACCCAACAAAGAAACAAAGAAACAAACGGATTTTTAAAGAAATAGTATAATAGTATTCAAATAAACCTTCTCCCACGAAAAGCATAAGCTACCACAGAATGTAAACATACTTCTTGTAAATTTATCTCGGTCGAATTCTTCGACGAAAATGAATGGCCGAAACTACCGTTTGAAATTGAATCAATCTTATTTTTGTCGAATGAAAACTCAATCAACGGTGAAATTATTAGAATGCATATTTTTTTCACAACAAAAATTAATGCTGGTTTCAGGGAGCGTTCAATTGCAATTTCAAATGAATGAGCCGGCATTAAACTAAATAAACACATTCCTGCACACTAATGTCACTTATAAAAGTATGTATGTGGTGAATTGTGAATAATATACAATATTTTTTTACGACATTATAAGATTTTACGAGAACTGTGTACATGATGAAAGTCAAGAATGTGAACTTAATTGACGCCAAAAGCCGAGTTCCCCTAATGACTTCAGCATGCGAGTTATCCTCAGGTTGTTGTGTGAAGAACTGTTGATGGAAACAATATGATTACTTTTTGAAATAAAATAAGGTTGAATTGCGCATGGGTTAAAAAACATTGTCAAGAAATAAAGCATACACACAAATTGTAGGTTTTTAAAACAAGACGAAGATTACATTAATAAGTACTAAAACAAAATGAACTGTTAACATTAACGATGAAAATTTACAGTGGTACATTATCACCCGGTACTCTGTTACATGAAATGCATATAAGTAAAAATTCACAAGGAGTTAAGACTATAAGGGACATGCACAAAAATGCATAAACAAAATGCTGGTGTATTCTGGTGTTCAACCGACGTTTCGATCGTCCTCAGGAGAATGAAATCACAGAGAGTTTTATGGGATCTCCACAAACCTTACTAGAGTCCCACCACTCAAATTTTCAAATCTTACTGATAATTTATAAGAATAAACATACGATTTTCTAAGATCGTAAAACCTACCGATTGAGATGTCTAAACCTTTTTTCAGTTGTCTCCTCGTGTAATTGATCCAGGTTCTCATCTTCGAGACGCATGCCCCAGAAATCAAGCACTTGTTCTCTTCTGAAGAGTTAAAGAACACAAATTATGATTTTTGTAATACATAAATAAATGTAAACAAATGATAACAACAAAAAGAAAAGAAGAAAATAACAGGGGGAAATAATAGTTATAATAATAATATTTAATACAATGAGAAGAAAAGATAGACAGAGTGTGGATATTTACAAATTCAATATTAGCCTCTACTTGGACTTAAACAAATTAAATCAAATAACTTTTTATTGAATTATTCATAAAATAGTCCTCTTGTTCCTGTATATTTTATTTCATTTTTTGTCTCTTTCAAAGATATTGTCAATTTTGAAACTAGGATGATCATCTTCACCACCATTAATCACTGAATATCTTGAAAAAAAAATAAATGTGAAAATTATATTCACATGGTATTGTAATAATATCCATTGACCTTTCTTTACATGGAAGTATACCTTCATACCATTGTATGTAGTCATGGTGAGTCTCTACCAAACTGAAGTCGTTCAACCAGTCCTGATGAACTTTATCGATAGACATATCTTCTGGGTGGGTGTTTTTTTTAATCAGAAAAAAAGATCAAACTTGTTTGTTTCAACAAATAATAAATGTTACAAATTGAGTTTTAAAGACTTCCTCCCAAGTGTCTTCATGTCCTTGTACCGGAATGTTGGAAGTACGTCTTGATGTCTCGCACGGTCCTGTGTTACGGGGTGGGTATGTACACGGTGCAGCGACTGTCTCCACGTGTTCTTGGCTCCACAACCCCTTACCCATAATGGGTCATGATGTCTCATTTAAAAACGGTCTTTAAACTTGATCGCGGTTCTTCTTTCTAGGAACGCAACCGTCGTCAAGACTCGAAAGAAGAATAAACACCACATTATGCACTTCCAAAGAAAACTTAATGCCCGCCAAATACACCAGCAAGGACCACACATTAGAATGACTGTTTTAAAAACGTCTAAAAAAAGCCAAAAAATTAGGCAAAGCATGATACACTACAGAGTGACCGCTTAGTAATCAAGTAAAATCTTAGATGGATATTGCAGCTGTTATAAAGTAGGCCCTATGATTCTCCAGAGCACACACAAACTACGAAATGTCACGCCTCAAAATATTTTCAGAAAAATATGTTAAACATTTATTGTTGCTGGGAAACCCCACTGTTGATAAAACAACAAGCACCACCTCATTCCCATGTAAGTTGCATCTTTATTGTAGCGCATTGAGTAATGTTGTGCTTTATAAGTACGTGTTATTATTATTGTTAGACTGAAGGGAGCGATAGTGACATGCTGTCCACGAAAACGAGGTGATGTCTCTGGGAATTCCCCTATTCACAAAACACACAACAATAGACGCTTCTTCACAATCCAGTCAATGAGAAGGGTGTAACTGTTCTAAGTAGGTCCACTGCAACACTTTCAAAATATTTCATTTCCTAAAATGTATAGTCCTTCAATTATAACATTCAGTAAAATTTATAACGATATTCTAAAAAATACTTTATGAGTGATTAGAGCTGTCATCTTACAGTTTTATTTATCTAGCCGGCACATATCCCTCCCTATTTATATTTTCCATTTCCCCCTTCTTGTAAACTGAATGGTTCCCTCCCCTTTACTAACCATTTTATGGCCCTGTTAAAGATGCATTGCCCAATTTCAGTCCGATTTGGGGGTCAAAAATAGATTTTTCTTTCTAATTGTTAATTTTACGGAGTAGAAAAAAGTTATGAACTTTCATTTGATACTTTGAACGAAAAAATCCGTCAAGGATTAGTGGCAGTTAATTAAAAACGTAAATGAATAAAAGGCTGGTCCAGCCTTTTAATCCTCAGGATTGGATCGCGCACTCTGATGTACATACACCGCGTACATTGTATGTACGCGCACGCACAGCGAGCCGTGTGGGCCGTTGAGAGCATCGGCTGGGAATCATGAATATTCATTACTTGTGGATTCTTCTGATTGGCCGTTGGGAAACCAATCAAATTGAAGTCGGCAAATGCCCGCGGAAACTTAAAAGTGTTCTAATCTCGAGTTCCTGATATCAGAATTCTTAGTTTTTTATATTTTTCGTTACACAAACATATAAACTTTTTTAATTCGTTCGCTCAATTAAATTGATTTTTTAATCCTTTGACCCAAAATCGGGCAATCGCTCGCTTTCCCCGTTCGGGGC
This sequence comes from Marthasterias glacialis, assembly GCA_911728455.2. NCBI lineage: Eukaryota > Metazoa > Echinodermata > Asteroidea > Forcipulatida > Asteriidae > Marthasterias > Marthasterias glacialis. The sequence continues at coordinate 10,430,151 of OU452238.1, read as the reverse complement.
TTCAAACAGACGTACGGAGCCTAAAGCTGGAGCTCAAGCCCAAATACGTGGCTTCGAAAAAAAGGCATAATGTATCACATTTATAAACGTCATTATTTGATCATATATATTTCCAAAGTTTGACTTAATCCCCATTTGGAAAATTGACTATAGAGAAGCTACATTTCTGTTTTTTTTTTTATGATGCAGACAAATACAAAATAGCTTACACTATTTTTCGTGTCGTGATTTTCAATGTACATACTGTATTAAATTATTGTATTCTTTGAAAGTTTGTTGAAGTTTATGGCCGAATAAAAACAAACTAGCAACGATAATAACACAATGCTGTGTGTCCCATGCACTTTTAAACATGCTTTTGAAATTGTGCGCTCCATACTAAGATGCAAGACAACGAGATCCTATGGCCATGATGACTTGATGAACGTTCATTCTTGTTTTAATAAGTTTTAAACTCACCGTTCACCAATACGACATAACATTCTGTAAAAGGATAGGAAACTGGACAAGGTTGTTAGCTGCAACCAACCTTTGTTTCCAACTTGTAGGCCTAACCTCAATAACTTCAATACACATTTTAAATATATTCACTCCTATTACAAAATATATGCATATAGAGATATCAAACATAACATTTATTTTAAATGACAACTTCTACAGCAGGCCTATGGCATGGTCCTTAAAACTCGAATGTGGAAGAATAAATTCCTGCTTCAACCCAGCATTACCGTTAAACCCAAACGGTCTTATAGTTTGTGGGCAAACTTTACTTTAGTCACGGCGGTGCTTTAGCGATTTATAAAAAAAAACAGCTCCTTTTAAATAACCACGAAACCGGTCAAATTTGTGTGTTTTGTTGTTGTAAGGAATAATTATATTCCACTTTTACTATCTTTCTAGTCATGCATGAGTCAATACTTTTTATTTTACCCGGTACAATCGCACAATGAAGCTGAAGTGCTCAGTAACAACCTATTTTAAAGTAGTATTGGGATTCAGATGGAAAACCTGTTTAAAAGTATGTACATGTATGTGTATCTTACACTATCACACATTGATGGATTGGTAAGTGGGGAGTTAGGGATAGCCTACAGATGGATCATTCCGATCATGTGGTCGTAATAAGAGCTGTAGTATCGCGCAGGATATTATGTCGGTCATGGTTGTTGTGTTGTGTGATGATGCGGTTGCCCATTCTCAGAGCCAAGACAATACATAATAATTTGCCTCACCTGCCCTCCATAAATTAGTCTTAGTACGACCTTTCTCGTTTTGTTTTGTTCATTCATCCACGGTTGGTCTTGGAATAGTTTTCCACAAATCAACAACACCAAGATGATTGTTGATGATAGCGCCCTCTCGATGAAAATCGTGCGACAAGAAGGTATTGCACCTTGACTATCCGCCACCTATCTATGGTTTCATGACTGGTTGGAGCATTGATCTCCATCCAGTATAATGGAGATCAATGGGTTGGAGCTAGACAACGGTAAGGAAATTTCATATCATAAATCGATAATAATATTAATAATAATATTTTACAGTACCTGCCGCTTACTGGATTCGAATTGGCCCCACGTCACTAGGCGTGCTCGGTGGTCCAACTTAGTGGTTAAGACGTCTGCTCTAGTCATGCGGGAGTCGTGGGTTCGAATCCCACCTGTGTGGATTTTTTTCCACAGGACTCGAAAGCACTGACTGAGTATACAGTGCTTATCACACATCGGTGTAAGACAAATTGAAATTTATAACATTTTACAGTGTTAATTGGAAAAAGTTAAAATTGTCTGTTTTCCAAATTCGGCTTCTTTTCCCAATGCTCAATTGTCAATTTCTAGGTGATATATATGGGCTTTTTGGCTAGACCCAGTAACCAGGTAACTGGGGCGCTGTACTCCTTTTTTGAGATTTTTGACATTATCTGTCGTACTACCTAGTAGTCGTTAGGCAATGTCGAATTGTTTTTTAAAAGGAGTTCAGCACCCCAGTTACTGGGTCTAGACTTTGGCATGGTTTGGTTTTACTTTGGTTTTTGTACTAGTGGGTGATCACTTTATTTATTATTTTATATTACTGAGGGGAATGAAATCAAGGATGCCTCATAAGTGAACGTAATCACTGTAGCTCTCTCAAGCCTGAGGAAACCTGTACAGCTGTAGATGTTCCGTCCCAACTTGACAATCGCCCGAACTATAGTTGGGACTGGTCCTACTCCTAGAACTATGAGGTTCGTTCCGCTATCGTCTCCACGAACCTCATAGAGTGACATGTACAAAATCCTATTCGAAACTTTCTGCCCTTCACGTTTACATGGCTACAGTTCTTTTTTGAAATCAGATCTCGCCAAAACTAGGCTCTATGTGTTCTTTCAACTCTCATCGAGCGTTGCACTGGTCCAGAAAATCCACTCCGCAAACTAAAAGTTGTTAACAAGTGATAAATTCTCACCGTAATTCAGATCCCATTCAAACAGTATTGCAACAAATATGGCGACCGGAGTTGCAAAATTAACTGGTATGCTGGTATGCGGTGCGCTGGTCCTATGGGCTGGTGCCGCGCACCAGTTAATTTTGCAACTCCGGTCGCCATATTTGTTGCAATACTGTTTGAATGGGATCTGAGTTACGGTGAGAATTTATCACTTTTTAACAACTTTTAGTTTGCGGAGTGGATTTTCTGGACCAGTGCAACGCTCGATGAGAGTTGAAAGAACACATAGAGCCTAGTTTTGGCGAGATCTGATTTCAAAAAAGAACTGTAGCCATGTAAACGTGAAGGGCAGAAAGTTTCGAATAGGATTTTGTACATGTCACTCTATGAGGTTCGTGGAGACGATAGCGGAACGAACCTCATAGTTCTAGGAGTAGGACTGGTCCCAACCTGAGTGTTACAGTAGGGGTGCCCCAACTATAGTTGGGATCGCCCATGCAGCTCTACACAAAAGCAGAGCCGGAGCCAAAGGCGAGGTTTGGAAAAGGCCCTTTGGTAGATAGTACTACTACTACTGCTAGTAGTATCGGTCTTCTGGGCCGCTAACTCATCATAATTAATTTAATATGTTACAAGTGTCTTTTTTCAGAGGGTTCTGACAGCAGACACATATGACAGGTGACGTTTCCAGTTATTCTTGTCCATTTCGTTAAGATAATTGAAGAAATGAACATTGTCATTAACACTTTTACTGTTTTAGTATTGTGTTGCTGTTTGTGCGGACATATCACATTCTGTGGGGGGGGGGTGGCATCGCAAATTTTGCCTCCATGTCCACATACTTAATATATTGTACTGGTCCGATGGTACACTGTATTTACTACAATCCCAACTATAGTTGGGGCGCCCCAACTGTAACACTCAAGTTGGGACTGGTCCCAACTATAGTTGGGGCGATTGTCAAGTTGGGACGGAACATAGATATTAAGGGTGCTTGCCATGTGAACCAGAAACACCGGGGTAAACCCCTACTCTTCCACGATAAGTGTTTTGGGTTCTTTTACATCTACGGCTTAATGTCCCATCCGAAGGACAAAGGCCAAAGCAATTATGGTAAAGTATCTTGCTCAAGGACACAGGTGTTTGTAATGTTTTTGTTAATGTTAGCCCCCTTTTTAAATTATAATGATAAAGACTAAAAAAAGAGAAAGAAAAAAAAAGAAGCAAAACAAGAGTAGCAAGTTAAAATCATAAAGCAGGCTACTTTTTAAAATGAATGAATTAATTTTAAGCACTGTATATTTTGCCTGTACCGTCTTTCTTTTAGAAAATGTTATAAAAGCCAGAACACCACTAGCTACTACTGAACACGCTGCTGCGCACACAGTGACAGTGACTTTTTTGTGTGAACTTAGGCCGTGTCCGAATGAATGGCTTCGGCAGTGGCTACGGCCGGAATGCTGAGGATTCCTATTCTTCAATGTTGTCGTTGCAGCCAGCGGCCATAGCCGTAGCCGAAGTCGCTTGTCTCGGACACGGCCTTATAAATTTTATTTTTACAGTGAGAATCTTTAGCCTGGTTCTGTGCCAACATTATTGTTGTGACTAGCTATATTTATGAGATGGGATTTAGACCATTTATGAATTTTTGGCTTTTAAAATTACTTTATTTGACACTTTTGTGTTATCTATTTGCATAAAAATATGATATTATACGACTTAACTGTTACAGTAGAAGACAAAACATTGATTCAAAAAGATGAGCTTTAGTGGATTTATGACATGAAACACAATAAAGGGTACCACTAATCTACTGTCATTTAACATTTTTTTCAATGGTTGTCATTTCTTTTAAGTTCCTGAAACCACCCAAAATGTTCCAAAATGTGAATGGACATGCAGGCATAAATATTCAAAACAGTTTAAGTTGTTAAGAACTCTTAATTTTTTAAACACTCATACATTTCTTTCAAAAAAATGGTTGGAAAAGGCAGGTAACTTTTGCTGTCCATTTTTTAAAGAAATTTGTGAGTGATGTCAAAAAGAAGAAGTTTAAACATCAAATGAGTAAACTAATTTTTATTCAGTATTTAAGCCTGTATATGTCCATTTTTATGTTGAGACACTTTCAGGTGGTTTCAGGAACTTGATCAAAATGAAACAACCATTGGAAAAACTGCTACTCTGCGACTGACAAATGCAAAGTGGCCAACTTTATTGTGTTTTGTGACATATTCTATACCATTATAATTGTAACTTGTAAAACAACTATATAATTTTGCTCAACAGGTTGTGCACTGACATTTTTCATGAACAAATTTTATTTATTTGCATTCTTGTAGACAGATTGAACATGAGTTACCAACAGGCTTACACATATTGGCAACAACAGAGATCATCTATAGCATCAGAAGCTCCATGTACATACCAGAGATTCTCAGACAGTCACCCTAATCCAAATACAAACCTTAGCCAAAGTCAGCAGTACCAGACTTATAGTGGTACACATCATTATAACCAGACAGGAGTCCATCAATTACATGTAGATATGTATGATTCCTTCTTTCCTACTGACTCTACAACCAACTCATCTGTTGGCAGACATATAGCAGAAGGGAAGGACAATCAGACAGTTTATCAAGAACCAGCTTGGACGTCAACATCCACTCATCAAATAACAAGATTACCAATAGGTGTAACTACATCTGAAGCATTGAGTAATCAAGAAGTGGCTTCATCACATGGGGGATCTCTACCTCAAGTTAGTCAGATAAGGACACAGCAACCTACGCATTACACACATCATCTACAGCTAGGGTCTTCATCTCATTCTACATGTCATCAACAAAGGTATCAAACAGTATGGAGACAGCAAGCACAACAACTGTCTAATCCACAACCGCCATATTTCCATCTAAGCGATCAACACTTACTTCCAAGAAAAGATAAAGGTCTTATAAGTTCAAGTAATGACTCTGATCAGAAGGATGTATCTGAGCATACTGCACTAGCTGCACAATGCCACAGTAGTTCTTCAACAACTGCATATCCAGTATCTAGAGAGCCACTTGTTGAGAAAAAGGCAAATGAAATGATGTATGAAGAAGGGGCTAACAGTGATTTCTGCCATATGAATGTCATCCCTAATGATGAACGGACCAGTGATACACCACACAAAACACAGGAAAATGGATGTCGCTATTGCAAGGTGAAGTTATCTTTCATATTCTATGCTTGTGGGCAAGAATTTTTTCATTTTAACTTTTGCAGTTATAATTATTCATATCAAATACACATGAAATTATTTATTATGAAAATCAGTTTACAAAACAAAGTAGAAATGAAAACAAACAAGTACATCACAGCCCACATCACACAAACTGGCTCCACTGGTTACCAGAAGCCCATAAGACTTGCATTGAGTTAGTATTTCTTTGCTGATTCATGCAAAAAAAGTTTAATAAATGGACTTGCTTTTCTTCAAAGACTAAGGTCTTATAATTAAAGTTTTCTGTCATAAGAAATGCTTTTGAACAATGTAATGGGTGATTTTTTGTAAAGAAGTCAGAAGTCAAAAAACTTTAGGCATGCAGCAGATGCGCACATGTGTGACACACTGACTTACCAACAACAGAGTGTATTGTACAATTATTACAACCAACCTGTTACCCAAGTAAATGTCAACAGAGCTTGCAGCATACCTTGGTTGTGATTGGATAATATTTTTACCAGATACATCAATTCATTCTTTGTCTTACTATTATTTCCATAAATTTTCAATTTTCAAATTTCACTTTACATGTACATGTATGTATACACATGAATTGAAAACATTAAAATGGCAATAACATTTTGTTGTAATGTCTTTCTTATAGCACATGCACGTTCATACCTGTGTGTTCTGAGGAGCAAAATTAATGGTGTATTTTGAATCGTATAAAGCACTGATATTTTGTTGGTTTTCTTGACAGTTGTGTGATGTTGTGTGCAGTGGACCTCTCAATCTTAAGATGCATCTTAAAAGACCTAAACATAAACTGGTAATACACATGTACATTTTTTTTTAATTGTTGGTATTTTTTTTACATATAATATTGTCAGTGGCGTAACTAGACATTTTCATTTTGGGGGGGGGGGGGGGGGGGGGGTGGCAGGTGGGGGGCAAACAGTTTATTTGGGGGGGCCAAAGAAGTACAAATTACTTGATGCTTACCATTCACTAACTATGTTGATAGTTGATACCAAACCATTTAACGTAGTTTCAAAACAGTAAGTTTGTTGAAATCATACATGTAGCATGCAGAGAGATTGTGAATAGGGAAGACAGTATAGCCACAAAGGCAATTTTTTATTTATTTATTTTGATTAAAGCGTGTGCATCCAACATTTTTTTGGTGTATGGCCTTATGACAGTCAGAAAATGAAAGACCAGTTTGCACTCACAATGTTTCAAATACCTGTATTGGTTTGGTGCAATCTCTGGAAGATGAGAGGCACTAGTATGTGAGACATTCCAGGATAAACAAATCACATTTAAAAAGAACGAATTACATATATCCTGGAATGTCTCCTGGAAAAATGTCAAACCTTACAGAAAACTTCCTGGAAGATATATTTTGCTCCTCAATACATTTCCCAACATATCCCACCAACTACCAACCACACTACTCCTCCATTGCCCTCCCCTCTCCAGTAGTCCTTGTTTAAAACGATATGACTCGGAAGGTTTCAAAATAGCCTGTCACATACTAGTGCCTCTCATCTTCCGCAACCTGGAAATAGCGGCAATTACGATCGCGCGCCCGTTTCTGTCCATTTGTTATGACTGGGCTATAAGGTTCACAAACTGATATGAATGGCAGTTTTACTTTTTACGGCAGGATTTTATGCATGACAAATTAAACAATTGATATAAAAAAAAAACTTTGCTGTGATTTCATATTGGGGGTGGGGGGCAAGAGGAGGGGGGGCAAGAGTGCTGGGGGAAAGAGTGCTGGGTGGGGGGGGGGCGCAGGCCCCCCTGCCCCCCCCCCCCCCCCCCCGCCCCCTCTGGTTACGCCACTGAATATTGTTATCATCATTTTCACGTTCCAATGATGAATACTGAATATTGCTGATTTGGTTTTATTTGTAGAGCATGCAGATCAAAGATCCCTCATGCAGCCTAGGTATGTACATGTATACTGTAGATTTCACTAATTTCATAGTCAATGAGCAGACATGAATACATTTAAATTGTGATGAAACTCTTAGTATAATACTTCTATGTGGTGACACTAAGTTTTATTGTACAATTGTCACTTAAACTAAAATAACCTGACATTTTACTTTAATTTTTAGTCCAAAAAGTAACTGTAGTTATGTCAAATCATTTGCTAAAAAAGGTGTTGCATATGTAAAGATGTATGTTGCTCATGTGCATAAAATATCAGCTGTTTTGTCAAAATTGTATTAACTTATTAATTTTTTGCCTGTAAAGTATTTAAATGAAGTGTGACTTGCTTGTGATTTTATTGTGTTCCTCTCGATTGTTGATCCTACCTCTTCCAGGGGCTATCTCGGGTCGGACCTAGGCCAATTTCACAGAACAGCAAACAAATAAGTGTACTTACAATAGCAGAAAATTGCCTTTAAAAAGCATAAAAAGTATATTTCAAACTTTAGCAAAATGTCTTGCGGGGTTGTGTTTACCATGATTTTTACATTTTGTATGTCATTAATTTCTGTTACAACTTGAGGTAGTGCTGTTGAAACTATCAGTGCATTACTGTTAGTGTTGGTCTAACACTAACAGGTCCTAAGCCGTTTTATTTTTGACCAACTGGGTCTAATGGGCTACAAAGGCTAATAAAGCTCAAAGAAAATAATGCAAATAGCTTTATTTTTGTTTACAGGAGCTGTTGATGCTTTTAAGAATCGGTATAAAAGGCGTGGCTTGAGACCTGGAGGATTTGTACCACTATGTCACAACCAAAATGACAGACCTATCATTGGTAAGAATAAGACATACTTCTTTGACTCTTCTCCTTTCTTTTATTTTCTGACATGTTTGATCATCAATTTCAAATTAAGTGTTTTTATGGTGTGTCATTCAAGATGAGCGGATATATATTTTTTGTAAGGAGATATATTTTCATTAGGTATGAGATGTAGACAGCCGCCTTGTGTGTACTGCTCAGTTACCAATAAGATGTGCTTAATTGTTATGCTTGAGCTTTACAAAGCACACAATCTGTTTATTGTAGCAGATTACACTGATGTTGTAAATAACTAAAATTTTATATTAACACCCCTGGGGAAAAGGATGATCATCATGTGTTATGCAACAGGGTAATGTGGCCATTACTTGATGATTTGATTTGATATTGATGTGATAGGTCTTGATTTTGTGACCAGAGTGGTAACACCTGATGCTAAGGATGACACCTATGAATGCAGCTTATGTGGTAAATCCAACATATCAAGAAGACATGTCTATCTGCATGTCTTGGCAAAATCACACAGACAGGCTTATATCGTGAGTTCCTACACTTGTTAATTTTACTCAATTTGACATAGTCTTAGTTTCTTAGTGACAGCACATTGTTTTCTTCAATCATGTGCTCATGCTCAGAATGACATTGATTTGTTATAAGAAATGGAAAATAACCCAACATGAATGTTGCAATCTTAGCATCCAAAAGTCTCATATTGTCTGTATGATGTAAACAACTGATATTGGATGTGAGCATTTACAACCTTGCTTTAAGAGTAATGTTAGCTCGGCCCTAGGTCTGGTTTTGGATTGGGCCAAGCCATTATAAATTGTGTCTTGCACTTAAAGGAAAAGCTCTAACATTGCTGATGGAACCTGAACTGACTTGAGATATGCACTTCTAGAATCATGAATCTGCTCTGCTACTATGCATTTTGTCATTACAATGGACCTGTAAAAGCAGTCTAATACTTCACAGAGGCAATATAGACACTGGGAGACTTTTGAGGACACTAGGTGGCAGCAGACTTACCCGACTTTACCATTCTTCTCTGATATGTGCGCATGCTCAGAACTACGCAAACAATGGACATTTACCTGGTAAGTCTTCTGCCACCTAGTGTTCCAAAGTCTCCCATTGCCTCTATGCACCTGGTTATTGCCTTGGTGCCCCTTGAAATGTTCAGGCAAGTAAATTTATGATGAGAGACAGCTTAATACTAAGCAAACATTGTGAATGTCACTTTCCTCATGATTGGTGTTTTGATTTGATTTCTCAGAGGAAACTGAAGCCTGATTTAGCTGAGCAATACTGCACAGTGGAAGAGGTTTACAAACACAATGAGAAGTTACAAAAGCGTGAGTCCATTGATTTAGCAGTATTATTTAATAGTATTATCAAGATAGCTGCAAAGAGAGATGGGCCTGGTCAGACACACATCAGACTTAGCAGTGAGAGAGATTGTGATATACAGGAACAGAAGCATGATATGATGGGTAAGTTGTTAACAGATTGGAGATCCACTGCTAAATGACACTTCATAGTTCCAGTTTCATGTAAAACTGAATGTGAAACCAATTTCAGTGATACTGATACTGAAGGTTGGATGTTTTGTAAATGTTCATACGGCAACATTAACAGAACGATTATCGGTGAACAAACACATGCTGTACATTAAGGCATAAGAAAAGTCTAACAAGAAAAATGATGTAAGAGAAAATTCTTGGGCTAGTGCTATTTTCATCGTCACATTTGACAGTAATTAGTTCTTATTATTATATGTTTACAAATTTTACAATATTCATAATATTTTGTATAACAAATGAAGATCGTTTTACAATTTTCCAAAAAACAACAGTCCTTTAGCGCCACTCATCAAAACTTGTGGGTGTTTTGGTTGCAAAAAGTTGGATTTGATGAAGTGGTTTGGCTTACACGTTGATGTCTGGATCTGTTTTCCAATTGTATTTCTTTGATATTGTGTTTACTGAAAAATAACTTAGAGCTAACAAGTAAAAGTAACATTAAGGAATTACGCAATGACCTTATAACTGGAGAATCTATTAACTTGATTGATTTCATTTGTTTTTGTAAACCAGATGTGCCTGGGATTCGTTGTGGTCTGGTTGATAGACATCATGACAGCCAGATAGATGAGGCATCCTTTATGCATGATTCTACACAGTCTTTACACATATCAGCAAAGGATGACACTTCACACTGTATGACATTACAATCTAACCCCTCTCATCTCTCAGCTCAACACACTATCCAATCCCAGGCACCTATTCTTGTAAGTAATGAATCAACGGAACCAGCTTGTCTTCCATCTGAAGCGTTCTCATTTGAGGTAGTCACTCCTTATCACCAAACATCTTCAAGTAATGTTCGTTCCATATCAACTGCACAGCAGCCTTTAATGCATATCAATCAGATCCAGCAAGATGCTTCTATCTCACGTGATGTTCAACCCACTTCAATCAGACAGTCAAATGTCTCACAAGCATTGCCATCCACAGCTTTCAGTCAGTAAGTTCTTTTGATAGTATTACACTGGTATGTGGTTACACTTGTAGGTTAGAAATATATAAAGAAACCATTATACAGGTAGATCCAAGTTATATCTATATGTGTATTTTTCATGACTGTTTTTGTAAACTGTATTTTGGGGCTTTTTAGCCGCTGTATTACAGTGTTTTAATAAACCATAATAATAAAAAATAAATAAAAAAATTGTTGTGTTTTCTATCCAGGTAAGTTTGTAGATAATAGTAAGAGCTGAAAAGTTCCAGGAACGTTCACCAAATGTCAAATCCACAAAATCTGTTTCTTCATAACATTTGTTATGCGTATTTATCTAGAACAGTGAGTTATATGAGCTGTTTGATTCTTGCAGGATATCATCCATGCCATTACCTATGACTGATGATCAGCTAAGACCTTACTGTAGTGATGTATTTATATCTCAAGAACATCAACGCCGATTTGGAGAATCATCGATGCCTTTAAACAATGATCACAGGGTAAATATCTACAAGATACCCAGTTGCTGAATATGTTACAGTTTAATGGCTCTGATCATCTCTTACAAGCACATTAATCTGTGGCCTCATTCTTCAAAGTCTAAATTTGTTTCTGATGTGCACTTATTAGATTACCTCCCTGCATAGTAAAATAATTAAGCTCACACAATGCAATCCCTGGTGTAGTTATTACATCTATTGAAATGTACACACATAGTGCAAAGATGTTGATTGGAAGTTGTTTGTGGTGTAATCTTGCCTATTTCAATCACACTGTCAATATCCATTGTGTACATGGTTAATACCAATCACCAAAAATAGACCCAGTGTCCAACAGATAGGTATAAACAAAGAGAGTCTAGAGACATAGGGGTGGCAAGTATAACAGCTAGAGCCATCATAAAGCATGAGAGAGAAACAGATTATTTGCATGGTCCTATTCATTCTAAACAAAGTTTCAAATCCTATTTAAGGCTCTGGGTGCAACAATCTGTGGATTTCATTGAAAGGGTCAGTACTGAATATACATATGTAGATGGGGATAATATTTAAACCCAAATCATGGAGATGCCCCCCCCCCAAAAAAAAAAAAAACCCAAAAACAAACAAAAACAAAAAACAAAAAACAAACAAACCAAAATAAAAAAAATATAGGTGAGTGCTACCAGTATTGACGTGCAATAAACAGTGCTCTCATTTGTCAGTGTAAACTGAAAACACATTGCTATTATATGGCACATTTATTCTAAAGCTTACCTCAACATCTCTATCGTTGTTTTTATTGTATACATTGTTGTCTCTGGGCTAGAAATAGAAGATTTAAAAAAAAACAGAGGAAAATAAATTATAAGAGTGATTCATAACATGAACATACTGACATGTCAGAATACAAAAACTGCACATGTCAAAATATTATCACTTTACATTCTTGTTAGTCTAAAATTTCAGCTTTCGTATTATTGATTTTATTTCTGCCTTTATTTTTTTTATCAGTCTAGTGAAAGCAATGGCAGTATCAGCAAAGTCTTGTCTGAAGGATCCAGATCAGTTGATGTTTTACTGAAGTCCCTTGTAAGTTAAAAACTCCTTCAAACCTATCCTTTCATATAGAATCATTGTGAGTGTAAAAGAATATGCAGGAGTGAGTTGAGGATCCGTCTAACCCAGATGTATTTACATGTAGCACAGTTCTGCCCATATATCATTGGCATGAGTATAGAAGTGTAGTGGGTTGAGGATCCGTCTAACCCAGATATATTTAGCACAGTTCTGCCCATATATGATTGGCATGAGCATGTAGTAAGCATTTTCTTGGTCTTTTAAGAATCTAAGTTCCTTACGACATGACAACTGCTGTCATTTTGGCCTTAGGCAATCTAAAATTGTCTCAACTCTTTAGGAAAATGGAGCTTCAAGTAAATGATTCGTTAAGTTGAACAGAAATAGTACGCTGCAAAATTATGGCATATTCACAATGATGTTCGCAACAAGAAACTCTGTTTTAATGTGATGAGAATTTAATTAAAGCCTTTTACACTGATTATGTATTGAAACCTTCATATTAATCACTGATTTGATTAAGTCCTCATTCAAAGGAAATGTTTGACAATGTCTACATAACTTATGAGATTAACTTAAAAAGCCATTTATTATATGTAGCTTTGTTTACGATGTAAAGACTGATCAAGCTGTTTATACCTCTTTACTTGACCCTTCTGTATAGTCAGATCCAGAGGTCAATTCTGAAGAAGATGCTGCTTTGGCCATAGAACTGACCAGAGCATTAACACAAGCAACATTTAAGTATCGACTCAAGCAAAGGAATTTTGCTGGCCTGGTGAGTGATAGTTTTGCAATTAAATCCTCTTCTGTGTGAAATGTGTCAATACAAGGTTGTGTTGAGAATGGATTTGTTAGTGTCCTTGCCTGGTTGATCTCATGTTACAAACCAGTGTTTTCCAACCTCACTTGTCAGTTTGTACACCTTTTAAAAGAATCTGATCATGTGCCAGCATTCTCATCCCTCAAGCCCCTCTGCTGAAATAAGGGAGAGGAAAAAAGTAAAGTATCTCAAGTCAAACAGTTTCATATCAAGGTTAGTCAGTATTATCATTGGTAACTGAAAGCAATAACAACAACACCCTTTCCTGAACAACTTGTTCCGACAGCAGATGGAGAATGGTAATGTTTCAAATGTCCTTGGAATTGTTTTTTCTCTTTAACCAGACTGGAGAAATGTGATGCTAAATTTCTTGAAAACATTCAAAACCGTGAAACTGTAGAATGCATAATTATTTATAAACTGCATATTCTTTTACCAAATCTCTCAGACTATGTATTTTTGAAAAGTAAGAAAGTGAAATTTCTCATTATTGAGAATGCAACATATGTATACATCTTAAACATAAGCCTCTTGTATGGGATAGTATTTTGTGTTCTGTCGTTGCTCATATTTGTGTTAATGTTTTGTTTTTGTTCTCAAATATTTCTTACTCAGGAAAGCCAAGGAAACAAATGAGTGTGTTGGTTTGTGACGAGTCCATCATGTGAGTGTACCTAGGTACCACGGTACTGTATCATAATACTGCTTGATCACACCATCTCAAATGCACCAGTTTAATATGTACATGTTACATTTACTTGAAATGTATAAATAGAAGTTTGTTGGAACATTTTCATAATTTTAATGTTATTTCTCTTAATGCAGAAACAGAACAGTACTAAAGCAAATAACTTTAAAAAGCCATACCCCTGGAGGACTTCCATTTTCATATAAATACTTATAACAGTGATGTCCTGGATATGAAGTGGGCAATTTTGTTTCATCTGTAATTGAAATCTCAGTTGCTGCTGGGAATCTTCCATTTTTTCCCATGCAGCCTGACAGGATTATTTACTCGGAATTGCCGGAATCATTTTTCTTTGAGAGTACCGCTGGCTAAAAGAAACCTTGACTTGACAAAGCCAAGAGAACAAAGATTCTCTGTATAGCACCAAGATTTTTGTTTTATCTATCGAGAAAATGTTAAATCCGGAACCAAGGCTGGATCCACAGCTCACTCTGACTTACCTCCATCGAGCCCAAATACAAAGAACAAACAATGGTGGAAGCCTCTTGATGTCTCCTAATCCTCTTCTTGGAACAAAAGGACAAAGGTCTGCAATCAGGGATTACACAATAACCCCTGCATAATGGTCGAAAATCTGTGAAATAGTCAAGACCATGTCTCCTCTTTGTGTGGGTGAAACAAAGCATTACACAGCGTGTATGTGCTCTATGCATTCTCAGTAGTGGAATGTCTGGGTGACCTTTGTTCCAGTATTCCGATTTTACACAATATCATGTTTAAACGTTGCCTGTTTGCTGGCTCAAACTACATTTTCATGTATTACACGCCATCCGGTGCCAACTGGTTAAAGTTTTGTTATATGTGGGATAGGTAGCAGGGAAGCATGGCAAGATTTATACATGACATGTAATGCATTTCACTAACCAAGAATCACTTCAGTGTTACACTTCTTTGTCTATTTTGCACTTCCAATTTTATTCTGATTGTACCATTGAATGTAACAAGTGTTTAATTGACCAATGACCATTTTATAATTTAATCAAAAACAGTATATAGATTGTATTCAGTGTAACAACAGCCTTTGAAACAAAATTGATGTGAATATCTTGGGGATGAGGCTAGAGCTGCATTTGGGTATTTCATTTATTAACAGACCTGCATCTACATTAAAGTCAAAATAAACTCAAGTTGGAATAGTTACAATGTAAACATGTCAGATATAGTGAGTGCTACATGTAATAGATAAAAACCATTAAATGGTCACTTGATGAACTGAGCATGCCAGTACATGTGGAAAATGAAGGGCTCTTAAATGTTGTGATTTATTGGCAGCTTTAGTATGACCTTGAAGTGGTGGGTGGTATCAGTCTGCTCTAGTTTGGTAGGTAACTAATATCCACTTCATCCCTATCATTATGTAAAATGAAGAGTAAATGCATTGCATTAAAAATAATACACAAATAGAAAAATGCATAATGTACAACTTCCCAGGAGAGCAGTGAGTTAGAGCTGTATTTTTGAATTATTGTTTCTGCTACTCGTCATGAGCCAACCAGTTGATTTCATTTGTCTTTTATATTGTACCTCTGTAGCTCAAAACAAATAAACTACCTATCAATTTAACATCGTATCTGACTGGTCCTTGGGTGCCATTAATTTCTTGTTACTCTTTGTTATATTGGAATGGGACATAATTACTTTGTATCAGGGAACACAAGATTGACTGTTAGATTTTGAAAATTATTTAAAATCTTGCTTCTCATATTTGAAATGCTATGTTACTTTGATTAAAAGAATCCACTTACATTTGCACATAAACAAACCTCAAGTTGTTCTTTATCAAAGTTTAAAAAAACCTCTTTATGTGGAAAAGTGCTGCCCCAATTGTGCATCTTTTTTCACAAGGGATTTACATGTACATGTAAATCACTACTGCTATCAGCTTCACTTTAAGGACTTCATCTGATAGTGAATACCGATGGTGATCAGAAGAGCTGGAATATACACAGCACTTTTGGAGTCTTGCGTTTTAAGTAGCTATTTCTATGCATTTATTTGGCCTAAAATTAAATCCTCCCAAGGTATTGTAGCAATGAGAAATTGTAATTAAAGTTAGATCCTTGTAGATGAACGTGACTAATGTCCAGGATGTAGAATAAAGGTTAAATTAATTCATCATTTTTACAGCAACATGTTGCTAGTAGCTACATAATGATGAATTAATCAAACCAGCTCTCCTGGGTCCTGGTGCTTGACTCTTGCTGCTCTGGAATCTATTCTAAATCAGGTAACTCTGTTCAATAAAAAACAAAAAATTTGTCGTGTTAATTTTGATATAAATTTTATGTACTCAAATTGATGATGTTGTTGATGTTGGTTAGATTTATGATGTAACATGTTACATGATATATGATGTAACATGTTACATGATTTATGATGTAACATGTTTGCTTAAAAAGCCATGGCGTGTAACATCTGAAATCTAACCTTGCAGTTATTTTACAAAACCTAAAACCCTTTTCCATATGATGGAAGTAGCATAATGAACTTGGCCTCCATGATGTGACATCATCAATGGACTATAACAGAAAAGGACATCATTGGCTGGATGATGAGGATGGCATTTATCAATTTCTACAGTCTCAAGATGTTTAAGCATCTCCCTGATTTGAATTGGATAAAACAGTAGCTATCATTTTAGTTACTTGGGCAGATGCTCCATACTGCTCCAATAGTTACCTGCCTGTGAAGCCTACATATGTGTTTGAGCAGCATGCACATGACTGTATTGACATCCCCAACAACTCAAGGTTGTAAAACTTCTTCCAACTTGTGCTAAAGCCCATGACCAGAAAAGTAGAGATGGGTCCTGAGTAAACTACTGATGCTGGGCCTCCAGCCAGGCCCTTAATTGATTGTTATGGCAATGCCATCATTGTAATATTTAAGACAACCTGTTTTTCCTTTGTTTTACTAGAAAACCCAACCACCTGGACCTCATTTCACAAAGAGATGAAGTTATCTTGAGATGAATATTCACTGTCAACATAGTGATTTATATTGTGATATCACATTTTACATGACACTCAAGATTGACTAACAGTGCAACCGTGCATTGTTCGAATGAACTGGAATATTGTATCCAAACTTTAAGCAAAACTACACAATGTGCAAAGCAAGCTGAAAATCATCAACTGGCCAATATAATAACTATTTGTTTCGAGTTGTTGCACACAGAGAAGTTGAAAGACCGACAGATAGATACAAATGTATTTCCTCTCCATTATGAGAATTGTCAGACCTTAATCATAACATTAGAGAATTTGTATTCACTTGAACAGGATGGAACGTTTGGAATACTACTTGATACATCTAACTGTGCTCCAATGTTGCATATATGATGTCTATTGATACCAACCTTCATCATCGCTGTCTTCTTGTTCATCTAATCCTTCTAACATTTCTTCTTGTGGTACACCTCCCCCCATTTTTTTCATCATCTACATCACAATCAAATAAAGTATTGTGTTAAAACATCAACAGACAAAAGTGCCATTAATCAGCTTTACATCTGAACAGTCTGCATACATTTGTATGCAATATTTTCAGGTAAATAAACAAATTTAAACACGGAAAGCTTGCCGCTTGCCGAGACTTGGGCTATCTAAGAAGCAATCTTGATAAGTATGTGTTCCACTTGGCTAGTGACTAGATTGAGCCCTTTTACTTAAATAATAAACAATAACTAAAATTGTATTTGTAGCAAAACAAACACAGGGGTTTCGGGTAAAAAAAAACAAACAAACAAACAAATAACACTATGAAATGTAGGACGTCATATGGTGACTTATGTCCTATGTTATAAGTCATCACAGTCCCAATATTGTGTATAAAACTAACAATATTGTCCCGATGTGAAATAATATCTCAAGGTCCTGTCAAGAGCTAAAACTTTCAAGTTTTGTTACCGTAAGCGAGGATTTGTGGGTGCCACGGGAAAATAAATTTTGCCGCTAGTGTTAGCTCTAGTGAGAAAGCTGTAGTCATATTGTATAACGCCCTCACCATTATGGGTAGCGTAGCTCTCACAAGAGGGCGATATACAAGTTCACCATTGTTGGTCCACGTTACGAAATTGGCTAGCCACAAATTTAAAGACGTCTTATAAAACAGGTAACAGTGATGCAATGGTAACGTCATGTTGTTTATGTACTAAGTTAGACCCTAAGCTTTGATTTGATGTATTGTTTGTGCTTTTTAAAAATGTAGTTCATGAGATCAGCCGCGCACAAGTTTCATTGTGTTAAGCAATGAGACTGTTCGGAAAGAAAAATAATTAAAAAAAAAAAAATCTTGATGAAAACAAAGGTGGTTTTGGCGGGTGGCCGAAACCCCCAATAATCAATGATGCTTACAAAGCGCTTTACATCCTTACATCCATGACTGGATTTCAAGGCACTCGACAAAATTAAAACAGCACTAAATATTAACAAAAGAATAAAATAATTAAAAGAGCATTCTTACATCCTCGAAGCTGCCATCTTCTTCTACATCGGAGTCATCTTCATCTTTCCATCGACTGAAATCCACTTTCAGCCAGTGTTGCTGAACAAAATTTTAACAAAAGCTACAATCAATCAACAGAACTAGGATGAAAATTGCATCATTGACAGTTTGTGAGAGATAGATTTGAATAATAACAAATTAGGTTTCTCTTGAATCAATTTTAAGCAAGACATGATTTGACAATTGTGATGTACTTATTCACTTATTGTTTAAGCTGACTTTTGATGACTTTTTACCTTGTCTTTTGATTCCAAGAGTCTTGGCCAGAATGGGGTACCTGGTTCTTTCTTTTTCAGAGCCAACGTGAGTTCTCTGCCTGTTGGAATTTTTCTTAAACTCTGAAATTAATTAAAGGTTTATTAAACAATTTCAAGACAAGTATAATGAGAAAAAGACAGGATTGGGATTGTTGGTCTAATGACCATTTTCAGCTTGTAAATCTTGTAAGTGGTGTCTGCAAAAAGAAAAAATTAATATGTATGTTGATGCACAACTCTAAAATGTCTTTATCAAAAGAACTGCATAATTGCATTTTGGTGAATTAAAGTCGAGCTGTAAAGCATTTTAAATTCAAACAGAAAGCATTGTACTTCAAATACTTCCTTTATTAACAAAATACTTACTTTCGAATCAACTTCTTTGTAAAACTTAAAATCAAGCTCATACACAAGGTGTTCATGGCCACCTTTACAGTGAAAGAAAAGTCTGCTATCATCGATTTCAATTTGTTGCTCTTTCTCTATATCCTCTACACTGATTGTGATGATTACAGAATCTGCTCTCTGAGCCCACTTACAAGGGGGGTGCTGAACTCTGAAATACAAACAAATCACACATCATTTTATCATCTTCCACAACAAAAACTATCGCCACACCCTAGCATTGTATATATCTCACAATGTCTTTCATGCTACCACCTAATTTGACCAAATTTATTTTTTTGAATAGCTTCAGTTTTGGAGTAGGGTTAAAAAGTTCATTTTTTGAAGAACAAATCGAGAGAAAAACTCTAAATACTGTACATTTGTATTTTTTTTAAAAACCTGACATCAACAAATATTCAAGTCTGTTTTCCTACATTGACATGTAGTTTTGAGTCATTGAACCAATTGCAGATCACTACACAAATCCAACAATGGCTGCTGGTTTTAATTTTAATCAAATCAGCCGAAGCTTTTACTTTATATATCGCTGTATAAGTTGCCTGGAATATAAGTCACTCAGCTCGCTGTCATCTTAAAATGAATTCACAAGCCACTGCTAATATTACAAAAGTTACGGGACGGTAATAACCAAGATCAATAACCCTAACTCCCCTGAGTGATTTACTAGGATCCTTCCCCACTCTAACAAGTTCAAAAACCATATGGGTATAAAAAAACTCAACACCCAAACTGTGGCACTCTGATTATGGTGGTATGCCTGAACCCATATAAAGCATTATCAGTTTACTCATGCAGACCCCAGTCCAACAATAATCCAACAAAACCTGCTGTTAGAGTTTGATGGAAATGGGACTGGTTAAAAAAGGATAAAATATGACTAACTAACCTGCATTTCCCAGAACTAGAATAAATCTACCACTCATTTTTTATTTTGAGAATTTGAGTCATTTATCCACACTACTCTTCACACAAGAAATTCAAACACTTTTAAAGCATTAACATTTTCACAACGGTACAGGATTTCGATGTTCAAAAGCAAAGCCCTAAGGTACCCTTAGCTGCTATAATTGTAGCTCTTGAGACCTATAATGGACCATGTATTAAAATTTGGAAAAAATTACGATCTAAGAATTCAGACAGTCGGTCTAGAAAGGCGACACCCACACATACTCTGAAGGATCAGACCCCTCAGCCGGCTGAAGAGTAAACAGGCGCTATGTTCAAATGTGCTGTGATACATGTGGAACCGTATTTTTCTCTCCTTTTTTCACTCTTTTTTTAATTTTGTGAAAATTTGAATTGGGCTTCTGCAAACTCAGTACGAAAGACCACTGTTTGATAACATGACAGTGCAATTGGGTACAATTAAAATTTTAAGAAAAAAATTTTGCCAAATGTTAACCCATGGTTTGCTATAACCATCTGTAATTAGGAAAATTTTAACAAGCATGATGCTTATTCATTTAGAATCCTGTTTTTAAAATGTTTTTACAATATCCCAAGCCAATGAATGATCCATTTTGGTTTGATGCTAGATCCAATAACTGGGGCACTGTACTCCTCCTTTTTTTGAAACGACCATCCAAAGTCAAAATTTTAAAAAAGGAGGTACAGTGCCCCAGTTACTGAGTCTAGTTTGATGCAATAAAATTACTGGCTGATATGTCTTGACTAAGGCCTATGGGACTGCTTAATTCTTAGGATGGTCAACTCATTTCTGGTCTGAACTACAATTAAATGCAATTAAATGCATTCTATTTCATCTTTGATATCTTGAGAAGCCAGTAGGCGATTTTCCAGCAATTCTGTTGAGTTTTTGTCGTAATTTTGGCCACTTTTTTACAGGTGTTTTAAATCCTCTTCACCATAACAGCTTTTCAAACCAACTTACACATACTTTTCTGGGGTGCTAGTACGACCGACAATGTCAAATTTTTAAAAAAGGAGTACAGCGCCCCAGTTACTGGGTCTAGGTCTGAACCTAGTTAGGTCATCTGAAAACCTACACTACCACTACATGGTACAGTGGCTGTTGCTCTATTTGGGGAATACCCTTAACAAGAAAGATTTGAAAGTAAGGCAGTCAGTAGGCCTACTCGACCTCATTGAGTCATTGTACATGTTGTACATGTTGTATTGTACATACATCGGTCTCCATTAAACTCACTACCAGGGCTACCCGTACATCACTTGAAATACAATTTAATAAGGTGTACTGTGGTAGGGAGCTAGCACTTGACGTCACCCTTAGTCTTACTCCTAGAACTATGAGGTTCGTTCCGCTATCGTCTCCACGAACTTCATAGAGTGACATGTACAAAATCCTATTCGAAACTTTCTGCCCTTCACGTTTACATGGCTACAGTTCTTTTTGAAATCAGATCTCGCCAAAACCAGGCTCTATGTGTTCTTTCAACTCTCATCGAGCGTTGCACGGGTCCAAAAAATCCACTCCGCAAACTAAAGGTTGTTAAAAAGTGATAAATTCTCACCGTAACTCAGATCCCATTCAAACAGTATTGCAACAAATATGGCGACCGGAGTTGCAAAATTAACTGGTATGCTGGTATGCAGTGCGCTGGTCCTATGGGCTGGTTCCGCGTACCAGTTAATTTTGCAACTCCGGCCGCCATATTTGTTGCAATACTGTTTGAATGGGATCTGAGTTACGGTGAGAATTTATCCCTTTTTAACAACTTTTAGTTTGCGGAGTGGATTTTTTGGACCCGTGCAACGCTCGATGAGAGTTGAAAGAACACATATAGAGCCTGGTTTTGGCGAGATCTGATTACAAAAAAGAACTGTAGCCATGTAAACGTGAAGGGCAGAAAGTTTCGAATAGGATTTTGTACATGTCACTCTATGAGAATCGTGGAGACGATAGCGAAACCAACCTCATAGTTCTAGGAGTACCTTAGTCTGTACTGACTATTGTTAAATCCCAATATTGAGTACGAACATTGATGATTGATTGTCTTTTTTTCAACAAACATGAACAATACAAATTACACTCCAAATACGACACAACAAATAAATTTATGCAAAAAGATTTAGTATATCTACTTGTGAGAGTGTGGTTACTTATAAACAATAATTTCCAACCCGGAAAATTCCGAAAACCCAAATAATCGTGAAACCCTATTACCTGGTTGTGGAGGCATCCATGTTGGTTTTTGCTAGATTATTCGAATTGCAATGCATGCTCTCAGTCCCATAAGCGCGGGGCACGCATACATGTGTGTTCAGCGCAATAAGGAATCACGTTTTTTCGAAAATAGAGGGCGCAATTTATTTCGGAGCAAAACTTCGGCCACCTAACACAAGCTAAAATATTTTGCTCCATTTTCTTCCTCAAAACTCAAAGTTACAAAAGGCCAAAGAAAAAGGAGAAAACGTAAGGGAAAGCAAACAAACTTTCGAAAACCACAAGGAAACAGTTTAAAATAATTGTGTAATAAAAAATACTCCCAAAAGAACTAAATAAAAATACATAAATTAATTAATTCAATAATAAATTATTTAATTCAATAATAAATAAAATAAATAAATAAAATAAATAGACTCAATGCCGTAACAAGGGAGGTACGTCCCCCAAACTGATGTCCGTGCCCCCGGATCACCTTTGACCTGTGCACGCGTTGTATGTAAACGATTTACTACGGGTAGGCCTACATAATCGTTTTGTGCCTCAGAAATAGTCGTCGGGTAATGGTGACGAGCGAGCGTCTTTAAAAATTACCAGAATACATTTTATGAACTTTTATGTAGTAACTTAGATGATAATTTTTTAACACGCAGACAGTATATTTTTGTTTAGCTTCACGTCAGATTATTATTTTGGTACAAAAATAGCATGACAAGAGCGCTGGAAGTGGCTTGTTTGGAAAAAATGCAAACGGAAACGACAGTTTTAATTGGCCAAAAGTGTCCCGCCTACAAATTATGGCACACCCCTTGTGCCCCCCAACAATACTTCATTTTTACTTTAAAATATAATTCCGAGTGACATGATATTTAAAAAAAAAAAAAAAAAAACAAACTACGGCTTTGTGCAACAAATAATACTAAAATTCTCACAAACCCCGTGGAGCCCACCCATAAAATTTCCGTCTTTTCGGTAATTATTGTTTAGCTATGTTCATGTACGCACGTGGAATGGAAACATGTGTACAAAAATGTATTAAAATGTAAGCTGCTTTATCTAATGAATTTGAAGACAATCAGCGGCTTGTCTACTTTTGGAATAAAACGCGCAGTTGTATTGTAGCAAATACTATTAATTTTGTTTTATTAGAATGCTGCTTCACCCTTCCCTCGCCTTTCTCTCCCTCTCTTTTTCTTTGTATCAGTATTATCATTATAATATTATTACTATTATTATTAAATTTTGATAAGATTCTACCGGGGGTACATGCCCGCCCCCAATCCAACCGAGCTTGAGTGTTCCCGACGGTCTTAGCTCAGGCGCAGTACCGTTCTGAATGAGTCAGTCGCCAACTGTCCTGTGTCATCACAAGGTAGACCTGATGACGATTTTAATTGAAAGTTATTCTAGCGATAAGTTTGACAGATTTCTATTTATGTGCACTAAATACTCAAAAACAAAAGTAAAAGCACCGCCTCGTGTAAAGAACTATAGCATTTTCAGAGAACAGTCAATACAACTTGTGTTATATTGATAATAAAAATAATTATTACTGACAAAAATAGCCATCTGTCTTGAGTTTAGCCCATGAGAAAGACTCAACGCGGAGGAGGAGGCCATCCCACAATATTTTGCATAATAATTATTAGTCTGGTTCCCAGACCCAAAAATCTCCGACTATTCTCCAGCGCCGTAACTAGGGTAAAATTTTAGGGGGACACAAAGGGGGGGGGGGGGCACCATTTTTCCTAGGGGGCACTTTTGGCCAATTAAAACTGTAGTTTCCGTTTGTATTTTTTTTTTTAAACAAGCCCCTGTTCATTGTTTTCTGACGTGTTGACGTAAAACAAAATACACTATGTGTGTAAATAATTAAAAATAGTTCTAAAAACATTGAAATTACTACGTAAATGCTCATAAGAGAAAAGCGCTTTTGAAGTTTTCGCATTTTGAAAATTGTTTTTTGACCGGTCTTTTTATCTAAAGTATGTAATATCTTCCTGTGATACGGTGGTGTATAAGTTAAATAACATGAACAGACACCTTTTTTCTTTCGGTACTTTGTTTAACAGCTCAGCTAAGCTCAGAAAAGAATTGTCACTTCGTGAAAACGCAAAATGCTGAGCACAGCAGTTTTGCCCCATTAGCGCGCCATTCGTTTACACATGAAGTACGCACACGCGCCGAAGTTGTTTACACACCACGCGCAGGAATTGTCCCTTCGTGAAAACGCAAAACGCTGAGTAGAACATAATATTTGCCCCATACAGCCGCCGTTCGTTTATACACACAGTGCGCGAGTTTGTCACTTCGTGAAAACGCAAATCAGAGAAGTAGGCCTACAATCATTCGCCTTTTTAGCAATTAGGGTAATAAACAAATTAATCACTTTCAAGACATAAAACTTTGCAGAAATGTCAAGGACACCAAATACATTTAAAAAATTGGAAAAACAAAAAAACTGTCAAAAATTTTTTTGGGGGCAGATTCGCTGTTCGTGAAAAAGGAGACGAAATGTAACATTTTATTCTAGTAATTTTCATTCTCAAAAGTCCGGATTTCAAATGGGGGTGGGTCGGGGTGGTGGTGGTGGGGGGGGGGGGGCACGGACATCAGTTGGGGGCACGTTCCCCCCGTGCCCCCCTTATAGTTACGCCACTGCTATTCTCTATCGATTTTCTGGTATCACCATAGAAATAATTATCCCGGAGAACGCTGAGTGCGTCATTGTGCGTGCAATTTCGTTGTGAGACCACTTTATGGACACGCGTCCGCCATTTTTTTACGCGTGTATGGCAAAATTAGCACATTGAAAACCATAGAGCTATATAACTCTATGTTGAAAACACACAGAAACGGTCTATGTGCGTTACCATTTTGCCATACGCGCGTGTCACGTGATGATCATTTTGCCATACACGTGTGTCATGCGTATCGATACGCCGCGTCTACAGACGACACAGAGAGTGGTCGAGCTCAGCGTTCCCCGGGATATATTTCTATGGGTATCACCCAAATGTCACGTGACAAAAAAGGCGGAATTCCTCCTTTTCTGACTATCCGAAAGTGCTCCAAACTCATTTGACGTCAACATTGATTTCGGACAGTGTCGTTGATGGTCGGACATTTCTTTTGTTGATAAAAATCCACAAATTTTGCAAATAGTCCATTGTCGTTTTTCTTTTTTCCCCCAACAAATTCAACACTATATTATTTGAATAAATATTTGCTTTTTACTCTACTTCACCCTTTTGCTTTCGCCGTGGCGTTTTTGCTTTTGCCGTGGCCCTTTTGCTTTTGCCGTGGCCCTTTTGCTTTCGCTGTGGCGCTTTTGCTTTCGCCGTGGCGCTTTTGCTTTCGCCGTGACGCTTTTGCCTTTGTCGTGGCCCTTTGCTTTTGCCGTGGCGCTTTTGCCTTTGTCGTGGCCCTTTTCTTTTGCCGTGGCCCTTTTTCTTTTGCCGTGACAGTTATGGGCCACCGTATCAGGGAATCTTTGGTCAGGGAACCAGACTAAATAATAATGTAGAAGTCCATGGTGGCGCTGTTTACTCAGTCGCGTCGTCGGCCGCGCGCCGGCGGAGGTCCCAAATAAAAGGAAGATCCTCAATCGTAGTCTGTACTATACACAGCTAATAGACTGTAGATCGATCGTCATATAATACTGAGTAAGTTAATATTATTAATAAATATTAGCATGTAGTTGTGTGTAGCTGGCTGCAGTGCCAAACAGAGCTAACAACTTGTGAATGGGAGATTAGTTATTTTTAGTGGAGGACTACCAGTAATCTTTACATGTTTAGGTAAAGTAAAGGTAAAGTAAGCTAAGAGTAAGACTAAGACGTAGTTTATTCTTTAATTCAGGCTCGTCTCGGCCACAATCATGACAATCACAAAGAACGGCACAAGATGGACCCCTCAACAACAATCATTGTCATTGACTTATTTCATACCGGCGTAGTCACCAATACCAGATTCACAGACACAGAGACAGAGGACCTACTTATAACTAAATTACAAACTATAAAAAATACAACGACATTAGACCCAGTAACTGGGGCGCTGTACTCCTTTTTTAAGATTTTGACTGTCAAAATCTCAAAAAAGGAGTACAGCGCCCCAGTTACTGGCTGGGTCTACAGGTCTACAACGACATTTATCCCAGATCCACCACATACATAGATTAGAAATAGAATAGACTAGACCTAGACCCAGTAACTGGGGCGCATGAACTCCTTTTTTGAGATTTTGACATTATCGGTCGTACTAGCTAGTACGACCAATGTCAAAATCTCAAAAAAAGTACGACCGATAACATGGATAATGTCAAAATCTCAGAAAAGGAGTTCAGCACCCCAGTTACTGGGTTGCAGAATATGCATATGACGTCACTATAATTTAAATGAGCATTATTTAGTATAGGAACGAGCTGAGGTCAAACAATTATTTTTTTTCAAAAGCTACAATGCACGCTTGATGCTGCATTTGACCTCAAAGATGGCAGCTGATGCATAAGGTCTATTAGAAGAGTTAATTAACATGATTAATGTCCCCGACATAGCCTTGGTCAGTAGTGCTGTTGTAGGACGTCGGTCTCTGTTCCTACCAGGAACCAGGGCTAGTCCCTGACCATGCTTTTCCGCATGTAATAACAGTGTTGTTCTTATGCAGTGGCCGTCGTTCTGGACCCATTAATTGTGTGGATACACTCCCTCTGTGCTGGGTCGCATATTGTTGCCATCCCGGATCCCTTTGCCTAAATTGTAGCATTGGCGGCACCGCAATCTGGACATTCAACAACTGTTCAAACATTTTTTGACGCACAGTTTACTCGCAGCCAGTGATTTTTACAAATTTTGTGCATTTTATGCGCAGCACCTGCCAACTCTGACTTACAACAGCTTTTATTACAATTTACCTGCAGTTTATGGGCAGCCAGCCATAGATTACAAATTTATGCTCAGCCCGTGTGTCAAGTATTTTGTGTAAAGTCAATGCTGTGTGTGTGTGTCTCTCAATTGTTTATTTACACTCTTCTACGATGTTTTCTCCTACAATTACACCATTTCTTATTTCACCAAGTCACTACACTCAGGTAGGGTACTTCTGTGGAGTCCAAGTCTCCAATTCTAGAGTCCAAGTCTCTAATTCCAAGGGGGGGTGGGAAACAACTTTTTCTGCTAGCCACCTCATGCTTGCAGTACCTGACAGATTCTACAGTGTACAAACACTTCTTTTGATTTTAATATCACCACTGCCAGATTGCCCCTTCACACTTATGTTCCTCTCCTTCCTTCACATTCCTCTACTTACCATGTTTCTTACCCTTCTAAACCAGATTATCTGGATTGGTCGACTGCGCCAAAATTAGCAGATCAACAAATTATCTGGTGTCAACAGCTTTTAAAACCCATGACGCCACACTAACTGGTAATCAAACCACTAAACTCCATTTTGATGTCTGAATGTATGCATTTTAAAGTAATAAAAAGTAATAATTTTATAATATAGACCCTTTTCCCATTTTAAACAAGTGTCAAGATTGCTAATTATGCTAAATTGGCTGAGCTGAGGAGCAGAATTGATTTTTTGCCCTTTTAATCGTAATAGTTTTGTTTATAATACCACATGTTTACACAGGAAAACTACTTAATGTCAATGTAAAAACAAGAAGAAGAACCAATCAGAGGCAATACACCATGGAGACAGTGCAGCAAAGATGTTTATTAATGAAGGAACTCTTATTGAAGGCATGGAGGGAACGATGGACTGATGTACAATGGAGTACACAAATGAAGCAAATCTTACCACCAGGACTATCTGGAGATACTTACAAACTAGCAGGTAGGATTTCATCTGGTGAATGAACTTTCTCATTAATAATTTGTTTCTGGTCCAGTACGTTCAAAATATGATGTCTGGGTTAAATTAGAAAATAACAGGAACTAACAGTATGAACCAGCTCAATTTCAAAAATGTTTTGTTACCAACCATGGTATTATTTGCAGAGACCAATTCAAAAAGTTTTGTATGTGATTCATTTGTATGTGATTATTATTATTATTATTATTTATTATTATTATTATTATTATTATTATTATTATTATTTATTCGGCCAAGATTCAATGACAATAAAGTTTACAAAAATACAGTGTGTACAAGTAAACATAATCGAGCAAAATAAAAAGAATACATATAAATTAAAATTATTAAATAAATAAAGACACCCGCACAAAAACTATAAAGACAAAACCAACTTGGAAAGAAAAGGGTAGGAAAGGGACAGGTGGTTGAGCAACCAAGCACAAAGACGAGAGAAAAAACGACAAAAATCACCAGAAACAATCAAAGAAACAGATCAAGACAATAAGTAAACCAGAATCATGACAAAAACAACATTACCAGGAAATGAAACAAGAAACAACATAACCAATTTAAGCCGGCCAGGACAGACAAAAGTGTACCCAAACACTGTGACCCGAAGGCCTGTCTATCCAAGCTTAAATGGTGACATATAGGCAATACATTTAAACAAGGAGTACAATAAATATTATAAATATATATATCTATATAAAGGCAGAACAAGTGAAAAGAATAAGATTTCATGAGTAAAATTAATGAACTATGTAATTAAATAAATTTTATGATGCACAATGTATACATTGTTGTCAGAATGAAACCACGACTAAACCAAGTAAAGATAACAAACATTCTGGTCTTTGGCTCAGGGATTAAATACAGTATTCTTTTGAGAAAACTTGTGCAGATGCCCTCTTTGTTCAGCGTGATTCGGCCTTCTCTAGGCCGCAAGCCCAGCCGATACTAACCCATGGCATGCTGGAATCTCGCACTTACCTCGGTGCTGAGAACAATGGACAAAATCTTGGCAGCCATTCAACTTCTAGGTATGTCAGACAAAGGAACGAAGGTTTGGAATCGGGGATTACACAAATATCCTGGTAAAGAGTGAATTCGATCGTTGATTCCAGCGCCTTTTGTCCATTATTGCACCGGGACAGCGAAGCATCAGTGCATGCATGGTGCACTTTTACACAATAAACCTTCCGAACGAGTCAACAAGTCATCCGCTGTTAAACTCAATCCGCATAGAACGTTTCAAATTGGTTGCCTTGTCAACCGCTCCCACACACAGACACACCACAAATGTATGTTTTGAATATTGTGCATCTTAATGTAATCTCTGGTGTTAAGAAGTATGATACATACTTGTCAATAATTGATATTGAATATGATTGCTCTGCAGATATGATTTTAACACAGGCCTTTGTTGGACCCAATCCTAACAGTCTGATGCTATCCTATCTCAAACATGTTATAGTATCCCAGGTAAGAATATCAACTTTGATTTCTGTAAGTGTAGACCCATTAGACCAGGAGTCTGGAGAAGGAGTTGTTTAAATTATCAGTCCACTGATTCAGAGCTGCTCATACATGTACTTGTCATTACATATTTATATATAAAACAATGAGTATGTGTTCAATCATTACCTGTAGCTTGGTCCTATAAAATGCCAACATACAAAGATAACATGGACAGTCGATATTAGCTCCCCGAGGTATGGGAAGTTGACAAACTAGTTTCGGAGCCAACTCAATTCAATGGATTGTGATTATGCAATAATCTTCTAAAATTCAATAAAATTCTAGAGAAATTGTAATTTTCCCTTTTTTTGCGGGAAGGTTATTTTACTGAAGTGGAAATTACAAAAATATGATAAAGATGAGAATCTGATGATTGTGTAGAAATTCATGGTCATGTATTGGTGGAACAAATGTGATGTTAGAAAATTCTGAAGATTAAAGATTTGTAACTTGTTATCAGTGTATAAACTGCTATTAATTATACATCCAAGTTTTCTACATACTTCAAATTAAATACTGTACCAGATCAAGCCTTGATATTAACTGACGTAGTCACTACTTACCACCCCATTATTTTTACTTACAATCTTTCTAAATTTAAAGACACTTCACCTGATTTTATTGTTTACTTTATAACATCCTTAAACACAAGTCATTTACTCATCAACTGAACCACTTTGGGAAATCACTTACATGTACATCCAGAAAAAACCCCCACAAAAAAAACCACCTAAATTGCTGGTATAAGTAGTGGGTACTACATACATGTAGTGCAAGGGTAAGTGTATGACCTGTCTGTTCAATTCTACTTTATCAACATTGGCATAGAAACTTGAAATAAATGGAATTGAATTCCCTAGTAACAATACTCAGTACAAAAGCTCTTGCTAAATTAAGTCAAATTCTTGGATACAATTACAATTAGGGTTAAACAAAATCAACCCATTCCAAAAGAAGTATACGTTCAAATCATCATTTACATGTACATGTAGCTTGCTATGGCCTGTGAGCAATGTCATGTCAAACTTCAGTGTCTTACTTTTCTTTATTTACAGGTAGTCTCGCATACAGCTGTTTTTAACTCAATCAGTGATCATGACACAATATGTATTACCAGACCTTATTGTATGAAGAGCTTAATGGAGATTTTCTCAGGATGCGTCAATAAAATCAAGTATGGATTAGTATTAAAGCTGACTTTCTTACAGCCTTTTGTAATTGGATTACTTGAGTATTAGTTCTGTTGTATCATTAAAGTGATATGTTTTTAGGCAATTTTCATGTAAACATGCAAGGTTGTACTTCAGCAAGTGAATCACATTCCACAGACCATGGTATGAGATGAGATAAGAAATAGTGTGACTACTTTACTTATTTATTTGTTTATTTTGTACTTGTTCACAAACATGTCAACATTTGTGAAGCACGAGACCTTCACATTAGCATCATGTTCACATTTACTTCAGGTATTTTTCATTTTCATCCACAACTTTTCCTGTGTAGCATGCATGCCAAAAAATAGCTTCATACCTTTTTTAGTGTTTACAAAGTAGCATAGTTCAGCTACATGTAGGACAAAAACTTGATCCAATTAGACGTTAATAATTAATATCTAATGCACTTATTTGTCATGTTTGTGTGTACATAGCTGCCAAGGCTCAATGGAAGATTGTTTGAATCTCTGTCAATCCTTTCTGCAAGTCATTCAATGGCTTCTACATTCTATTGCCCTCATAATGGAGAAGATGCCTGAATTAAGAGATCTACAAGTCATGGCAACCAATCTAGATATCATCAGTGAAATATTACGCATTACTTGTATGGGAAGAGTCAATAAGATATTTCTTTTCATTGCTAAACTTGAAGATGAAGGTAAGATTTATCAGTAGTCATAGTATCTTGTTGTCTATTACTTTCACTGTTATTGCAACACCTTATAGAAGTTAGATTAAAACAATGAGTTATCAATGTTCTGGCTTCACAATGAGAACTCATGTGAGAACTTATGTCATCTTGCTGTCTGACCATTCAATACCATCCACTGTGGTTTTGAATGATAGATAAACTATACCAGCCTGCAATATGATATTACGTGGTGAATGCATCTACACAGTACATTCGTCAGGATCGTGGTTTTGAATGATAGATAAACTATGATATGATGTGGTGAATGCATCTACGCAGTACACAGTTAGTTCTGTGTTGAATGGTTTCAAATGTTTAGTCATTATCAACTCACTGGAGAATGTTACGAAGAGTAGGAGGGTTAGTTGAAACCTCTTTGTAATGATCACAAAATCAATTATAATCAATAATTGACTAAGGTATTCTTCTTACTTAAAACAAATTGTGTTCTACAAATACTGCAAAAACCATGCATCTGCATCAGTCCAGCATCTCTTGAAGACTGGAAGAGTACACTGTCTACAACATCAAGATTAAACTCCCCTTGTTCTTTTAGGAATAACCTGTTCTAAGAAAAGATTTATTTATGTTTGTAAAAGGTACAATCTTTTCTTCATACTGCCTGCATTATTTGATATTTCTTGATAACTTTCTTGGTTTGTTTTAGGTACATGGAATGAGATGGAAGAGACAATTGAATCTATACGAAATACTTTAAGTGCAACTCAGTCACAATCACAATCTGGACAACAAACAAGAGGTCAGTTAGTAGGAAGCTTTGCGTAACAAAGTGAGCCTACAGTATATAATGAAAATTTATTTTTTTTTTTTTTGCTTAGTCTTCAGTGTCACGGAAGCGCATTAACAATGCACGTGTTTCGTTCTACAAGCCATTTTGCATATTTGCATAAATGCAATTCAAATGAAACTTGGAATGACTAAAGGCATTCGTACAACAGTGTGCATGTTGCAGTGACGTCATAATGGTGTCATCACTATTAAAATTACAATGTTTAAAACATTAAGAAAATTAAATCTTTGAAAATCTGTATCAAATCAACCATATGAGACTGTAAGTTTGTTTTTGCAGGAATATGTAAATTAAGATAGTTCTCATTTTTTGTCGTGTGTGTGAAAAGACGTGATCTCTATATCTGGTTGAAACCACAAGTGCTTTGTAATTTCAAAAGTGATCAATTTTACGAAGTTGCTTTTAACGATGTTAGTGTCCGGCAAGGGTCTACTTTTGAAAAATAGTACCGTCAACGTCATAATATACAATTGCGCCCTCTAGCAGTAGGTGAAAAACATATAAAAAGGCACTTTTACTTTATTTCTGTGGCAAAGATTGTGGGAATTGCTTCAAAATTAGTATACATGATGACCCCTTATCCAGACGACAAATGTGTGAAGTTTCAGGTTGATGACGTCATCACATGTCACAAAGTATTACATTAAACATGCACTTTTTGACGCCGTGTATCTACCGAACCCGAAGTTTGATGGAGGTGAATTTTGATATGTCTTTAGACAGAGACATGTAACAAATAAATGGGTGGCATGGGTGGCATGGGTGGCGTGTGCGTAAAGCGCTCGCCTCTCACCAATGTGTCCCTGGTTCGATTCCCGGCTACGGCCATATGTGAGTAGAGTTGTGCGTTGGTTCTCTCCTGTGCCACGAGGGTTTTTCTCCAGGCCATCCGGTTTTCCTCCCTCCCGAAAAACCAAACACTTTCGATCTCAGGCTGTGCTCCGTGGTCATATATGGGTTGATGTGGCTGGCTGCCAAGGGCGCCCTTGAATGCCTGCAGCTCGAACACGTGTAGCCACGTCCTTCTCAATTCAGCTTCTCAGCTGCGAGTAAGGATGATTAGCCTCCCAAATTATTATTATTATTATTAAATCTGAAATGGCGTCGTGATGATTTCATCACATGAGATTTTAAGAATTTTAAAAGTTTTGACCATTAAACTTCCCTACAAACACGCTTCCAAAATCCAAAAATGCGTCGCATTTATTGTACTGCTATGGTGCACACAATGCAAATAAGATGTGATCATGTGACCTGAGATGGTGTTGAAAACTGTCAGCTACGCATAAGACATAGGAAGGCTTGTACCGATGGACCACAATCAACCTTATTTTTGGTAAATAAAGAACCGGAAGTTCAAAGAAACATTACTAATATGCAATTTTCTACGTCATCTTACACACTGGCTTGAAAGTAGTTTTGCTTCACAAAAGATTAAAGTTTTAACTCATTTAATACTAAGAAGGGAAATTTGTTAAATTTTAAACAAATTTGGAATGAAAATAGCGAAACAGCTGGGTATTCGTTCACGATTACAGTTGAGCTTTAGTCCCTCTGGGACCCCGGTTCAAATCCCACCGGGGGGCACTATGTGGATTGGGTTTTTCACTCCCTACCTGATTGCATGGGTTTTCCCTGGAATATTTCTCTGGGGTTTTCCTCCCAAATCTAAAACTCAAACTTCCTTCCTTGTACTTTCTCCATTACTGGGACCCATGGGAGATTTTTATTTTTATTATGGCAGCTTTCGGCATTCTAGTTACAACAAGTACCGTTTGTTAGAGTGAAAATAAGAACTGAATGAGTAAAACATGTACAATTGTATCTGACTGTTTGATGAACAAATACATCTCTTGATATCTACAAATGTATTCAAATAAACTTGTCTAAATGTAGATACCAATTAGCTCTTCTTGGAGCCAATGCATTGTGGAGTGTTGCTGCCCTGAAGTCTAGTACCCTGTACTAAATTTATGTTGTTAACAGAATTTAGAATTTGAAGTTGATAAAAGTGTAATTGTTTGATTGACATTTGAAGGTGGTAGTAGTCAAGTGGATCAGCTTTTAAATGCCCCAAGGACAACCTACTCTAATCAGAATGCTAATAAGAAAGATAAAGGAGATAGAGCAACTACCGAATCAATCAGAGAACGGCTGGAGAGGAGTCTAACAGATGTACTTAAGTGAGTATTCTTTGAGTATTTCTTTTTCTGTATCTGCTTACTCACCATACTCTGGTATAGACCTGCTCTGGTATGAGCACAAGATGGGCCAATGAGCAACTTCAGTTGACCTCTTGATGATGTCATGTGCATAAGGTCTAGTGTGAATCCACATTTTAAATTTAATTTGACATGAAACACTGCATTTAGAGCATGAGATTGGCATTGTGTGGATATCACTGACCCCTCACATGCTACTTTTATTTTGTGCAGAACGCTGCTACCCAGTCTGTCATTCTAAACAAATTACATGGTAGTTGGTATTGTTGGTGTTTCCAGCCAAATACAGATGCTTAAATTGTGCACAGATGATGTTTATCACATTAATTGACATGTAAACCAGTTTTTTTGTCGATAATGACATCCAATGTAAAAGATCAATACGCATGCACATTTGTTCATCCCAGTTTGGGTAACAAGACCAAACTAACCAAAGTCAGGTCATGATAAAAGTGTTTAAAATCGTATCATTTTTTGATTATAAACTAAATGTACATGTGAATGAAAACACATTTAAATTAGTGACAAACACTAATATTAATGAAGCTAAGTTAAAGTAAGTCACAATGAAAGTGAGGCTTGACTCTTTCTATCAGACATTGTGTGAAATACATGGACACATTGAGACTCAATAACTGACTGATTATCATGTTATTATTTCAGGATAGCTCAGCTAGAAACAAATCATACTGCATATAATAATACCATTGAATTGAAGTCCATGAGTAGCAGTATTGGTATCATGACGTTCATGGAAGCAGCTCTGAATGTTACCAGTGACCTACAACCCTTTGTTGATCAATTGCTACTAGTGGAACAGCTACAGGTAAGTAATATTCCTCCAGACCATGATGCTGTTGCTGATATGTTTACAAACGAATGACTTGGGATTGAGCAGTAGGCTTATTGAGCAACTTTCCAAAATTCATTCACATTCACATTCAGGCTGCTGGAAGCTTGGTAAACAGTCCACTGGACACTAGAGTTTGCTGGAGAACAAGCTATTGATTCAGCCTGGATGCCCTGCTTGACAGGGTTGCATTGCCATGCTTCTTATTGAGATCATAGCCTTCAATAAAGATCTTGTCTTCAGACTCACAATGGGTCTCTTGTAGAAGGATGGTGTTAACTCCATGTTCTTTGGCAATATGTTGGATGACATCATGTTTCAGTATTTTTGGGCATTTTAGTTGATTGCTGATAATTGAAATACCTATTCTTTAGGATAAGGTGATCAAGTATAACGTTGCCTGCTACCAATCCTTACCAAAAGACACTTTGGTTTTGTATTCTGTAGTATTGTAATACTTTGTGTTTATGTGCAGGATCTTCCAAGAGCCAGTATCTACCTAGAGTTATGTCATGCTAGTCTACTTGGACTTATTGATCTATCTGACCCTAGTGATGAACTTAAATGGCTGGCATTTACATTCATCAAGGTATGGCATTGAGACGTTTCACTTTGTTTGCTTATTTATGGAAGCTTATGAGATCTTGTTTTCTCTGTACATTTGACCTGATATCAAATAAATATGAATTTGAATCATCAATGTCCAAGAATGCAGTGCTTAACATACATCGGTGAATGGGCAAAAACATAAATAATATCAAAGAATTTATTGCTAATAATTGTACAGGAAAGTCACAAAAGACAAAATGTTAACTATGAAAAAACGCACTAGAGAACAAAATTTAATTTGAGTTCTGTCCTTTAATTGGAGATGTCAAGTTAGGGAAGATTAATTCATGATCCTAAGCATGCTCATGAACTTGTAATAATATAACGATAGGTTTGTTTCTCTTACGTACTTGCTTGTAGTGGGGTCAGGTGATTACAGGGTAGTAACACCCATTTATTATTGTTTCTAGCTACCTCTTATCCTCACTCGATTGAAGCAGAACCCATCACTGAGTGATTCTACAGATGTCAATACTCATTTCCTTAGTTGCTTTGAGCAATTACTCAGATTCAATGTATTGATTGATCGGGCAGATACCAAACACAAGTAAGTAACCATGGTTGGTTGTGAACCAGCCACACCTTAGATTTAATGTATTGATTTATTGGGCAGATACTAAACACAAGTAAGTAACCGTGGTTGGTTGTGAACCACCCACACCTTAGATTTAATGTATTGATTTATTGGGCAGATACCAAACACATTGAGGTTTGTGAGTCACTGAAACTCAGACTTAATTGATTGATCAGGAAAATGCAAAACATACTTGAGTTACTATGGATGGCTGTTAGTCAATTCAATGATTACACTGTTTGGAAAATCAGAATTGAGATGGAGAATGATTTTGTTATGCATTTGAATTCTTGATATTCCTAATAAATCATGTGCAGTTTATATCCACTAGCAAGATGCACACTCAATCTGTGTATATGATTATTGAGTGCTGGATGTTAATAATGTGTATTGTGATTGATGTTGCCAGCTGTGATTGTATGCAACAGTTACTACCACAGTGCTGTAAACTGGGACTACTAACAGAAACACAAGTCAGAGAGTTACTTGCATCAAGGTATAAGAAGTTACACTTTAAGATTGATCTATGGAATTGCAAATATGTTTTAAAATAAGGACCTTTGATTAAAAAAAAAACTGGAATGGTCCAGATTCAACTAATTCATCTTTTCCTTTTACTTCAAGATCTAAAACACCATAATAATAATTTTCACTGTGATTAGATTCTGTACAGTACAGAATCTAGTCACAATGAAGATTTTGTGCTTTAGATTTTGAAATGAAAGATATACATTGGCCATTGTGTGGACAGTTTATGCATGTACACATATGAATAATGAATCTGCTGAAAGAACAATTAGTGCCCATAAGTAAGAAGGTACAGTCTCATCGTTATTTGAGCATAAATAAGAAGACAACATCTTGAGTTGAAATGAGGATTGCAGGACTTGAGAATGACGTGATTCTATGGTGTTGATCTTAATTGATTTCAGATCAGTAACTCGTAAAGCATTGGTACAGTGTCGATCTACAGGTCATGTATCTCATGACTCACCACCTCAGTTACCTAATGCTACACTGGTCATCAGAGCTGAAACTACATCTACTAGTATATTGAAGGTAATAGTTGCTCATCAAGCTGTTTAATATTCCTTATTGTAACACCCTATACATAGATTTTGCCTTGTGATTGGTTTAGAGCATGTCACATGATGGGTCTCATTTTTACTAGAAAGCCGTGTGAATGTGAAGCACTATACCCATAGCAACGATTTCAATTGAGCCAGAGTCCGAATTAAGACAATTTTTACAGAAAAAATATGTACAATTTTTTTTTAAATAGACATTAAAATTGCAATGAAAAGATAAACAAATATATCAAAAATGGACGTAGATGCTAAGCAATGTACTATACCCATAGCAACCAATGTACTACACCTGTAGCAAGGGCAGCTTCTTGGTACCTAGACTTCCATAACTTCTATGTTAGTGTATCCTATGGGATGGTCTAAAACAAATATAGCCTGCTTGTCCACGTACTATGGTTAAAACTACAACTCCCTCGATGATCCCTGGTACTTTTCTGAGGTGAAGCTCTGGGGATCACCTCAGGAGTCTTATTATAGCACTTGAAGCAGTTAATGTTTTTATACTAGACAGTAACTGGCAAATGACATGGTAGGGTGGTTGATGGGAGAATATTTAATATGATTTAATATATTAATAAGATGATTTCATTTCTGTCAAAAAACAAATTATTTGAAGTCTTACTCCTGTGATGTATATGGTAACGTGGCATATCTTTATCTTTCAAATAATACAAGGTGTAATTTATATTGCCCCATGTTTCCTGGCGCTGAATTTTATCAAATCTGGTGGCGCTTGTTAAGAATGATTTCATGAGGTGAATCAACCCTAATACAACACCTTGAAAGGGATACAAGGTGAGGTGGCGCATATTGCTGCCAGACCATGCCAGAAACACCGGGGCAGACCCCTTCTCTTCATGATTCGTGTACTTCTACCCACTAGTATGCTGTTAACACATTATGCTCGATATTGCAGAATATGGACATGGATTATTCCAAGAATCCAGACGATTTACTTGGAGTTCTGGGTCACATGATGTCTGGAAAGAGTTTTGAGTTGATCATTGCTGCCCTAGCTACCACTGGAAAACTGAAAAAGTTTACTGCTAAACTAATCAAGTAAGTCAACAAATCATTCATTATTGTCAATTATTGTGTTAAACCTAGAGGTTTTGGACCATGTATTGCCAGGGTGATTTAATCAGCCCTATTCATACCCAATTTGTATTGGTTACAACACAGTAAAAGTGACTTAAAAATGATCTTTGTAAAAGTTCAAGTTGTGACCAAGTTGTGTTGAGAAGTCTTCTTTTTACTTGTGTATGCATTGACTGCAGTCATTGTTTCTAGAATTATTAGCAATTTTAAAAAAGTAGTAATTTTGATTGCCATTGTAGGGTGGAGACAGATGGGGTAGTAGCTAGGAATGATAAATGACTAATTCAAACAATTTTTGCTAAATTGATGGTATAGCATATTTGGAGATGGATTTGTATTTTTGATGCTATGGTTTGATTTATTGTTCAGATTCAATGAGCAAGCATGTAAGCAGACACTGGTAGAGGTCAGTAAGGGTTCACAGGTTAGAGCAGCATTATTTGATATATCATTCTTGATGTTATGTCATATTGCTCAGCTCTATGGCACAGAGGTAAGTCTTACCACCATCTGATTCACAGTTTGCTCATTTTCAATAGGATTTGAAGCTTTGAATGATGTAAGAATGCATCTACAGCAATGACCATGTAATTAGAAGTTGGAATTCTGAGAAACCATTTTTGAGATCATTCTGGGCAGTACGCTGCTCGGTTTCAGGATAAGAAAATTGCTATCACATGGTTGTTACCCAACAACTAGTTTATTGTTTTCTCACATGACTATTGCTAGTTGTATTTTAGATTGTTAATGTACACATAGATGATGATTTTGTGTATAATCATGTAGATGGTGACATCTAATGGTGGTGATTCTCTATTTGAGACATGGGTGCAGCAATGTTTACCTGATGATAATGGAGCTAAACCTCTTGGTTCATTTCCTGCTGTTGATCCAGCAAAGGGAGATATACTCCTAGGGCAATATAACTCAAGTATGGACCTCAAGACAATGTAAGTTTAAAATTAGGGTTGAGGTTGGGAATAATCTGATAGTACTCCCATAGCTTCCACTGGTTGGCTAGCTATATATGTATTGAATTGCATCATTTTAACAGTGTAAGAGACCAAAATTAACTTTATCCCAAGTCTTCAATGCTCTCAAAATAAAATCTATGGATCGTTATTAAAATACTAATAAACTGGAAAAAGTATGTAAAACTGGTGAGTGTGTATCTGGGCTTGGTAATGAATTATGTACTGATTTGGTTTGCAGGCAGACTCGTTGGAATGAGGTTATTGATACAATGCCTTACATTATGCAAGAAGTGTTATTTGCATGGGAGAATGGAGCCATTAATGTGGATCAAATACAAGTAAGTAACAAATAAACCTCTGTGGAATGAATTCAAATCAAATTCAAAGAATATGTTTAGTTTAGTTTTATTTTGAGTTTTGAGTCTGAGTTCTGAATGTCTGTGAGGTGTGAGAAGCTAGTTGTCAATCTGATGAAGTTTTAGGTGTGTTGTGTGGTGTGGTTATGTAGTCACATAGCTGTTATAGTTGATTAAGACACCCAGGTTGCATTTTGACTGAATAGTGTGTTAGTTTTGGGTTTTTCATATGGCCAATCATCAAAATCCATTGCTCTGAGTAAAGTGCTGTGGCCAACAATCTGGAATATTTGATGTACAGATGCAATAGACTTGATATGGTTGGTTGATTAATCCACAGAAACTTGTTGACAATCTGACAAGTAAGTTATGTTGTCTTCCCATCTGCTGTGTGGCCTGGTTGTGTAGTCACATCGCTGTCATAGCATCTACAGAGCGTAACAGACCCCTCAGCTTACTGCAGATTATTTGCTCTCCAAGCATCAGTCAGTTTGGAGTACCTCTACAGATCTATGACAATGAGCGGTAAGTAACTTGGTAGTATTTTCAATAGGAATTTGTATTGTTGTTTTATTTTTTGTACATAAGGTATCTTAAGTTATTATAATTTATCTTGGAAGAATACATGGAAAAGATAGAGTTCTGATGTAATGTGTTACCATGTGCCTAGGATATATACTTCATTTTTGTTGTGTAATAATAACATTAATGTAGTAATGATAAAAAAAATTCATGATTTATTCAAGATACAAACAAAAACATAACACTTATTTTTAATGCCCATAAAATCATGCAGATTGTATTAACGAGAAGGGAGGGGATTAATATTCCTGTAGTTGACTTTTAGTGTCTATGATTTTAAAATTAATATATTTTATTTTAATCCTTAAAAAAGACTCTGGATGAAAACAAAAGTCTAAAAATGTACACGTAACTGAAATGTGCATTCTTGTCAGATAATCAAGTTAGGAAATTGCGGTAATTTTTAATTCCAAGCCAAGAATGATTTTGAGTTTCATGTCTATAAGTACTTGTTTTGAATGCATTTGTTGGTCAAGTCAAAACACCTTTAGATATGACTCTCTATTTATTTGTTCTGCACCAACTGATCCTGGTACATGTAAGTTCATCTTTGGTTAAATTGATTTTACCTTTTACAGAAATTCCATGATGAAAATCATTATCAAGAAAATGTGCAGTAGCAGTACAAGCACAAACACACTGGCTCATGTCAACAAAGATATCCCCACTTTACCACTCACAACCCCTTCAACTCAAGTGTTGTCATCCATCTTCAGTGAGATCATGGATAAGGGCTGTGTTGATAGGAGGACACTTGCCTTGGTTGATCAGTTGATTAATTGTGGGGGTGTGCTGTGGTTTTGCAGAGGAGTGGTGCTTGAGATTTGTTCTTTACATTGTAAGAATGAGCTTACTATGGCAGGTAAAAACATAACATTCTTTACATGTATTTTTATAAAAGGAGATTGCTTCTCTGGCATTTTCTATTTCAGTACTTCTGAATCTTATTAAGATTTTCAACCTTGAATAATAATAATAATAATAATAAAATCATGCTTATATAGCGCGTATCACCGTGAGGTCCCTATGCGTTGTGAAGGGGAAATCAACAGTTGTACAAAGTAAACAGATAATGTTTTCAGCCGGGTTTTGAATTGTTCTGATGTTTCGACCTCTTTAACCACCTCTGTAAGACTGTTCCATAAATGAACTGCTGTATATTGGAAAGAGCAGGAACCATACGACTTGGTTTTGATAACTGGGGGAATCAGAAGGATTTATGTAAAGATCGCAGATTTTTAGCTAGTTTATACTCCTGAACTAACTTTGAAGGTAAACAGGGCCAATGATATGGATACAATGATAAGTGAGAACCAACATTTTAAAATCTAATTTAGCCCGTATTGGTAGCCAATACAAAGCATTAAGAATTGGTGTGATGGATTCTGGTGACAAGTCTAGCAGCAGAATTTTGTAAACGTTGCAATTTAACAATTTGAGTGTCGGGTAGACCGTAAAGTAGACTGTTGCAGGTGTCTATACGGCACATGACCAAGGAATTTAGTATCCAGGTAATGTCTGATGGAGTCAATTTTATAAAGAGCAAATGAGGCAGCACGACACACATTGCTGACATGATTGTTAACAAGAAGTTAGATAATCTTGATATTTACAAAATAAATGTCAGTTTATAAACCCTTTGAAGACCATGCATTTCTGAATACAGAACTATCAGGGCAGATTTTGCTTATTGTTAACTATCCTTTTCAAGTTAAATAGAAAAAGTATAAAATTCAAAATAACTTCTTTGTTTGTTTTTTGAAATGATAGAGGTTATGTTCTCTTTGGTGAAGTGGGAAATTGCAATTCTTGTGGCTGCTCTGGACATTTTGATACAAGCTGCCTGTGGCCGCTCTGGTTTATGATACAAGCTGCTTGTTGCCACTATGGTCCCTAAAAGGTTAATATTGTTTGGGTATATAACTGAGTAATTTCACTATATATTTTCTTTTTTAGTTGAAGTGGCATTTGCCCTCTTCCAAGTGGACATAGAGCAGTTGACATTGACACTTATTCGTAAAGTTCTGCCTCGTATTTTAGCTGATCCACTTAACTTTGAGAAGTTGAGTAATCCACGAGGTCATGCTCTAGCCAAGTTAACAATATGGTGTATTGCAGCAACACTGACGAGTCATACAAGCTCAAGAGGTAATATTTCTTATGCAACATTTAGCTACTAACAAAAACAGTTTACAGATAAAGATAGCTAAGAAAAAGGTTGGGTAAATATGCAGACATAGAATTTAAAACCTAAAGTTGTGATTGCAAACTGAGAAGTCAAGACTAAGAAGCAATTTCTTTTAAACCCAACTATCATTATATAATCTTCAGAATTTCTAAATAAAGAGGTGAAAAGGCACAATGTTTCCCACTACATAAATACCAACTGAACAATCGGGTAAATGTAGGGAACCTAGAGTCATATATTAAATGTGTCAATATGAACATGAAATAAACATTCCCTATTTAGAGATTTGGTTTCCCAAACAATCTGTAAAGTTATCGTACTTATAATAACCTCCTTTTATACTTGTTGGCAATTGTAAGCAATTTAGTTTTTAGCTTCACTAGGAGATTATAGGTCCAAATACTTGTTCAACTGAACAACCTTTTGTTTACCGTACACCATGTTGGTTATGTCATTAATGATCAATGTGATTTATCAAATACAATTCTTGAATTAGTTTTCTCAACATTTAAACTATCCTGCTGTATAAATCAAAACACTGAGAAGTCAAAGTATATGAATGTCTGAAAGATCACACTTAGCAATGATGAGGTACCATCCCTGCTAAATGGTGTCATACAAACAAAAACTCAATGTTGGCCCTCTACCATGAAAGGCTGTAGTCTTTCACTAATATACCGTGATTACTATCCTGACAATTGCTTTTTGTAACTCCATGTGGTGTATATGTCCTAGTGTCTGTGACTAGCAGATTGATGAAGATACTCGTAACTGACTGTTTTTGTGTATAGATACCAAGTCCAAGGAGAGTCCATTTAGGTTGCTGAGAGGTCGTAAAAGAAGCAGAGGTGATCTTGATAGAGAGGTGAGTATTGCAGAATGGGACTTTAGAATACATTCTTTTTACTTGTACTCATTCTGTGATATTTGCTTGTATTCTTGGATGGTTTGATGATCAAAGTGTTGCTGATAAAGCATGTACTACTTGACTTAATCATGGTATAATTCAACCAATCCTTTAGTGCGCAGTGCAGACACTATCAGCTTCCTATTAGACATGTACAATGTCATAAATGTATGCATCACAGGATCAAAGAGAATCTATGCTAATAGAAAGAGTGACTATTGATGACTCAAACTAGCCTATTCACAAAAATAAATGTCTGGACTCAAGGTTCATTTGAATGCTGAATATGGAAGATAAATGTTCTTACATGAAAAGTTTGTTTGTATTGTTGTTGGTGGTGTTTGTTGTTGGT
Organism: Marthasterias glacialis; assembly: GCA_911728455.2. Classification (NCBI taxonomy): domain Eukaryota; kingdom Metazoa; phylum Echinodermata; class Asteroidea; order Forcipulatida; family Asteriidae; genus Marthasterias; species Marthasterias glacialis. The sequence goes on along the minus strand of OU452238.1, from coordinate 10,385,881 downwards.
GACAGTGTGCTTGATTGTACATGTAGATGTTATCAAGGTAATGCATTGAAGACCAAGATTGAACTGTGTAATTAGACACATCCATACATCCTGATGATGTGTTAGTAATCTACTTAATATTGAAAAGATTAATAAGAGTTAATAACATTGTATTGTGTGATTAATGGACAGGATTCAAGTGTCTTAAAAGATGAAGTAAGACCATCAAAGATAAGACGTTTATTGAGTCCAGGAGATGAAGACAGTTCAGGAAGTAATCTCACAGGTCAGTCACTAGATCGGTTGTTAAAACTTACACTTGCAATGGTTAGGAATGCTTTGAAGATGTGCTACAAAGCAGTTTACAAACACAGTAAACATTTACTTTCCTGACAGCTCTTTTTAACGATGAGAGCTTTTCAAGAAGAGCATGGAATTATATTTTGGATGATCATAAACTTTACATTAATTGAACTTTCAAGACTTCATGTTTACAATTTGTGAATGATTGATTGTCAGGAGGAGTATAAATTGACTATCGATTATAGATCGATATACAACATGTATATTGAGCTAAAATGATGCAAAAAGCACAACCTGTTTGCTATGAACAATTTTGTTAATGATTGGTAACTATGTTGGTGTTTATTAATATAGACTAAAAATGTGTTTGTCCACAGGGTCTGTGAGTTACAGTACTGGCTTTCTTGTAGCTCAGACTCAACAGCAGTTGAATGAACCATTTCCTAAAGCAATAGGTAAGAACTTGGGAATAGAGATCTGATAGACTAATAGGAGGTCATGGGTAGGGTTAAATTAACCATAAGATGAGGGTTGAGGCTAGGTATTAGGCAAGGCAACATGTAGCTGATGCATTCACCCTGAGGAGAAAAGCTCCTCTGCTCTTCAGTAGGGTAAGCCATATTTAATGTGGGGTTAATTAAATGAACGTCTTTCTCAGTTGGTATATGAAAAGGCTTAAATTACCTCACAAAGCTGTACTGACATGACCCCAATTTGACCTTGTCTTCCAGTCAAAACCGGAAGTTGAGTAGAACAAAATATCCTGGGCCTCAAATTAAAAGCTCAAATTTTAACGGTTGTTGTATTCATTTTTATATATTTTACAGATTTAAATGTAAATAGATCAAATAACTATTTCAGTTATCGTCATCCCGAACACAGCGTTTTTGTGATGCCACAAAAACTCAAGTCTGGTTATAGATGGTTCTAAATGACAGACATTTAACCAATAGACTAGTACACACAACACTTGGTAAACATTGGAGTCCTAATTTGCAAATTGTAACCAATCCTGTTGGTAAGTCATTGCATCACATAAGTTTCACTTCCTTCCGGTTCCAAAACTGGCATTCGTTTGTGTGTAATTTAACCAAAACCTTGTTTTTTTTATTTAGACAAATTTCTTAAAACAGAGGATTTATTAAGGTGATTTAGTGTCGGCACAACACATGTGTTAAACACAACCACCTAACTTAGCTAGTTTTTGCGTAAATCGTTGCAGAAAATGTTGGCCATTTTGCAGTGGGGTTTCTGATGAATGTTTGGAGCTGGCATGTATGAAGTGGGCGTGGTTTTATGCTGTAATGACGTCAGCTTACCAAAAGAATAGACTAGTATCCACAATACTTGGTAAAAATTAGTATGTGCCTCGAGTACCTAATGGATGTTAGATACGTGTGCATATATATACGTAAGACTTTGGTATTATTGGTAAATAGTGACTAATTTTTGCAGAGGATACATTGTGGTAATGTTAGTTTGTGTTTCTTCCCTTCAGTATCCTTATTGCAGTTATGTTCATCTGTGATGAGTAGCAGTATGATAGGACCCAGGACTGAGTTTGTAATATCTCTTATGATAGAAATAACTCAATGTGGGGAACATATAAGTTCAGGCATACTACAGTTTGCACCTATCACTATGGTAAGTCAATTTCCCAGGACACAATCAAATGATACATCAGTTGTTGCAAGCTCACGCTCTTTCGTGATACACAGATACTTCTTTTCCACTTATACTCGGATTTCCGTTACCGCCCCCCCCCCCCCCATCCCCAAATCCACAAAATTGTATTACAGCAAAGTTTAAAGGGGGTACTGGATTTTGGAATGTCAAGACCAGGAATAAAGTGCATTAAAATTGTTCTCAACGTTAAGGATGTAAATAAACTTTCCATCCGACAAAGTGACCAAACTTACTGAAGAATAACAATACAAGTCAACATTTATGTCATACTTCTGTTCTTGAAATAAAACATAACACAACATTTTACACAGATAGGAAGAAATAAGAACAGCAAATGAGTGGGAAATATTTAATTAATCTATGAAGACTGAAATTAAAGAGAGTATGAGGCTGTCAAATTTTGTTGGAAGACAGCCTAGACAGAGGAACTACAAACATCTAGACAAGACAAAAAAGTAATGCAAAACAAAACAAAAAACAAAACAAAAACATCCACTTCTTTTGGGTATTCTTACCAACTCCTTCCCTTTAAATGTAAGTCACTTGGATACCACACTTTAAGTAGTATTGCTTTTTAGACTTGCAATAATCAACAATCTATCCTACAATCTAACAGCTGCTAACCCTTTGTACAGTCATTTTTAATGGGTCGTTATTGATATGCTGTTTTTATTTCTGTGTGTATTAGATGACTCAGATGTTGAGTACTTCCAATGGTCCACATCTTCTAGACCTTGCTTTAGCTGTTGGTCGTGTTGATAGTATTGTAGCTCGGAGACTCGCTGCTAAAGCATTATGTCAATATAGTAAAAGTGGGCGTCTCTGAAATCAGCTATAATAAATGTAACGTTTTCCTTTGCTGATGTACATGATTGCTTCAGGCAAACAGCCTTTTTTAAACTGCTTTTTGTACACTTTGTGCATTTAATTTATACAGAACACATTGTTTTAGAATGTTCAGTGACTTGCCAAAACAAACCATTGTCAAACAGTAAAGATAATGTAGTCATGAGAATCAATTAAAAAACATTGCTATGTCATTGCATAAACAATTTAGTAATAACAGCGTTATTAATAATTTGGCTTGAGAGGGGTTCCCTGCACCAAAGGTTTTATGTGTACATACCGGATAGTTTGAGGGCCGGGGTTTCAGAAATTTTTTCCATGCTCTGGGATGGGATTAATTTATCAGAACTGGCGGAATAATTTGTTTTTAAGAATATTGTCACAATAAAACCCTGACTTAACAAAGAAATGACAACAAAGGTTCTCATAAAATGCACCAGGATTTGTTGTTTTCTTATGAGAAAATATGAGATTTTTTCACTGAATCGCAAACCCTTGGCCGTCAGACACGGCTGATAATCGGCCATGGTATGCCTGAAATCCCAATCACTTGGGACTTGGCTCCCATTGATCCCCATATAATGATAAACCATGATGGCTGACTATTGATATCTTGTAATCCTCGTTTGTACAACAAAAGGACAAAGGTCTGGAATTGGGGAGTACACAATAACCTCCAGAAAATGGGAGATTTGTAGCATGAATTCCAGTACCCTTTGTCCCTCTTAGTACGTGGGAAACAAATCTACACAGTGGAATCTCTGGGCATGTTAACATTCCGGTATTCCGAGTTTATACAAAAGTGGGTGAACACTTCATCTGATTTCTGGCACAGGAAATAATGGCATGTATACATGTCTTCGGCGTTACTGGTTAAAATTTGCGATATATTAAGGTTATTTTTATGAGGGATAACGTTTTTGAGCCATCATGATGACATGTATGTACTGTCGGTATTATGTCAAATCGTTTTGTCAAACGATAGCATTTCAAACTGTTTGACACTAAACTGAATTAAACCAAGTAATGTAACAATGTGCCTAGTCTCTGTTAGTAATAGGTTGAGACCAAATTGAGCTAATTCTATTCATAAAGGAAAGATATACAATTAACAGTGGCATGATTTAAAAATTGTCAATCAACTATTTGAATATTCTCATTGGTAGTACCAAGTTAGTACCAACCAGATAGTTGTATCAAGCAAGCAACTGTAGTTTGTCAAAAGAGAGGAACATTCCAGACACAGCGTGTTTTTAAATTTTCAATAGCAAAGCTGAGAAACCAGAAATGAACAAATGAGCTGATCGGCTGTTAAGTTGCATGCCTGTTATATCATGTTCACAAAGACTTGAGCAGCTACTTTGATAAAGGAGATTCAGTTTCATAAAATGTTACAATTTTGGAAAACAAGGGGATTACCCTTCTACAAAGCAGGCTGTAGTTATAGCTATACAGTGTACCTCCATATGTACATTATTAAAAGTCAAAACGGTGTTTACAGTCAAAACAATGCAAAATTGCAAGTTGAATTTCAATAAAGGCTACTTTAAATGGATTGTAATGAAGGGCAGCACTTTTTGCTGATCTGTTGGCTACACAGACAGCCTCTTTGATCAAAATTTAGCAAAGAAAACTGTCCATGTTCATTTTTACCACACATCTTGATATTCTGGGTTTTGTTAATACCTGATATTGAGGTACATGTATCATGTAATCAGTGCAACTTGGATCAATTAGTGAGCTACATCAAAGCTGAACAAGAGTGTGTGGCAAACAGTATTAGTCTGACATACTAGTCACAAGGTTGTATGTTTATTACATTATGGTAAATACATGTAGTATGGTGACAGACAACATTGAGGGTGTTCACATGCTATTATTCTCATGTGCACATTTAAACTACCACTTGACCACTGTTTATTACAATTACATGTATATCCAGTTGACAGCTCTGGGCTGGATTTCAAAAAGAACTAAAGTTAAGTTTCAGAAGAATTGCCAACATCCCCATATTGATTTGTATTGTGACATCACACTTTACTTAGCAATATATTAAGAACAATTTTAGCTCTTTGTGAAATCTAGCCCAGTTGAGGTTTATTTTCATCACAAACCATTTCCTGGAATAGTGTATACCTTCATTTTAAAGGATTCTTTTCACAACACAAACATTTTCTTTTCTTATATAGTTTTCTTTAATAAAAGCAATGTCAGCAGAAACAAATAAAGTACATGTATACTAACTTGATAAGGATTGTATAAATATCATAAACAAATGTGTCAGGTTTTTACGAGTCAATCCTCTTCACAAATATTGTAGGAAAGATCATATTAAACTATTTACAAAATAGTGTCTATACGTGCAATGGTTTGACAACTGTTGTACAATACAATGAACAATGTAATTAATACATGGAAGAACAACAGTAAGACCTGAAGGTGAAGCACCCAGAACTTGAGTGTAAATTGTAGGCCATCTTACCAGTGTGATAATTTGCTGCAGAATGAAAACTACATGTAAACATATATGAAGAAGAACATTTAATTTACATACTTCAAAAACAAACAGAAAATGTACATGTTACAGTAAAATCAGCTAATATACTTTTAAAAATATTTGATGAAAAAAGAAGAAGAAAAAAAACACCAAGAAATAAGGCATTATTACATTTTAATAAATCAATTTTTTTTTAACAAATCAAAAAAAAATAACAAGTTCTACATGAATCAGAAAAAAAAAATTACATTAAACAGATTGAAAAAATTGCAGATCAAAATGCGGAAACCATTACCCCAAACAACAGATTTCTAAAAACATGTTGAATGTAGTTAGACGTAGTTAGTGAGGAATCAAATGCAAGTTAATATGAAAATACATGTTTTAATTTTCAGTGTATGCATATATTCCACAATTATTTGGTAGGGCACACACGAGTGGTCAACTAGTCAGTAACTTTTAGTTTGAACATAAATAAGTTTCTAAATATCAGATGGTGTATCCATTTAACAAGATTTTTGACAACTGGAAATTACTAGACTATACATAACATGCACACATATGTACACTGTACAATAGATATTGTTATTAATTTTGTGTGTGTTATCTCTGGTGTTGATATTTCTACTGACAGGAAAGGACTTTTTGTGATAAGTTTAACACTACCAAGTTTCTGTTTATAATGATTACACTTAGCAAACTGATATTCAGAATTATGTAATTGTACAGTTGGTATTAAGCACCAATTAACTAGTCATTCAATAGTCATTCAATTTGGACTTACTTTACTGTTTAAGAAATAAGAAATTGGAGCATTTCATAATAGATCCCAGGCATGCAACTTGCACTTAACAACAAACGAGGAAATTCCAATCTTTACAAGACTTTGTAGAATGTTTTTAAATTATCAATGTCATGAGTGTGCGATGAAAAACAAGGAAATCAGCTGATCCGAGGAACAGTTGCATGACTCTTAAACCAGCTTACTGAATGATATATTGGGATTGATATACCAATACATCAATATTGAAGCTTCTCTTTTAAAAGGATCATACATAGTTGGTTTTTACAAGATGATACATTCCTTGGTTATTTTTAAAAAAAATCAACAATACAACCAAACTGGAAATCTTATCCAATTGATAAACAACTTTGACAAGTATTTCAGACTTGAGCCCATTTCTCTGAAGGATTGGTACTGGTATGAGCTTTATAAATAGTGTGCTTTTAAATTGAACCCAAAATACAGTAACTTTCTTATAATTACCAATTCAAGGCTGGATTTCACAAATAGTAGTGTTGTCAATATTGTCATAGTGATTTGTATTGTGACATCACACTTTGCTTGGCAACTAAGATTCGTAATTTAAAATAATCTTTGCTCTTTGTGAAATGAAGCACTGTTGGGCTAAGTATACAATTCACAACGGGTTTTCTAAACTGTGTAAATTAACTGATGGTACTCAGCTTCAGATGTTAGCTTGTTTGGTTTGGTGTTACATCTCATACATCAGCTCTTTACATCACATTAGTGACAGTACCAAGTGCTGTACGTTTGATTCCCTAACAAAAAGAACAGAAAACATCTAATTATAAATCATTGTATCAACATCATATATACACTGACACTAGGGATGGACAGAAGCATGTTTACAAATGCTAGGTAAAAAGCTTGACAAAGTCAGCAGGGTGTATCTTAGTGTTTCTACACAGGTTGTGTGAGGTTTGTAAGAGGCATGCATGCTGACTGCATACTGTTGCCATGGGTGAAGGAAAAGAATAAGTTAACAATATGATGATTGGAATTGGAATAATCCATATCACTAAATCATTTATTACAAGGACGTGATGTGAAGAGAAGCAATAACATGTATGGTAAAGCATCTTTCTTAAGGACACAAGTGTCATGACCAGGATTTGAACCCACACCCCGATGACTTGATTACATGCTACGACCAAATTCCTAGTTTTTCCTTTAGTGATGTACAGTTTCTGTAGGTTTCTAAAAGTCTGGATGTTCTTAATGGTTAGGTTTTAAAACTGCTACCCATACTTCAGGCTTTTACCGTTTTGTACAATCGCACCCCTCACTTCAAAATGCACAGATAGCAAATTGCAAGCACCCAAGGAAAAGTGTCACACTGTATGTATGGAAAATACAGTGTGTAGGGCCATGGGATGTTGGGTGATTACACTGGATTGAGTCCAGTCACATTGAAATGTCCATATATTTGAGATCAATATACAACAGTTGAGCTGGGGAGTAGTTGCCTAATAGACTGATTGTGCTCTCCAAGTCACGTGATGTCTAGTGGGTATTAAACAGTAATGAAACAGTAATGTGATTAAAATCAGGGCTTAATAACTGTGTTATTACCAAAAGCCAATGTGACTCTGTTGGTCACAGCATGTATTTGCATGTAGTTTGCTATCAGCTGAGATGAAGTAGTACCCACTACAGGTCACGTGATGACATGTAAACATTGGTTGCACAATCGGTCTATTGCAGGTTACTAGGCCTTATACTTGCATACCTTTCCCTTCTTGGTGGAAACTCTCGTCTTTCCCTTTTCAGGAGATTCTCGTCGCATTTTGCTAAATAAATTGGATGGAAAAAGGAAAATTAATAATGGCTCGTGAAAGCAATAGAGTTACTTTATTAACTGCAGGAAAAAAATATTTATCACTAATTCTTAACAAGTGGAATTCTGAGGAAATGCAGATATCTCCAATGCCTGAATTACTGGAATCTCACCGGATTAACATTCCATAGCTGCATACACTTTTAGGCTGGATGTCAAATACTCCTCATAAATTCGTCATTTTCGTGAAATAATTCAGCTCTCAACATTGAAAAGTTTCCGTTTTGTTTGTTCTCTCAAATGTGCCTACACGTATGCTAGCGTGTTGATGCAGGATGGTTGTGTGTATTATGTCTGCATGTATAGTGCAAACACATGTGCAATAGGTTTGCGTGATGAACTGTGTTAAAAGTTTGCAGAAATAGTTAACGTTGGGAGCTGAATTATTGCACAAAAATGACAGATATGCTACACGTAGCTACAGTTACTTACCAGACTTGCATTTAGTTGTCATGTTTTGATACTACTACAACTCACCGTGTTAATGATGGCTCTTTGTAGCATACAGGCACTGCTCTTCTAGATCTTCTTCCTGTCTCCTTATCTTTAACCTCTATCTTATTCTCCTCATCAGCCGTTCTCTTCAATCCTTTTGTTGATTGATGAGATATTTGTTTATCATCATTATACAGTGTGACCGAGGGTTGCTGTAATGCTGCATTGCAAGAAGCTTCATCACTTGATTTCCTGCAGTTACTTTTGACCCTTACTGATTGACCTTTCTGAGTAGTATGCAGGTCATCTAGGATGTCAGATGGATCATGACTAATATCACAGGGGATAATGGTGTCTGTCTTCAAGGATTTAGATCGCTCAGTGGTTAGTGAAGGCAATGGTATCTTTGATAATGATTCTTTGTTTGATATTGAATGAACAGAATCATTTTGCAAGGTCATCTTATTGTTTTCAGTCTTAGTTTTGTGCTTCTCTTTGGTTGACAGACGATTCTTAGGTTTAGTCTTGCTATGATCTTGAATACTTTGTGAATGTTTCTTTGAGGCAGCTGCATCATTTACTGTTCTCTCATGTTGATCGTATTGATATGTTCCATCAAAGATATCCAGTTCTTCGTCCTCTACAGATGAAGTAATAACAGTCAGTTTTGCTCTACCATCAGCCTGAGCTGCTCGAACAATCCCTGGAGTTACCACAGACCTTGACTTCTTAGACTTCCGTTGGATTTTCCCTGCTTTTTCTGTAGTCATTGAGTGTACATGATGAACAGGACTTGTAGGAATGATTGAATGATCTTTATTTGGTTCCTAGTCAAGATAAAAACAAGGAATGACAGTATCCCAAACACACACATATTCAAGGAAAATTAAACAAATAATCAATTTAAAGTATACATTTTTTTCTTTGTAAGTAAATAGTTTGACCATTTCTACACGTGTTGACAAACTGTGGCTAGAATCACATATATATAACTTTGAATTCAGTAGTTGCCTGGTATGAGATTTTGAGTTTTTAAAAGACATTGGGTCTTCAGATTAGGTGCTGTTCGGTTAAATAATGGTTAAATAACTACCTTGTCATCTGTTGGTTGAATACACCCATCATTTCCTGGTAAGATCTTTGCCTTCTTGGAATCGCTCTCTTTCATCAATAATGTCTTATTAGATAATGGCTGCAGAAATAATGTACATCATCAATAGTAATAATAATACTAAAGGACATTTATATTGTGCAAAACCTATGGATATACTCTTCTGCACATTACAAAAAAATAAAAAAAGAAATGCAGATAATTACATATTCTCGATAGAATTAACTGTGAAACAAATGGTATTATTTCAATTATCAAAAATTAATCCCTAGCAAATTGTCTAGGGAACCACTTTCATTTCAAAACTCACCACTTGCTGTGTCCCATATGCAATAAGATGTACATGATAACAAGTGTGACAGCAATTGATTTGTAGAAAACCAGTTTCTTATTTAAGGGTTTATTTCATCAGTGGTTTTTTGAAGAGTAAATTCATTTCCACTCTCTAGTATTTAATAAACACATCATCCAACCAACCTGTGAACATTTCATTACATTACATGTACAATGTAGGTGATCATGTTTCATGTGTAAAAAACAAAAAGGTTTACAACACAAGAAGAAAAAAAGGGACTTGGTTCATTCATGAACATGTGGTTGTTTTGATTGTGGCAATGGAATAACCAATAGTGATTTGGGAGTCTTAATGCTATTTTCTCAACTACTTCTCTGGAGGGTTTGTACTAGTATGAACTTTATAATCAGTGAGCTTTATACTGAAACAATTTTACCAATCCTGTACGCCGTCCTGTGCACAAGTAACTTTTGTTTTTGCAAAACAGTTTGAACCTTTTGGACAAGGTGTGTTCATCATTCAAACCAATACTCCCTATGCCCACTTGCCTACAGGAAACCTCAATCCTGCAACATCCTCCTCTCATTATGTCACTTCACTTCAATAAGACTGAGATGCCTGTGGTAGTGATAAGCAATTGTTATTTGGGCCTACAACCCTCAGCCCTTCTGAATTCTTCACTTTGGTATTAAAAAGAGGATATAGAAGGATTTGTGTGGGTCAGGGTTGATAATTTTGACACTGTTTTCTGTGACAGGTACTTAGGATTTCAACAACACTGAGAAGTGCATAGCCAACAAATTGTGTAGATTTTGAAAATGAGCATTTTTTCGCAAAATAAAATGTGTTCTCGCTTGGCTTTTTAAGCTCAAAACTGGTGCAACATGATTCAACTTGTGCATAAAATTGTTTATGGTGGTTAAAATACAAAATGACAACATTTGATGGCAGTTTACCAACAGGGCACAATGCCTTCCTTCCATTGGAAAAAAATGTTATGTTTACCTCTTTGACACATTGACTGTCATCTTGATCCTTATTGGAAGCAATTACTGTGTCACAATGTTTAGATGTCATCTGCTTAAGTTGTGGAGGCGGAAGAGAGAAACTATCTCCAGCAGAAAGATCAAACACAGCCAAGTCATTCTTAAAGGAATCAGACACGCAGTTTGTCTTCTTCTTAGATTTAGGGAATGCTTTCTTTGAATCTATTTTCTTTTGCTTTGAGGATTGTAATATGCCACTTTTATTTCCTGATCCCTTCTTTGCTTTAGGTAGCTTAGTCTTTGAGCTGCTTGCGTTTGTTTTCACACTGCTTGATTTTACACTTGTCTTGTTGTTGCTTGATGGGTCATCAATTTGTATATTTCCCCAGGGTTTAATCACCCGATCATCATGATTGAGGAAAGATCTGTTGTCTTGGTTTTTACTTTGATCATCTTGTGATGAGGACACTGAACCATTTATTGCACCAGTCAGTTCCATGTCAACTGCAGTATACGTAGTTACCTCACATGGGGAATGGACAAAGACATATCTATCTTTATTGGGAACAATTGGCTGAAACTGCTCATCAACATCTGGTAATGGTACAGAATCATCATACATTATCTGCTGAGATTTGACTGGGGTTATATTAAAAGTAGCACGCCGTAATTTGCCAACAGGCTGCTTGTTGCTTGATGCTTGTTTCTGATTGGTAGGACTTGGTGCTGCAGACTGCTTGTTGCTTGATGCTTGTTTCTGATTGGTAGGACTTGGTGCTGCAGACTGCTTGTTGCTTGATGCTTGTTTCTCATTGGTAAGACTTGGTGCTGCAGTCTTTAGTAGGTTTGGTTGATTCACATGATTATGGTGGTCTTGATCATGGATTGTTGGTTCAGTCAGTGCTTTGTGAATTGCAACAGGATCTAAAAGAGTTGCAGTACGAGATCTTTTCATAGGAGGTTCATAGGGTGGTGATTGACTAACAATACCATCTGAAAAAATGACAAAATTACCAAACATGTACAGATTAGAGCATTCGAATCTCATAGACTCTAAACATTTGACACACACATAAAGGATCCATTATAATCTGATAACGGTGTACTCCTTAGAATGAAGAAATGTTTCACCATGTAAAATCTCAAAGTTCAGAATTAATAGCAACATAGCATCTAACTCAACAAGCATAACACATGATGCAAGACACTGATTAAAGAGCATTCTTAAAGAGCAAATCAATTCCAGTTTTTGCCCTCCTTAAATCACTGTATACATATGAACTAAGACCTTCAAAAATTGCATTGTTTCAAAAGATTGCGGTAACCGCTACTAATAATGAGATTTGAACTGGCTCTCATACCAATTGTTTACATATTGTATTGGTTGTGGTAAGCACTGTACTCTCAGTGCTTGCTACTCAGCTGGGATAGGAGCACAGGGTTCAAAAAGTATACAGTGAGTAATTTCCAGTGTTATACAGTCAGTGTAAGGGCCAAACCAAAATAATATTCTTTACCTGATGCAATTTTTAATATCAATTAAATTTTAATGAAGTCAGAAAAATAACAAGGCATGCACTGTGCATACAGTGTAACTGGACCAAGACAAAGGGATATTATCAGTCTAATAGGAATGCAACTGTAGTTGGTGCACCAAGACTCTTTAAAGTCTTCATTTTCTACATGTACTTATCAAGTACCAGCACCTATTCTTCTAATATTCTACCAATGCCCCCATTAACAATAACATGAAAACTCATTGACCTAAAGAGCCTTTTTCCTGTTAAGAGTTGGTCACCATGTGATTGAAAGCACACCACGTCAACTAAACATTGGTGTGCAACTTAACTGATACAAAGGTTTTTGACAGTCAGTTGGTTGCACAATTTGAAACAACTTTTGATGACCAACTTTCAAACAACTAGGGTGTTTTTTTTTTTAGTAACTGTTTGCCCGACCATTTGATCACATCAGTTTGTCAGACCAATCATTTTTAGTATCTATCCTGTTGGTAAGTCATAAACACGCATTGGTAGTACGCATATACGTTTCGCTTACTTCCAGTTTAAAGCTGGCATTCGCTTTAGTGTAATTCAACCTTAAAGTCTTGTTTTTTTTAAAACTTAGACAACTTTTTAAAATATAGGAGGACATTGTTAAGAAAATTTAGTGTCTACACAAAACATGTGTTAAATATAACCACCTAGCTTAGTAATTTTTGTGTCATTTGTTTCGGAAAATGTTGGCCAATACATTTTGCATTGGGGCTTCTGATGATGTTTGGATCCAGCATGTGTGAAGTGGGCGTGGTTTATGCTGTAACGAAGTCAGACTTACCAACACGATAATGATCATTCCGTGTGTTGGTCAATGTTATGTTGTCTGCTCTTAAAAATAACCTAATTAACATTACTAATTATGATCAAAGACCCTACTTCAAACAATCTCATTTGAAACATTTTGGTTTGAGGAAAGTTTAGATCAGATTAGTCCAATTTTTATGGATTTGACATTACTTTTGGCAATTTTTTTAAAGATGGCTAATAATATGCTAACACCTTTCCAAACCATTCACTGAATTTTATAAATGTTAAAAAAATGCCTGACAACGGTTTGCGTTTGCATTGTTCGCCAAAGTGGAACGCACACCTGATATATAGTCACAAATTCACAATGATTACTCATTAAGAACTTTTAAAAAATGTGTCTGTACCTTTCAGCCATGGTTCATCTGTGAACATTAACGGTATATCTTCTTGCTCTGTCATGTTGAGTTCAAGATCAAGATGTGATGTTTCATTCACTTCATTAGATTGTGTCTTCAATTGGGTGGTAGCTACTGTCATAGAATCCATTGCTTGCATCAAGTCTGAAGATGTGCTTTCAATCACCTTAGACATTACATCAGCCTTCCTGCAAAATGAGGATCTAACAGAAAAGTAAACACCAAATTATACCACTCATTGTTATATTTTGTTTATGTCACATTAATAACAACATTTGCCTACAAGTGGTATCCTATTGAAGACCAAGTACAAGATTGACAGTTATTGAAAAACAAAATGGTTATTTTAGTTTGGAAGCTCACAGATTATTAAGTTCATACCAGTACCCAGCCTTCAGAGAACTATTAAGTTCTGAAATACTGTTGAACAACAATGGAATGGAAGGCATTCAAATCAGGCTTATTTATTTCAATTGCCACAACCTAAATAGGCCCATTATGAAAGTACATAAAATCCCTTATAAACCATAAACATGCTTCACATTGTTTTCTTCAAAAACCTGACTGTCAAAATTGATTGTTTTGTGTGTTTATTGACAACTAGAGGGCTGGAATTAAATATACTCTTCCTTCACCACTTAGCGCCAGGGTTTTCAACAATTTTCTGTGCCGCCTGGTGGGATTAATTTCTCGGAACAGCCAGGATCATTTTTCTTTGAGAATACTGTTGGCTCAAAGAAACCCTAACTATAAAAGCCAATAGAACAAAAATTCTCATTGAAGCATCGGGATTTGTTTTTAGTTCAGGAAAATATCAGATTCATTCAGCATGAATTGCAAAACCTCGGCCAGGAGACACAGCTGATAATTGGTCCAAGGGCCAGGACCAAGGCTAGATATCGGTTCACTTGAACTTACCTCCATTGAGCCAAAATACAATGATAATCAATAGTAGAAGTCTCTCGATGTCTTGTGCAATGTAAGCCTCTTTTTATAACAAAAGGACAAAGGTCTGGAATCGGGGATTACACAATAAACCTTGTATAAGGGGAGAATTTCAGCATTATTTCCAGTACCAAGTTTCCTCTTTGTGACGGTGAAACGAAATGTTGCATGGTGAGTGCTGGCGCTGTACATGCTCCGGAATGGATTGTCTGGGCTTCTGAATTCGCACAAAAATAAAAATTTCTGGCAGGGAAAATATTGTGTGTATACATGTCATCTGGAGTTAACTGGTTAAAACAATGACATACTTTACCTTTAAGAAAAAAGTAGTAAACAGACATTTCTTGGCCATAATATGATTAAAAAACAAGAGTGATATTTACCCAATCTCAGTTTTTGGCAAAATGCCAAATGAGTCATCATCTGAGGTGAGTGATGAGCGACAGATACCTAAGCAGCTCTCTCGTATTGGTAATGATGAGCAGAGGTCAAGAGCTTGACCTAGAGAAGTCACAGCATCACCCAGGCTAGTGGTTACTTTGGTTAATACCACCTTGATGTTTTTAAAGCGATTCTGTCATCAAAAATATAATAAATATTGAACAAATCAAGAATATCTGTTTAGTGATAACATACTTGACACTTTTTCTAATTCATCAAGGCATGGTGCCTCCACAAGATGCTAAATGTATTCAGTTCTAATCATGGGACACATTACATGTATTTTGGTGTTTGGTTAAAGAACAATACATTGACAATCTATGATACAAACCTCTACATTTAACACAATATTTTGTATTAGTACATCAGTTACCTTACTATTTGTAAATAAAGCTATTCTTTTTCTTCTTAAATTCTTAATCTTCAACATGTTCAAAGACTGATCTCTGAACCGTACTGTATAAAATTATCCATTTATTGTAACATTTATTGTGGATTAAAATGAGTAGTATGATTAAAGATTCATTATTACAATGCAGATCTAGGGCATGTGATGGTTATGATTGATTGGAGTAGATGAATCAAGCAGGAGGGTGCATACTCACAAGGCATTCTTCCTCCCACTGTTTCTTCATATTTGCTTCATGTATCAGGTTTTGACGCTCTCTCTGGTAGTCCAGTATAATCTGACTGGCTTGATGCACTTCATGCTTAGATGTAGATAAAGCTTTAGCCAGTGCTTGGTTGTTAGAGTGTAAACTGGCCTTGAAAAGAAATGATGCATTAGTCCCCCCTGTATTAAGAGGATATCAAAATCAGTGGCATGTTCATGTAAAACTATTCATAATAGTACCGATCTACTACATGTACACTATGCATAAATGATGTCACATGTGTGAAGAGTGACCATGTACACTGCATACCACACACTGGCCAAATGCTAGTTTAAACGGTGATAATTCTGGTTAGTTCATGACTTCCTAAAGCTACAAGTAAACCACTGCCTGCACACATAATTCATATGGATTCAAAATCAAACTCCCCAAAATGTTGAAAGGACAACTTCATATATGGACAGTGAAAAAGCTTGTGAACTAACTGAAATGAGACTCAAACCCTGCAATTTGAAGCAGGCAATGATCTGGTTAATTGTATACAGCGTAGCAACACACTGGAGTCTTAAGCATGTTTATTAAGCTGCAAAAAAGGCACAGTAAAATACTGGAACAAAAAAAACATTTCAGATGCTGCCTTGTATGATGACACTATTCACATAATCTACATGTACAATTTGAGAGACTGACATTTCTCTTATTATCACATAAAATAGTCTGAGGTGAAGGCCACATTAATTTGTCAACGCTACCACAGGACAGTTCTGGATCTAGAGAAAACCCCCCCAATCCTCCATGTTTATTTTACATTTTCCCCATATTTTTGAGGCCCTTCTAAGTTTGAAACAGCCATAATGACACCAGACAACTGACAGAATAACAAACCTTTTCTTTTTGATCGTGAACGAGACCAGGATGTATTGCTATCATTCAAAGCTTTCTTCCTCCTCTTCTCTTTCATCTTCTCTTTAATTATCACAATACTGGTATTTTTTTCTCCTTGTAACATCTTCTCTGACTCACTTTCCTTTACCTTTAGAGATAGTAATCAAAAGCAACAACAAGAACATGAAGAACAAGGATTCTTTCAATAGTATTTGTAATGTTTGACCCATACACCGATGTGTGTTAAGCACTGTATACTCAGTACTTTCCCGAGTCCTGTGAAAAAAAATCACAGGCATTTTTCTTCGGGTGGGATTCGAACCCCTGACCCCCGCCATTCTAGAGCAGATGTCTTCCCAACTAGACTACCGAGATTGCCCGGTAGCTTGAGGCAGTTCAAATCCATTAGCAGCGGGTACCGCAACCATTATGAGAGATGTTAATTTTTGCATCCGGTATAAAGGATCTTTTATAGGATTCTTTCAATTGGCACTGTTCAGTTAAAGCCCAATAGCTAAAAGTACATGTAACTCAAGATTTGGACAAATGTTGTAATGCGGCAACCACAAGATGGTTCATACTGTGGGTGAGCTTGCTGGTAGGAGCTAAAGGAACTCCTACCAAATCACATAAAAACTGCTAAAAACTGAAGATGAACTCAAATCACCACTGAACCAGTTTGTGCCGGGATTCCTTAACTTTTTTTGTCCAAGCCCACCGTAGACTAGCCCCATAAATAGTTGTTAATACGCTGGACTATGTACCTCAACTTCTTGGCCCTACGAATGCTATGGCCCAAATTCGGGGATCAACTTTCGAGGAAAAAACGAGGAAATTTCAATCTTTACAAGACTTTGTACAGTGTTTTTCAATTCTTAATGGCATGAGTGAGAGGTAAAAAACGAGGAAATCAGCTGATCTGAGGAAAAGTTGCATGCCTGGATGAAGAGATCGATCGTCAATGGGAAAATTTTGCAAAAAAAAATTTATGTTTGATCCTCGAATTTGGGCCACAGCATTTGTAGGGCGAAGAAGCGGAGTTAGTCCAGCGTATTGGCACAATGTATGGGGCTAATCGTAGACGTGAAAATGGCTTATAAAAAGTTCTAGTTATTTTTCATGATTTTGACACATTCATTTTAATTGTTCAATGACAATTTGCCTGTTCCTCTCTACCTCTGTCATGTCTGTATACATTATGTCAAACCTTTCTGGACAGGTAAGGATATTAGACCCAGTGACTGGTCTACTTAAGGATTAAATTAGACCTAAATTAGGCAGGTTGGAAAATGCACGAGGGCGCTGTTTGTTGTGACATGGTAATTTCTTAATGGAAAATGTGATTGAAATTTTAAATTTTTCGGCTGCTTTTTAGTGACCAGAATTGTTAAAAACTTGTTAATTTTTTTAAACCTTGGTTTTTATCCGTAATTTCTGTTAAAAAATAACACAAAGACATTGAACAAAACAAACTAAAATGATTTGTTTTAGCATTTTAGTCGTAATCTACCCACAGTGGTTTTGCGTACACAATAATCACAATTTTGGCTAATGATAAAGCGAAGAGTAAAATATCCCATCTTTGTTGCGATAAAATTAACTGCTTCTCCGCAACAAAGAATGAGAAAGAACCAATTTATGGCTTAAAACGTAGCGTAATAACTTTTCTTCAAAATCATATGCAACACTGACGAAAAAAATGTATTTGAAAAATTTATTATCCTGCCTACCTAAATTAAGGGAGATAAAGTGGCAGCTGGATACATCATTTTGGCCTGGAGAGGGTTACTATATTACTGCAACTTGGGACAGATTGATTAGTACTCAACATGCTCAAGGGCGAGCTTACTTGGGGTGACATTTCGAGGGCGACTTAGCCAATGCGTTGCGTGATCGATAACCGGCTGCCGTTTCTTCACCATGTTCACTAGCCCCATACATTGAGCCAATACGCTGGACTCCCTCCAAGAAGCGGAGGATGTCCAGCCTATACTCCTAGAACTATGAGGTTCGTTCCGCTATCGTCTCCACGAGCTCGGACGATAGCGGAACGAACCTCATAGTTCTAGGAGTATCCAGCCTACATGTTCACCAGCACAAAATATTAAACCTGAACGGCAAATTTGTAATGTATTTACAGCTTTTTGCTCCTATTCTTTCACAACATGCTTTAACGTGGCAATACCTTGGAAAATGTGGCAACAGTAAACATTCAAATAACACCAGATATAAATGAATAATAAACCGTAAATCATACCTTTTTATTAGTGTGTGTAGTTGCCATTGCATCGTTATCACGTCAAAATTTAAAATTCGTGCTTCTTTTAAAACCACTATGTGTAGCATGAGAGAGGCTGGAGGCGCATTTTTTCCCTAGTGCGGTTTAGGGCCAAATGAACTCTCGCTCTCATTCCACACGTACTGCGTGTGGCTAACCAATCGTTGAGAAAGGACCATTCGCCATGCATGAATCAATCTGCAATACTGCTGCAGACGGTAGTGAGTGAATTTGGTTGGCAACGCAAAACAACCCAGTGCAGTAACACCTGAGGCGGCCTATTTGTGTACTTCGAAGTTGTGATCAGTGCTGACTACAGTTAATGTTAAATTGGCAATGGTTTACATTTAGCGGAATGGCAAGTGATTCTGATAAAGTTGCAAAACTCGTCAAACTTAAATTGTAAGTCAACTCACCTAACCTGAACCAAAATAAAAAGTTTGTAAACGACTAGCTAGTCGTAGGTAGTCGTATAGTTCAGTTGTAGAAAGGTAGTCTACAGGCACAGTTACTAAACTAGGCCTAAGGCTAAGTACTAGTACTTTCCTTCCTAGGGTAGTAGTAGTGGGGAAACCAGTCATCTCGCCCACTAGTTCGGGAGGATGGAGGGTTACGATCATCGCAAACAAAGCTGCCCTTGCAATGTCGCCCCCTACCTAAGTCTTATTTAGGCCAAGTCGCCCCCTCCGCCATGTCCACATCCTTTATTCCTAATCCTAGTCCGAGTTACTCAATACTACTGGACCTAGACCCAGTTAGCAACTGGGGCGCTGTAATCCTTTTTTGAGATTTTGACATTGTAGGTCGTACTAGCAGACTAGAGTTCGACTGGACTCCTTTTTTGAGATTTGGACATCGGTCGTAGCGTGCAATATGAGTTGACCCATTTCCTTCTATTTTACTTGGTTGCATTTTGTACATTTTGTAATTAAATTGAGTAAAGTTTTATTTGCTGAATGTATTTACTTTATTTAATTTACACATTGCAGCAGTGAAGCCAGGATTTTTTCACTGGGGTTGGGGGGTGGCAAGGGGGGCATTGCTTGTCAGTGGGATGGGCCCAGGCCAGGGGCTTGTTTTTTCATGAAAGTTTACATGTGTCTAGAATTTTTTCATGGGGGCACCTGGGGGGTGGGCACTAAGAACATTTGTTGTGGAGTACACTCACTGCTTGCTCTAGCTCCAATACACTGTTTGGAACAGTTCTGGCACGTAATACTTTTTGGGTGAATGCAATCCCTTTTAGACCTTTGGGACCCAATTAAACAAATGCCAAGCCATCAAGCCATCTGGTATGGGCTGCCAAAAGGATCCAAATTATAAAAACAAGTCTGTTTGATTGCTGATTGCATTGTGAAAGTTTGATTAGGAAATTGTTGTTGCTTAGAAACAATTTTCTTTTTTGTTGTTGTGTTTTTTAACTTTAATTGTGACTTTGTCTTAGTTCTAACAATTCTTGTGTTTGATTGTTGTTTTATCCTTTAGTTTATAAATGTATTAATTTGGACCCTTTTGGCTGCTGATGATCTGGAAGCCATCCGAAAGACATGATTAGTATCAGCCAGAGTGGCTACATAAGCTCTTGGCTAGTGTTTGTTGTACAATTACTATTTCTTAAGTCAAAGAAACAACCATGGTTATTGGACATTTGCCACAATATTTGGCTAGGTATCAATCAGGAACTTGGACTTTTTGAGATTTTTGACCAAATTTTTGGCGGAGTACACAACCTTTGTTTACAGTCAGATGCCAGTAATGAGTGAAAAAGTGGTGGCCATTGCCATTAACAACAACTTTTTCTCACCCTTGTATCCATGTTAAAAAAATTCGAAAATTCAAAATTCAGTTTTCAGTTTAAAACATTATAGGCCTACTTGTTGTATTCAAATATAATGAATGTTTATGAATGCATTGATGAAAATATGTTCATGAGTTGAATAATGGAATGTTTCATTCAACAAGTTGAAGTCAAGTTGAACAGAACAAATCCATCCATCAACAAAAATGCAAAAGATTCATTATTGGTTTTATATTACATCAAAGTAGATCTTTGACGATTGATTGGAGAGTAAAACTACTACAAGAATGTTCTCTAGCAACCATTATAAGGGCTGTTTGTACTGCTTTTAAATCTCCTCTTCATTCTTCATCCCTTGCTTCTTCTGACTGCATTCTGCTTCTCTCTTTTCACTTCTTTCTACTTGACTGCTTCTGTTACACCAGTGTACTTGTGTGTGTTGTCACTTAGTCTTTGAGAAAGACTCTGCATGAGTTCATTAACCATTTCCTTTTGCATTTACATGATACCATAGGTCAGTTTTACCGGTAAGCAGTTTTGCAATCAGCTAATTCTATTTTCTTGCTTAAATCATTTGTTACAAAAATAATCCATATTTACTAGGTCTCCAAGGTTCCCACGATACGTGACAGACATCTTTGATATCTACATTTATTTGTGTGCTTTTAACAGAGAGGACTATTTCAACCGACAGCGTGTAGAGAATGAGTTTGATCCATCTGGCAAAGGAATACACACAACAACACCATTAGTAGTAAGATGTTTCCTCTTGTCTTACAGTTTTTAGGCACCTTGTATTTGTAGTCAATTCATCAAGTTATTCCACGGCTTGGAAATAAATTAATCAACCATATTTATGCCAGACACGGGCCAAAGTAGTATCTTTTATTACTTCAACATACAGGTTATGCGGTGCATGGAGTGTCAAAGCCCTGTGTGCTTGCTGCCCTCATGTTACCCGTTTAATGTTACCGGTACTCTGTTTACTCAGTTTGTCACCCGGACCATTTGTTATCCAATAAACATGCACAAAAAAGGAACCAACTCCAAATAGTCTACAAAGAAAAAACTGTTATCGAGCGATACTCCTTTAATTTGAACATTACTTTCTGAAAATTTTAAAAATTGCTTGGTTTGGATGGTTGGATTTTATTTACAATAAGCCAACAGTTCAAGTTACACTACTGTAAAATTAAAAACAAAAGCAACATATATGTTTAAATTGGCATACAGACATGCAACGGATGGTAAATTTATTTGGTCATCGTATTCGTACTACTAACTTCTAATAACCTAATTTTTAGGTGCAGCTAGAGCTAAGCTACCTCCAAGCTGCAGAACAACAATGGAAAGCTAAGAAGAAGGATACAAGACAAAAGAACCCAAACACAAAACATGACAAGAATGAAACACAGAAATCAAGAGATGGGGACAAGTCTAATGAAACTGAACTTTCACCAAGAATTAAGAAAAACAGCAAGTTAAAGTCAAGGATGAAGGGTTCTGAGATAGAACGGATTACAAAGAATGCTCAGACAGCAATGGTAAGTATGAAGTATTAAGATTGTTTTTCTACCACCAGGAGTGTATCACATTAGTTTATGCCACATGTTTGACTTCTTTTTTCTTGACATGTTTTAAGAAATAGATGCAAAGTTGTCAGTCTCAAAGCTCTCTCATCAATATCCAATTCAGTATCTGTTGGAAGTGATAAATGTGAGGAATTGGCAGTCATAGCATGTACATAAAGTGGAATTCTATCTTGTAATAAACCACAAGAGTAACTGACCAGGTAAATTTTACTATAACGGGAATTGAACCTGTGATTAATCCAGAGATCTTAGGTTCCTATCCCATTCTAGTCAAATTTTCTTTGTTCGCCCCAAAATTGAATAAAAATGAAATGAATTACACATAGCTTAAGCAATAGTTGATAATTACATCCAATGATTGGCTGTTGTGCTCTTTGTAGAGTCAAGTATCAGTTAATAGGATCCACAGCGTTCATCGTTACCGGCCACATCTTACCCCTGAAGAATATGTTGACTTGGTAAGTTTACAATTTTATAATATCAATTTCCTGTGTTCTTATTAATGCTGTCAGATCTTAGTATAAAAATGCTGTTTGGGTACAAAATCACCTCAACTATGTATGGATGAAATACGTTGGTCATTTTAAGAATTTTCAAGAATCTAGTGGTGCTATCCAGTAACCACATTCCCCAACAAGTCTATAATTTCTTATGATCAGCACTAAATTTGACCTTTTCTGACCAGATCAGGTTACAGAACCATAAAAATCGACCTTATGATTTTCTTTTGTAACCAATTCCATCTTTCTCCTGAAAAATCCTTGAAAAAGTTCGAGAAAAATGCAGGCAGATAATTTCCCATGCATGCCATATGCTGGGTTTGAGCCTGTACCTCATTAGGTGGTTATTTGATTCTCTCTAATATATCAACAAGTTCCAGGAGGTTGTGGGGACTTCCTGTAGTCAACATCCAACTTTTAAGATTTGTTTTGATGTAGTGAAATTTTACCCCAGTTTACCCCATTGGTTTGTTTCGTACACGAAAGCGAAGTGAGGACGCCATCCATGCTCTGTTAAAACACCCGGATCCCTTTTGTTTTAAGTTATTGGTTTGCATGAATTAAAAGATGTACAGATATAAAACTCATGTGATTTTGACCTTGACTACTCAATCACAACAACAACAAACATTTCAGTTTTCATTGAGGCTTATGGATATTGCTAATATAGGCCCTAGTTATTCATCAGATTTCAATTCATATCTCAAAAAATATTTTATACATGTATGCAACAATTGCTACAAAATCATAAGCCAAAAATGAATGTTAAATATTGTTTTCAGGGGAAGGTTGCTCATGTTTCTCCTCATGTAAATGCCATCTTAAATACTGAATATGCCTGGAAAAAGGCAGAAGACAATGGTAAGCTTTGATTCTAGATTTATACATGCTCTAGTTTTCCCCATTGATAGTTACTGAAGAACATTCCATCTTTTCCAATCGTATACATTGTGAATGTTGACACAACCTTCCTGGGGAGTTATTGGATCGCTGTTTGTTTTATTGATGATAAAAGGGCAAGATGATTGATTCCTATGGTAAAGCCTCCCCCCCTGACAAATATCATGTACAGTTGATGCGTTTTATTGAGAAACATTCTTCAGAGGTCATATACAACGACGTCCGTCTTCAATCTCTAGACAGTACTTGTGCTTACTTTACATTGAGTACCAATGTAATGTTGTATTACTATTATTGTTATTACTATTATTAATTTTAGAAGCAGATAAGTCACATCCACGTCACATGCACGTCACATATCCCTTTTTTTTTTTTTAATAACCATGAAACTGGCCAAATTTGGGGGTTAATATAATGGATGCTTGTATTCTACTTTTGGACGATCTTTCTAGTCATGCTGCATTCAATAATGTTTATTTTGCAGCCAAACAAATTGCCCCAAAAGGATGCAATGCTTCTTTAAATAGGGAATAGAGTGGTGACCGAGGTCTTAAACAGCCGTTTGAACTGGCAGTGTTGTGGCCGTGTGATGAAAGACTCTGCGAGGTTTTAAATGACTGGTGCACTACTCTTTTATTCCCATTCATAAATCTGTGAAACTTTTCTGTTTTTGTAATGTTATTATTCAATTCCTGTCACGCCCTCAGGCACCATTTCGTGAAGTGTCAAATTGCACACGATGCTCAACGGTTGTGCGTACGTGTGCTTACTTTACATTGAGTACCAGTATGTTTTGATTGCGCTAGGTGTAAATTAGCGTCTGCGTAAGTATAATTATTGACTTGTTATAAACACTCTCGGCCATGTCTTCATTAGCTGTTTGAACACCCCCATGTGACATGCTCTTGACCAATCAGAATGGGTAAACTGTCTGGGGTATTTATGAATGTAGCATTAATTGTATGTTTGTTTCTGCTCATGTGTTTAAATATCAGAATTGTTTATTTATTACAGATGATCGTAAAGCAGCAAAAAAGTATGTGCAAGAAAAGATTGAGGTAAACAACTGAAGATGTTCACATTGTAAACAAAGTAGAATTGTCCATCTTCCCATTCAAAAGAATAAGAAAGCAGTATCATGTTTTAGGATGGGTAGTGAGACAGCATACACTTAATCACATCCTGTAAATGTGAATGTGAAACAGAGATTTATAGGACATGAAAGTAGCTTTGTCATTCCATTTTCAACTTGTATAATTCAGAATGGGCCTTTTCATGTCATTAGTCAGGACTGATTGTAGAAATGGTTGATATGGTCCATTGAGATTGAGTACATATTGTTAATTAGATACCAAGGTTATGCATTTTATTAATCCATACTGTAGTTCATAGGCCTACAGTTTGCACATCACTGAAAACACACAGTTCCTTGTCATTCATGTTCATATTCATGTTCATGCATAACAGTCCAAGGTAAAGGAGAAAGATGATGAGAATGAAGAACGTCCAACAAGTACTAGTAGTAGAGAGAGCAGTACGCCTCAATGGCTCAGGTAACTCATCCTATCTTACTCTTCATCTTTAACAATTAACAAGTTGTACATTATTGGTTGATTGTCTTGAAGTGGAGACTTGCTTTATTAAAAGATAAACACATGAAACAAAATCAATTGATTCTCTTACAAGTAATGTAATTGCGTTAAGGAAATATAAACAAAAATGCCTATCACTATGCATGCTCGGGGACAGGGGCCAGTTCAAATCTTTTAATAAGCAGCAAGTAATCGCAAACAATTTGTAATTGATGTAATAATTGCTTTGGGGATGAAGAATCTTATTAGGTTTTATCATTACAATGATGTGTGATAAGCACTGTATACTCAATGCTTTGCCAGTCCTGCTGAAAAATCCTGTAGGAAAATGTACTTTGAATGCCAGGCAAGGTACACCCAAGATATTGACCCCTTACATGCACGTCACAAGTGGCATCTGGTGCCACGCTCACCATTTTGGAAGTCAATAGTTCTATGTGTAAACGCTGCGTCACCTAAAACTATACTGGATAACACATGGAGACATTGACCTCCAAAATGGTGCAACCAAGATTATTGTTATGATGATGTCATGTGAATTGGGTCAATAGTCTATGGATTATGTCCTGCAGGACTCTGGGAACCATTGTGTACAATGCATACTGTGCTTATCACTAATCATTGTAAGGGGTAAAACCACAAGAATATTCATTATCCCTGGTGCAATTATAACAGTAGCCAAGTGGTTAAGATGAATCTGTTTTAAAATGTAGTGGTTGTGTTACGATCTGAAAATCTCCAAAATATCCGTGAATATAAATCATTCAAAAAGCCTGAAATAAAACAAGATCACTCTGACATAATGAGTAAGATCTTTTTGAGATCTTTTTGAGATCTTTTTGTTAATTGCGAAGACTTCGGTAAATAGAAAATATGCCTAGGACTCAAAAGCAGCTCTCCAGAGATGGCATAAAAAACAAGCAGTTTTCTGACACAGTGTAACTGAGATGGAACGCAGAGCAAATTCTCTTGTGGTCAACAGGCTGTCACACACGGATTAAACAGTAATTGCAGTATACAGGCCCGTACCTGGGTTTACGTGTAATATTAAGGTGTATTAAGGTGGGTTTGAATCCCACAAAAGAAACTTGTCACTCATCAGTGTACTGTTACATCCCAAATAATATGCTTATTTTTCTTGGATCATAGACGTGATATTCGTTCGCACCAATCACTCATTATTGACATTTTACTTTACCATGTTTACAACATTTCGCTGTTATTCACATAAGATGTGTAAAATCAGTGGTGTACACGGTGTCTGCTACTTGTACATATCAGCTTGATTTGATGTGTTCCACCAATTAGCAACATTGGGGCAGGTTACAGAATGTGGCTGTACTACTCAGTATGAAACACAAGTTTAGACAATTTTGTTTTGATTTTCTTTTTGTAATATTTTAGGGTACAGAAAGAATCTCAATTAAATAAAGAGACGATTGCAGGAGAACCTAATCAAGAATGTGACAGAGCCACTGAAGATGCAGAGGATGTGTCTAGGCATGGTGAGACAAGGACACATGATGAGGATGAGCTAGATGATAATCCACAAAGTGAGGATCAAGATGTTCTCATTACAAATGACAGAAAAGATACTACCAGTGATCATGACAAAGGTACTGGAGACATTGAATTGGGTGGAAACGATGATGCAGGTCATGATAATTCACAAGATGATATACAAGATGTTGAGAAAGAGACAGGTGCAAAGGAAGGAGAACCAATTGAAGAAAGTGATATTAAAGAACATGAGTGCGATGATGATAGACATCAAGGTATTCCTGATGATAAAGATGAATATAGATCAGAAGAGTATATTAGAACAGAAAGCATGTTATCATTAACTGCAGTTGACAATATGTGAACTAGCAATGCATTTGAATGCAGGGAAGGTTTTCACATGTCCATAAAGTCTTTTGACTTAAATTGATTAAGCAAGTTTCTCCAAACACCCACGCATGATACTTCACGAAGGCAACGGAGGCAATTGCCTCCGTTGCCCCTGGTCATTGCTTTGGTGCCTCTTGAAATGTTCCAGTAGAAGTTTACATTTTCCTCACAGAGGTGCCCTTTATCAAGAAGAAAATGCCTTGGTGCCCTTGCCCTTTCAAGAACGAAGCAATCAGGCCTGAACATCTCTTTAAATGGGCAGTTTTGTTTTGTACTTTCCATTTGAAATTGATTTGTTGGATGGAAACATGCACTTTTGTAAAATGAAATGTACCAGAAGTGAACTACAACAAACACATGAATCTAAACTTCCAAAATGTTTGTATTAAAACTGCCTGGTTTTGCTGATTTTGTTTTGTTTAATTAGTTTGAATGCATACAAGTGTAGAGTGTTTTGAGTGTTCTAATTCCAGGTGGCAGAATGTACTTTAAGGTTGTAGATTTTAGTGTTGGTATACAGAGGACATATTATTTTATTTTCATGTAAGATTTTAAACTATCAGTAGAGTATTATTGTATATTGTCATGTTTGATTTATTTTGTGTAATATTTACAAATTAGAAAGTTAAGTTTATCTTATGTCCAGGACATACTGTTTATTTTTGACAATTAGATTCTTGATTTGCCTTATATTTCTTCTATAATTATATTTTTATTGAAAACCTTAAACCAAATCTACTGTACACAATCTCCTCCCCCCCCCCACAATCCTCACATTAAGTTAATTTCTACTGTTTTAAGCATTAAAGATTGGAATCTACTCGACTGTTAATAGTTGTTTTTGAATAATCCTGGGACATGAACAGAATGTCAAACATAGTATGTATTCAAACCTGAGATGTTACCAACCCATAATGAACAGATATTGCCATTGTCGTTTGTACATGATCTTATTTAATGACAGTTAATGTGAGATTAACATCTGATTACCAGCTTGTGTGTGACATCTTTATACTGTAAACTTTAGTTGATGATGAGATCATGTCATTTCAAGTTTTATCAGAAGTATGTGATGTTTAACTAGACCCCTTTGTGTGTGACAAGGAAACTTTGTGCCTTGCATCATCCGCTTACTGTCATGCTTGGTGTTTCCATCTTGCTTACAACACACACACACCTATAAATAAAATGACCAAGTAAAGCATTTCATTGTGACTCGTTTATTTTATATATGAAGTTTCTCTTGACAAAAATATACACAAACATTTTCTAGATAATTTACAAAACAGTGCTGAAGTCCATGAACACAAATGAGATAACATCTCAGATGTAGAGTCAAAAGTTTTCTCGAGAATTAGAGGTGAAATGACACTGCAAGCTTTGCAAGGTGTTAAAGCCACGAATACAGATTTTTATGTTTTATACCAACAAATGGTATTGGATATCAATGAAAGGACGTAAGGCATGGTTTTGGAGTTTTAATTTATCTTCTCAAATCATTTCTCTGAGTAAACATTGGGGAATTATAAGTATAAGTATTACTGTTTAAGTTATTTTTCACATTTTTTAAGCATCACTGTTTTATCTGGAGTGAAATTTTAAAAAACAGACTGTATGCAACAAATTATAATGATGCCCATTTGCTATGAAATATTATATTTTGTATATTGATGAATAAAAAACAAATATTTTTCAACAAACAAGGTAAATGATGTCAAAGTCTGTGTGTAAATGATTTATTATATTTCTTGCAAAGCTTTGCATTTCACTCCATTTTTAATACAAGTCTGGTTGAATTACAAAGACTTGGTCTAGAAGACTTTGCAAGATAGAATATGGAAACTAATAATATAACAACCAGAATTTTATTAAAAATGGAGTGAAATTCAAAGCTTTTTAGTCGCTATAGGGAGTGATACAATAAGATGCACCCTACATAAAATGAATGGCATTTTTATGGGATACATGTTGAGAGATGGGATACAAGCAACATAGAGACAGTGTTTGTACTGTAGATGGATTTAGGCCATCAAACATGTCAAAAGAAGTCATGGCTGGATACATTTAGATGCACAGCCTTCTGGATGCCATAACTAGTCGTCAAAGCTCCAGGAAATCTAAGGAAATTAGATGACCTTTCCCCAAAATCTTTCTTGAATTTTTGTACCGTGTAAAACCTTCCCAACCAACAAGTTTCCAGTTTCACAGTAAAGGTCACTTTTCTCCTGGGTAACAATGGGAGACATTTGAGGACACTAGGTGGCAGCAGACTTACCAGGTAAATCCATTGCTCTCGGAAATGTGCGCATGCCCAGAACTACGCAAACAATGTAACTTTACCTGGTAAGTCTGTGGCTGATGAGAAGTGGTAAAACAACTAAACTGTGTGAAAAACTTGTCTAGATACATCCACAAATAAGATATTTTAGGTCTGGGAAAATAAATCCAATGCAAATGTTTTCCTCATTCCTCTTTTTAAACAGGGTTTTTATAATATCCCTGGAATGTTCAACCAGGGATGTCTTTTTTTTTACATGAGAAATCCCTACAAGAAGAAGTCAACCAATCGTAATACAGTTATATCATTCAATACAAATATTCCCCAATTACTTGAATCTTTGCCATAGCCAGGCAATATTCTTATAAATGCATTTTATACATTCTTATTACCATTTGTCTCTGAAAAACTTAAAAGATTGTATTCCCACCATGCAAAGTTTCAAATCTTACTTCTACATTTTGTTTAGTTGTCTTTGTTTAGTTTTTAAATATTTCCCCCCCCTTGTTGTTTTTCTGTATACAGGCTGTTCCCTAACAAGCACTTCTTTTTCGGAAAATGCCTCTGCATTGTTTAAGTCATTGTCTCTTCTTATTACGAATGCAAATGACTTTGAATTGAACTGAATTTAATTGAATACATTGCACTACAAAAAGACATGTAATTACATTCTCAAACTAAACATTAAAGCCAAATTCTGAAACTGATGAAAGTTACAAAATATCAATAAACTTTTTTAACCACAGGAAATAACATAAATAAAAATGTGAAGTTGATGTCATTATTGTGGTTATTCTTATTTTAAGTAGTATTATGTGAGCTTCAAGATAATCCTACATATTCTTATTAGCATTCATAATAAATCTAAATACTCTTGTATTTTTTTCATGAAAGCTAAAACATAAGAAAACAATATAAATAGGATTTGAAACTTTGTACAGTACATCAAATTGATTTGATTAATAATACAATATTAAACAACAGTGTACAGATAGAAGGGCTCCATTACAGTATGTGTCCATGGGATTCCTTTTGTTTATGAACATTTGAAGGCCTAAACTACTGTAACATACATAGAAATGCAAGGATTACATATTGACACACTCTGCCTTTATCTGCAAAGTCATTGTAATAAACTTAGGCTTGACAGGGAGGGTGTGACAATCATCAACATTTCTGGGGATGAATAATTAACAACATTTAAACAATTTGTTCCTTTTAGAAAATTGAAATCGTCTTACACTCTTTCTTATTAAAGTTTCAATGAATCAAATCTTCACCAAGTAGGTCTGTCCTGTTAGTAAGTGTTAGTAGGTGTAATTGTCACCACATAACAACATTACTTTACAAAATCTGGATCAAAATGCATTTCATACAAGTTAACAAGATCTCATTATAAATTTCATTTTTACACTTGCATAAGAAACAAGGGAATTAAGGTAATTTTATACAAAGTGAGCCTGCTTTGGAACTGGAAGCGATGACAATTGTGCATGCATCAAATGTGCAAGCATGTCACATATTTACCTACCAACCAGACTGTAAAGAATACTTAAGATCTAAAACTGCATAACAACTACACAGCATTGGATCAGGATTCAGCAAGATTAAAATATCAGACAATAGATCCTACATCATAGCTCCTCCATTGTCTGCATATGTCCTCAATCGACAATTCTACAAAATGTATGGTATGGATAGGTTAACAGCAAAGGGAACACAATGGGAACAAAAGAGGTCTAACACCTTTGCTGTTTAATTGTTTCTTACATACCAAAACTGAAGCCTTTTACCAAAAGAGAACAGTATATCCTACATTCTCCAGATAGTTTATACAATCCTCTACAGTACATCCATGAAACATTGGAATAATAAACTGGAAAAAATCAGGTTCCACAAAATGCCAGTGTATCCCATAAGAAATTCTTTAGAAACATGACATCAGAATGACAATGGAAGTATGCCAAACTCTGTCTTGTACTGGTGTGGTTGGGTGGTAGACCTGTCTATCCAATGACACTGAGGGGTCAAAGTAGGTGCACAAACCAAGGACATTCTCAACTGAAATTTGTGAACAACCCATGATGATAGCCCTAAAAGTAAAAGTACAATCTTTGGGAGAACAAAAACGAAGTCCCTTATTTATTAGGTTAGCAAACATTGGTGTGTGTATGTACATGAAACTATCAAAGGCATTCCATGGGAGTTATCTATAATGACTGCAGTATAAGTTCAGATACACAGTACACTATATGATGGCAGTCTCATTGATCACATGTACACCATTATACCGGTACTATCTTGTTGATAAAATCCCTAGGATTTCACTATTTGTTGTTGTCTGACATTCAGAGGATTGCAAGTGCAGAGTAACGTGATTTTGCACACATCCTGGTTATTTCTGCTCCACTACTTCCCACAGATTAGATAATGTGAATCCATTCTTGAGCTTCTCAATGGCCAGACCAAGCTCTTCAGAGTACACTGGAGGTCTGTCTTTTTGTTTGTCACCATCAGCAAAGTAGGCCTGTTAACGAGAATCAGTACAACATTGATTACTTCACCAAATATGACTTGTGTCAATACACTGTGGAAGTCTTGTAAGAATTCTTACATTGGGACCTGTTATAGTGCCCAATAAGTTTCCTTCAAACGTTAAAACCAAAAAAAAGGCTCCAAAAGATTTCCACAAGTTATCAGATTTTACTAACCTGATTGGCATTTATTAAATTGTTTACAATTTATACGGGAAAAAAACCATCGGCACTAGTCTTGTGACTGATTTATTTAGTTAACTACAGATAAGGATCAAGTTTGTATGTTGTTATACTGTGGTTAGCATACAAACTGTTTGATCATTTCAAATGTCTTTATTTCATTCACTACATCATTGATTAAGCTCATACACACTGATATTTGCATCCACAAAGCCACATTGTATGTAACCTTTATGCTCTAAGAACTTCTTTGAATTTTAATAGATCCCTCTGCTCTTCATTTAACATCAGATATAAAATACTTTCCTTAATTCAAATAAATTTAAGAGAAAAAGAAAAAAACCCCAGATGAATTACTGACCGCAAACGCATCTGATTGTTCATCCTCATTGACGATGTCTACTTCATCTTGAGGGTTCTCAATGGTTAATTCTTCAATTGTTTGAGGCCGGTCTTCAGATTCATACTCCACACCAAAGATTGGACTAGAGCTATATACACGGTGAAGGGATTGAATCTCTTTCACTACATCTTGAAGCTTGTCCGCCGGGTCAATACGGAAACCAAGAACATAGCTACCACTCTGTATAATAACAAACATATCATTAACAAGCTGCTAGTCCTGTAACCCATGGTTACAAATTAATGCATAATGTTAAGAATTTGAGCTCTGAAAATTAGCAATACCATATCGACCTTTCCTTTTTTTGTATGGTCGGCCTCGAGTATCACAAATAATGGGTTGGCACAAACTTGTTCTTTTTAATAAAACATTTAAACCTTTTTTTATGACTACTATGTGTATTTTTTGTTTTGAGTAGCACATTTGATTTGTCAGTGATATGGGTAATTTTACAGCATTAATATATTAAATGTGTTACAAGCACCTTGTTATATTAAATACAACAAGCCACAAGCGGAGCCACATAATAGACATTACAAAGTGTCAATCAATCTGTATATGATCATTGACCCCAGTGAGCAGTGCAAATTAGTTATATGTGAATGGAAATTTCTGTAAGTTATTTTTAGAAGGTGATGTAATCATAAGAAGTCAGTAGAAACATTTAGTTCATAAAGAAGTTGCTAGAAGCCCAAAGTCCAAAGCCCATAATTTTTGTATTTTGTAGAAAACAAAAAATTGTTTAAATAAATGGGCTGACAGATATTTTGGACAGAACTTAACACTCAAGACTTTGCAGCTGTGGAGGCTATGATCTGTTTGTGGAGCATTTTGAAAGAGTTCGTCTTGACCGACTGCAGTGAAGAGCTGAATTTAATTCCAGAAGAGACATTTTATGAACTAAATCTACAGTTCATTATTGTGAGGTTTTCTTATTTTTGTGCCGGGAGCTGCTTTAGTCCCCATTGTTCCGTCTATTTCTGGCCGTTTGTTGGGGGTGAATTCATTCTGCATTCCAGTTACACCGTGTCAGAGAACTGCTTGTTTTTTGGTGCCATCCCTGGAGAACTACTTTTGAGTCCTCGTCGTATCTTCTACTTGCCGGAGTCTTCGCCCTTGTAAGAGGTGTTTTCTCACTTGAATCTAATCATTGAAAACTTGTTTAACCCTATTGAGATTTGAAATGTTTGATAGTTTCATTATTAAATCACTTTGTTTCTGTGTCCATGATATCAGAGTGACCTTGTTTGAGTTCTTTGTTGCATTTGAGAAAATGCAGGCTTTGTGAGTGATTTGTATTCACAGATTGTTTAGAGATTTTGGGATCGTAACAAATGATAAGTTTGTATATTTTGGGCAGAGAGCGCCGCACCTTCTTTTTTTTGGCTTTCAAACAGATTGAAAATATAAAATCTGGATGGATGTCTACATACCTGAACTGAAGATTCAAGCACTAACGCCACACCAAACTTGGAGTCTTTAATCTTGACACTTCGCTGTTAATCAAACATGCACAGGCCATCTTCAATCATTCCAAATTCATAATTTCCTGATATTTTAAATTATGTCATGTGTCTTTCCCTGGCCAACTGATATTATAAAATCCCCTAGCAGATAACAAACCATTTTCTTCCTCCAACTCAACTTCATTAATGTTACTCTACATTACTCATCATTCTCATTCTGTCACATCTGAACTTTAGTAATGTTATCTTAGCATGTGTATCTAACAGCAAGCTTCAACTCTGATCATCACTCAACAATGGGAGTGAAACTTGAACTCCCTCCTTTTAAACCCATTTTAAACCCAAAGAATCTGGATACAATTGTGTAATTTGATTAAGATGGTCATACCATTTGAAGATATGGAACACTGACATTGAAGGCTTCATTCATGTTTGCATGCCACACTAGCCGTACATTAGTGATGAAAAATGTACCCAGGTTCCCCTGCAATCAAAATCATACAAATATTAAAAGTCAATGGACCTCATTCACAAGTTTGCAATCTGAAGTCTTATTCAGGAAACCCGACTAATTTGGTCTGTAGGGGCAACCTCACTGTCAAACTATCAACTATTCAAAATGAAAAAATTGCACCAAGTTCTTTATTCTTGATGTCAGGTGATTATTATCTATCCTGCTATTGGTTCTTATCTATCAGGCTTATGAATTATTCATAAATACCTGGGACAGTTTATCCATTCTGTCAGATTTGTTCTCAACTTTTAAAGGTTTTTTGATGTTTTTAACAGAAAGGTATTATGAATGGGAATAAAAGTAAGTTGAATCGGTTTACAACAAGTAAATGGTTGTTCGTCCAACTGGCAACCTGTAACTTCAGGTGTCCCACAGGGATCAGTACTCGCCCCATTGTTTTTTTAATGTTTGTTAATGACATTCCCCTTAGTTTCAATCACTCTCAAAGTCTTTTATTTGCTGATGATTTGAAGCTTTTTCACACGGTTAGGGCGCCTTGTGATGCCCAATTGATGCAGGAGGATTTGGAGAGGCTGTCTGCGTGGTCATCCAAATGGAAATTGTCATTGAATCCTACCAAATGCAAATCATTAACTCTTACTTTGTAAACTCTAAGTTAACTTTTTCTCATCACACTGACTTTATTGTTGCCAAGGCAAATCGCATGCTTGGAATTTTTTGGCGTCACTGCAGAAGCCTGGATCCTAAAACTAAACAATTGTTGTACTGCTCCCTTGTCAGACCTAGTCTTGAATTCTCATCTGTTTCATTCAACTCAATATCAGCTTCCCATGAAATACGCATTGAATGCATACAAAACAAATTTCTTCATTTCCTTGGCAACAATGAAGACAATACCCATAGTGTTAATTTGACTCCTCTAGATTCACTTAAGAAACGTAGACAGACTCTGGACCTAATTTTCCTTTTCAAATCAGTGAATTTTACTTTACCAGTAATTTGTTTTTCCCCTGAAGATCCCCCACCCCAACCTCCGGCATCCCGATTTGTTTTACGTCCCTAACAGTAAAGTCAATGCTACAAAAAATGGTTTTATTCATCGTCTATCATCTCATTACAATCAAATTACCCGTTGTGATCCCAGTATCGACATTTTCCACCTCACCCTTCCTGCTTTTAAACAAAAAATCAATGAAATCGTGTGATTTCTCCCTCCCGTGTGCATGTTTTTTCCCCATGATCGTTTCTCCTTTTCACCTATCTGAAAGGGAAGGTCGGGCCCAGAGTGTAACTTATTTTTTTCTCTTTTCTGACTTTTGGTGTTTTTAAAAACATTTCGCCTTTTAATGTTTATTGTTTTGTCTGTTAGTTTGTTGTTTTCTTAAACATTGTTTTTGTGCTATATTTTGTATTTTAATGTTTTTTATCCATCCTATTATTGCCGCTTGCGCTGTTGGATGATGCTGAAAATTAAATAAAATGAGAATAAAGTTGTTTAAACATGGTGAGGCCTGGTTCTGGATAATTTTATTGAGAACCAGGCCTCACCGTGTTAACTAGTTGCCACTTGGATTCTTTTTTCTTGGTGCCGACCCCCTGGCAAGATTCTTTTTGGCAGAATTGCTGGAATCTGTTTTCTTTCAGGGTACTGCTGGAACAAAAAAACCCTGACTGACAATGCCATGAGAATAAAGATTCTATTTAATGGATTGTCCGTTTTGTTTTTTTTACCGAGAAAATGTAAAATTTATGCACCGTGAATTGCAAAACATCGGTCGTTACCAACGGCATAGGAGTGGTAGTAAATCCGGAACCATGGCTTAATTGACGGCTCACTCTGACTTACCTCTATTGAGCCGAAATACAATGAATGAACAATGGTGGAAACGTCTTGGTGTCTTTTAATCCTCTTCTTGGAACAAAAGGACAAAGGTCTGGAATTGGGGATTACACAAAAAACACCTCTCAATAGCCAGAAAATACCAATATATTTAAGAACTTTTTTGTCCTTGTGTGGGTGAAACAAAGCGTTAGATGGCGTGTATGTCATCTGTGCACATTCAGCAGTGGAATGACAAGGCGACCTTTGCTCTGGTGGTCCAAAATTACATAAAGATTGATTGTAAGCCAGTAATTAAGTACTTGATAACTTACCTGATCAATAGAAAGATTCCACACACCATTGACTTTGTTATAAACCTGTTCTAACGGTAATAAGCGCAAATTCTTATTGTGAATAATGGCTCCTCTGAGTTTCAGATCACGGTATAACTTAGATGTCTCATATGCCCTACGAAGATGGGGAGAAAAGAAAAGAAATATAAACATATTCATCTCTAAACAAATTTGTTTATTGAAATCTGAATGGTAAATAGCAGTGTCAATTGTTCTAACATCACAATTTCATTGAATCAATGCAAAAGTTCATGTACATTAAATGTCAGTCATATGTAAGCACGCATACAGTCTACTTTAAGACTGCTGACAAATTCTGCTTTTTCTTTTCTTGGAGAATGTCTGGAGATTGATTGAAACTTGTTGCTTATACATTGCCTCATGTGACATGCAGCTTGGATGATATGATATAACTGTATCAGACAAACAGTCATTATTGTTGTTTAACTCACCTATGTACTGACATGATGGTGGTGAAGAGTCTAGGTGATCCAGGTATGACACTAGTAAAGATGAATTCAAACCGTGTATTATTACACCTAGTTAGGATGTACAGCGCCTCTGCCTGCCCTCGCAGTTTCTAGAAGGGTAACAACATCAAATCCAATAGGAACATGGGAATTTGATTGGATCTATGCACAATGTCATAACTAGGAGCATGCAAACTTATTCCCACTGAAACTGTGAAAAATGACATTTTAACAATAATATTTTAACAAC
Source organism: Marthasterias glacialis (assembly GCA_911728455.2). Taxonomy (NCBI): domain Eukaryota; kingdom Metazoa; phylum Echinodermata; class Asteroidea; order Forcipulatida; family Asteriidae; genus Marthasterias; species Marthasterias glacialis. Next base: position 10,348,707 of record OU452238.1, on the reverse strand, counting down.
AATTCAAATTAGGCTACCGTCGAGTATAAACATTCACTGGAACTATCAGCGATCTGCGGGGCATGACTGTGTGGAAGAACCTCCACACAAAAATGAATATTCATGACTTTTTACCTTTCACAAGGTCCCACATCACCTCCAGCTAGATACCTCTTCACTGCCATTAATTAGGTTTGCACTAGGTTCAGAAAGTTTGTACACCTTTTATTTGACCAGGGAAGGCATGCTATGTGCTAATACAACTGCATGGAGATTGTGACTTATTTGTTGATGTGCTCGGCATCATGTGTCAAATGACTAAATAGGTCCCCCCTTTGATATGCACTGCCATTGGTATATCAGATATGGGGAACAATATGGAAACATAATTGTTGGGCTAACTACGCCTATTAGATGTGTGGATGACCTCCCATACAGCTATGCCTTAGTGTATTATCTGAAAACGTTTGGCCCAGCGGGGTTAAGACTAAAGCACTATACAGCTGTCTAAACTCTGTAAACATGTAAAAAAAAAACCTGAATTCACACTGAAATTGAAAGCACCTGACATGGAAGTGGAAATAAAGTCTGGGTTCTCCCCATGCCCCTGCTAGCATATCAGGCAGATATCAAGCAAGAAATCACTTTTTTGTTAGATTGAAGAAAAAAATCATAGAATAAAACCATTTAAAATACTCCAGATTGCACCCTAGAGCTTTAAGAACCAAACATAAACATCAAGTATAAAACATTCTGAGGACCTTGTTTCAATTCAGCATGCTTCAGCTAAACTTGCACAATTTGGGTCTAGAATGCCCCAGTTTTGAAAAATCATGTTAAGAACCCTGGAAGTGAAAGTAAAGTTTTGCTTACAGAATGTGCACTGCGGACTGTGATGTTAATGATACATGTATATCCAACAGCTGCAAAATACAAACAAAATTAAACAATTTAGTTTTGATCCTACTGCTATTACTTCTACTTCTTTTATGCTACATTATGTGGAAGACCCTAACGAAGGTCGCCCGGACGTTCCATTCTGGAGCATGCACTCCACATATATTCACTGAGCAATGCTGCATTTCACCCACACATAGAGGACAGATGACACTGGAAACAATGCTGAAATTCTCCCTTTATGTAGGGGTTGTTGTGTAATCCCCTACTCCATACTTTTGTCTTTTTTTTCCAAGAAGAGGATTAAAAGACATCGAGAGGCTTTCATCAATGTATTTCGGCTCAATGAAGTCTGAGTGATCCGAGATTCCAGCCTTGGTTCTGGCCATAGGACCAACTACTTTTTGCAATTCTGATATTTTTAATGAATCTGATATTTTCTTGAAAGAGAAACAACAAATCCTGGTGTTTCAATGAGATTTTGTCTTCTCTTGGCTTTGTTTAGTCAGGGTTTCTTTGAGCCAGCAGTATTCTCCAAGAAAAATGATCCCAGCCGTTCCCAGAAATGAATCCCTTCAGGTGGAATGAAAGTAGTCTTGACATGCTACCAGGGTATGCAAGTCTGATGGACATGTATTGACTGAAGCAGAATTGACCTCCAGGTGATGTGATGTGTACTTACATAAGTTAACTCTAGGTAGAGATTGAGAATGCCATATGAGCCTGAGATTAGTCACAATCAGACGACCTGTAATTAATCCAATCCAACATGTCATTTGGAATCCTAATCAACCATCATAATCATACAGTGCATCAAACAGTTAAACAAACACTCTGCAGAGTGCAAGGCACTTAGACATAGAAGAAACGTGAATGTCAGTGTTAGAGTATACAATTGTTGCATGCTGTGATAATATGCACTTATATGGTGCTCTACGAAGCACACAGCGCCTTTAACAAAAAACAACAAATAAACACAAAAAAAATGAAAGAAGAAAACAATTATAAACATGGGGTCCATAGTGTTTTGTACACCCCAGGGGGCAATTGGCACCCAAGGCGATGCTACTGTGAGGAGTTATTCTTAGATTGGAGTGTTAGTTAATGTTTTACCGTTTTACCCAAACTCTCTCTCCACTGAGGATGCGTGGTGTCACTCTTTGAAGTTTAGTGACCCCCCACTCCTCACTTCCTGCACAAGCTTCATCAGGTGAAGATGCCAAACTTTCCCCTTAGTTTTAAACTTTTTAAGGTTATGTTGTACAACTTGGTGTAAATGGCTGTACATGTATTTGCTGGTTCTAAAACATATTTTTCTGTATTTTTTACCACCTCCACAATCTTCATCAGATTAATTGTGCAGGTTAGATCAGTCGGGTCACAAATAAATCATCAACACATGGTGGAGAGAGTACAGAACCTGTGTGCATTTAAGTAGTTTCAAGTGACAGCCGCTCTTGGACACCTCACACTACATATGAGTCTCCAGACCCCCAAGCCCCTCTTACTACACTACAATATTCCCACATCTTTACCTTTATCTCCATTATTCCCCTTTGTGTCTTCCACTGAATCAAGAAGATCAATTATCCTCTCTCCTGATCTCATATTCATCTGCCTGTATAAGGAATAAAAACATTTGTTATTTACAGTCTGGTGAAGAATGCTTTTACATAGATTAGACACAACATCTTTGTAGCAGAGACGAATGGTGTTTGCATTCCGAGGTTTTTATGTTTAAAAGTTGCAATGGCGACGATTACAATTTACTTTCAAAGAGGATCAAAAGCTGCAGTTCTTATGGTGTGTCTAGATTTGAATGATGACAAAATCACATTAATAACTTGAGTCTCTTCCTGCTGATGTATTGGAAGGCTGTGACCGTAACATTTGGAGTGTAGGAAAGGTACAAGCAGGCAGGTGGCAAAGTTGGCATAACTTATACTTTTGCAGTCATGAAGGAGAAAACTTTCCAAAGGTTTCTGTTGGCATGGACATCCAACCTTGTGTCGAAAAAGAAGGCCAAGTACCACAGGCCTATCAATGGGTCATTCTCAGCCAAAATGACAGAGATTTCCTTGTACTCCAGAGTGGTTGCTTACTAACACTAACCCTTGGTTAAATCTCACAAACTGCATACAGTGTGTAATGTTTTGCATGTCACCACTTCTCAGTACTGTTGGCAAATGTTGAAAAATCAGTGGCTGTTCAAACTAGGAGAAAGTGCAACAATCAAAGACACAGTTTGTACCAACTTTGTGTATCCCATGACCATTTCAGAAACAAAATGGTGCTTCACTACTGATTCTTACACCATTATGCAATAACTCAATCATCAAAGCTAGTCCAAGTATACAATGCCAACAAAAAAGATCTACAGCACTGTATTCTATGTAAAACACATAATTCTATGAATGAGCGCAGAATTGTGCAGTAAGCAGTTGGGCCCTGGTCTATCCATTAAGAGCAAACGTGTGGCAAGTTTGACTTGCAATACTTCGGGTAAGTTTGACTTGCAATACTTGGGGTAAGTTTGACTTGCAATACTTGGGGTAAGTTTGACTTGCAATACTTGTACATGTACAAGCAACAGAAGTAGGAGAATTGTTCTGGTGTACAAATGTAGTTGGATGGGTAAGTTTGTACATTAATTTCTTTGCTGTGATTTTGTCTAGTTGGCCTTTCTTACAGTTACACTCCAGTTAAAAACGTAGTATAAAAGGGCTGGATGCTGGTCATACATGTACCATACCAAAGAAGTACATCTGGCTTAACATAAGGAAAGCATCCCTTGTGCCAACCCCCCGCCCTCCCATCCCCCCTCCACTGAAAAAATCCTGGCTTTGCTGCCACTTGCCAGTGGTTCTCGTAGGCAGATGAGTGTCACAACAATACACAAACCCATCAAGAACAAGCTTGATGCCATTCAATCTTCTGGATTTCTTTATGAATCACACTTGTGCTTATTGTACACTCTACTCACTGTACGTACATTTTCCTGCTTTAGTTTGCACAAAAATTTGTTTCCCGGTAAGCAGTTTTATAAAATTGGGCCCAGTATGATTTACAAACGAGGACTCTGATAATGTCAACCATCTGTGGAAACACAAATTAACATAAGGCTACTGAATGAAGAACTCATTCTTTAAACCCAAGTTCTGACCCGGGTAACACCCAACGACCACATAACCCCAGTACTTAATCAACTGCACTGGCTCCCCCCATTCAGCAACGAATCAAATTCAAAATCCTCTTGATGAGTTGGAAGTCCATCAACTCCCAAGGCCCACCTTACCTCTCTAGCCTCTTATCATTCTATCAACGTGACAGAAGACTGAGATCGATTCGTGACCCACTCACCATGAACACCCCTACCTGCTCTAAATCTGTTGGACGAGGTGCCATTGGTTTTATTGGCCCCTGCCTTTGGAACAATCTCCCATATAACATTCGATCTTCAACTTCAGCTGCTACATTCAAGAAATTGCTCAAAACTGAATTGTATCGAGTCTACCTTTGGTTCCATCTTGACAGTGCCTCGATCTAGTCACTAGGAGATGTGTGCTATATAAGAACCTATTTATTATTATTATTAATTATTATTATTATTAAGTCACAACAGTGCTTAATATTGAGTTACATGCAAGTAATCGCAACACATGCCTTTACATTTGTCAAGAACAATTCTAAGCAGTTTGTTAGGACTGAATTTGTACTTACGCTGTACTTATATCAAAGCGTACATCCCTGTCTTCCCATAATGCATCATACACTACAGGGGGTCTACTTGTTAAAGCCATCAATCAAGCAAACAGACTCTGCTGCCTTGGATTACTATCACAAAACTGTAGAAAAAAAGAAAAAAAAAAAACCCACACATTTGTTTTTAGTGAAAAATAATACATGTATTCAACACTGATAGTAACCGACAGAACAAATCACGTGAGCAAATTTTATTTGAATTGAGAAATGGGACAAATAGTACAACTGACCCAATTCACCTGATGTCATCACCACATCTTGGTTGTCCCTGTGTGTTACAAACTGTAGTGCGCATTTTATATGATGCAGCATTTACATGCTTACCATAGTTATTATGTGTAATTTGACTCCCAAAATGGCGAATGTGGCAGACAGTAGCTGCATGTGACGGTGGTAAAAAGGATCAATATGTGTAATCATGAAGGAAAGAACTGTAACCAACTCCAAGCATGCCCACTGGGCCACTTCCACGTAGAGTAATGGGATACCCTCCTCACCTTCCAAAAACACATTGCAGAAATGGGGGTTTTTGTTCTAGCCCCAAAAATAAGAATATTCTTCTTTTATTATTAAAAAATGACTTCTACATTTAAATGGAAAGTATTGTCTTTGTTTTTCACGACAACATTGTTGGCGCGGAACCAACCGCGGCGCTGAGCTCTATCTATTGTTGGAATGGTAAATACATGTACGCATATGGGCGCCATTTCAGCGTGTAATTTCAATGAATGTTTTGTTTCCCACTGATAGCAATAGTCATTGTCTGCACTGATCTGCACTGATCTATTGTTGTATCAATAGAGCTACTTGCTGAAATGGTGTCCAGTAGGATTTTACATTTCAGCCCGAGTTCCCCATCTTGCACCTTCAACACTCCATTATTCTTTGGGCTAAACTCATTCTAGCCCCAATATATTTTCAATGGCAATTATAAATGCTGGGCTCCCTTCTCGAGTCTAGTTGCGATAATCCTAACCCTTGATCGATCCTCCCATCGGTAGTCCTAGATCCAAAAATGAAACATTTATGGACATCCTGCAGCCCATTTTAATTTAAGCCATAAAACGACAAGTTAGCAAGGATACTCCGATGGGAGGATCGAGGCTAATGTAAACGATTATCGCAACTACTTCAGAGTCCATAGGAGAGTATGGTACTTTATAATTATTATTAAATAACCCCAGACATGGTCACATGACCGTTTCAGACCAGCTGTAAGTGTAAACGGCTGTTAAAAAGACTTAGCTGGAGCTGTGCCAGTAAATGAGCATTCGGTGCTCAGAAAGTCACATGTTAACTTATGCAGGCATTGATCTTAACCAAGGCCACCGGCCTTATGCCTTGAGGGCCGAGTTGGCCAGCATGCCCTTTAGAAAAATTGCACTGTCACTACCAACTTGGCCAGCATGCCCTTGATCGACCGTCGATCGGATGGATGGAGGGTTCCGATCGTCGCCACTGCATGCCACGGCACTAGATAGATAGTTAGTTATGCCATGGTAACAATAAACAATCATCCTGCGACAGTCACGGCCGAGTCAGAGACAGAGACAGAGTGTGAGGCTAAACTCATTTTAGACTTTCTTTTGCCACTCTACATTCCAAATTTTACGTGTGTACTATACTAATGTTATGTAAAAAAAACAACCGAATAAAACCAAAATACATGACTGACAGTTGACACTTAATACATGACTTACCTTCACCGAAAATCGGGAGAAAATTTTATCAAAAATGCATAGAATGTGGATCCTAATGACGTTTGTATAAAAACATGTACACGTTTTAGTCTTGGTGCAAGACATGTCAACGATGTTGTTGCCAGTAGAGGGCGCTACTAAGGGAGCCTACTTTGCAGCTTTGGAAAGACCTTTGCAAAAAGGCTTTAAAGCCCGAGTTTTGCCAACCGTGTGGATCAACCTCGCCACCATGGGCAGCTCGCCGTATCGATACCTCTCGTCTCTAACTAATGGAAGGACCAGTGAGTCATCTCCACCACTATAATGGAAATCAATGAGAAGCACCGAAAAACAACGCAGATTGGCTTCCAAAAGTGACTGCTTTGCGCGTGCGCATGTTTTTCTGCTATATTGTAAGTCATTCAGGAAATTTAGTTAAATTCCGCAAAGGAATGGGAAAATCATGTCTTGTGAGTAATTTCAGCAACAAATATCTAACAGTAAAAAAAACCCATCTTATTGCTTGTGATATTCTGCTGGGGCAAAGTTGTAATTTGTGTGCCCGGAAAAAAAGGTCGCACAGCCTTACGGCCTTCTTCCAGGCACACTAGCAGATTATCATTTTGAAGAAGCACCTATTTTGTTGAGTCTTTACTACTTTTAGCTTAGATAATTGGGATTGCGCCAGCATTGACCAAGCTTTCAACAAACGAAGAAGTAAGTTCACATGCACCTTTATGTTTGCAGTATTAATTGTTTTAATGTACACTACACTACAAGTTTCCCCCTTCTTTTTAGAAGAGTTCAAAGTAATTAAAAAAAAACCCTTTTTTCTTATGCATGTTTTATTCCATAGTTATGTTACTAGGAAATAAAATTACCTGTTGCAAACTGCATACCAACCAAAAGGACCTGTTGTATAAATGCAAACAATTGTTAATGGCCTCACGTGTCGACCCCAGCAGAGTCTATTATAAAAAAAAAACCTGAATTTCATTTCACACCAACTTACAAAAAAATGATCGTTTAAAGACAAAATTGTGTAGTCCTCGTGACGTAACAGCATCGTGGGATTTTCAAAAAACTTCAGAAATTAGGTAAAATAATGTTTTTAAAAATTAACTATGCTGACAGTGACGACTCTGATGATGACGTCGTACTTGCTGGTCTGAGAAATTAGTTCAGAGTATGTTCCATGGTGCCGATGAGCAGATGAGTAATCTAGATCAAACTTCAGAGCATATCCTTGACCTTCTCGGTGACATTCATGTTCGCCCGGCGGTAATTCGAGAAAACTGGACAAGGTGGAGAGTAAGCAAGTAGCCATGGACATCAAACAAGACTGGTGTGGAAGGAGATTCTGTCCGGCAGGAGATTCTGTCCGAGCATACGGCGAATTGTGTAGGCCCTACTAACTCCTTCTGATAGCGTCCTCTTTTGAATAAACTCCTCCAGCCCATGTTAATTTACCGTATATGGTGGACACATTACCCTGAGGACAGAATACCTTATGTCACTGGCTTCGTGAGATGGTGAAATTCGTGGCTTTAAAATTTGATCCAGATGTTTGATGAGCCAGCAACCCCAGCCCGTCCGTCCGTGATGAGGCTGCCACCACCACCGTCTCCTACTGAACTCCAGCTTCTTTCCGGCCACCCAGTCCCGAGTTGCAGACCATTGTGACTTCCCTCAACGAGCCAGTCGTATTGCAGACGCTCTCCATTAGATCTTTTTGTGGGCACACCGAAGTGTGTCAGTGCTCCTGTGCAAAGTATGTTGGTACCTAAAACCCTGTGCAAGCTTTCCTCATCCTAATGACAAGTTACTTAAGAGATAACCGCAAGGCAGCATGTAGTCCCTCCGGGCATGCTGTCCACCCCGGAGGTGGCTCTTCCAATCCCTCAAAGGAGTTTTCGGCCAAACCAGCTCAACACTTCCCAGTGATCGTTTATCAATTCTTCAACGCAGGAAAGAACATTTTAACAGTCTTCTGAACAATTCCTTCCCAAGTAGTCAAATTGGATCTCATTGGCACCATTCAGCAGCGACTAGATCAACATGAGCTAGATGATCCACCGACCCGTGACGAAGTTGTGACTTCTATTTATACTCGTTCTGCTATAGTGGCAAACCTGCTGATGCTGACGGCTATCACACTGGAAGTGATCAGAGCTGGAGGCGAGAGGTTAATCGATGTTATTCTCAGTTTTTCCACCACTGCTGGGCGTCCAACCAGCTCCCACAACAGTTTCGTGATGCAACCATTGTCACGATCTTCACGCGAAAGGGCGATCGCCGAGAATGTGGGAACTATCGCGGTGTCTCGCTCCTGTCCATCCCTGGCAAGGTCTTTGGCAAGTATCGTCTTAAGCCAATTGCTGAAGATATCTTGCCAGGAGAAAGCCATCGAGCAACAATAACCCATCCTCACTGTCGCACAAGAAGGCCTATGGCGCCGCCTGGCCAGATATGGGATTCCCCCGACTTTATCTCCCTTCTGGATTAGTTCCATGGTGGCGGTTCGCCCAGGTCTGTAAGGTGGCGAGGTATCGCAATCATTTCCGGTCGCGCATAGTGTGAAACAGGGTTGTCTTTCGGCACCAACACTTTTCACAGTTTCCTGTCGGCGGTTCTGGAGCATACCCACCAACATCTGGCACAAGGTGTCTACATTTGCACCAGGGTGGGTAAGTCTTCAACCTGGCCCGACTCAAAGCCAAAACCAAAGTCTGCACACTCCATGCCGTGAGCTGCTGTACGCTGATGACACAGCTTTTGTTGCCCATAATCACAACGACCTGCAGAAGATCTTTGATATCTTCAATTGTGTAGCCAGTGACCTGGGTCTCTCCATAAATGCGAAGAAAACTCATGTAGTCTTCACTCCATCTCCATCACTCAAGACCATCCCCAGTTCTGTTCAACGATACTCCACTGGCCTTGGTCGACAGCTTTGTCTACCTTTGAATTCGATGTGTACATGTATAAAACAAACCCGAAAGCAGAAGTTTGGTTTCTACAGCAAGGGGACAATCTAAATTTACAAGGGATATAGTTAATATGTTCAGTACCTGTTTATTTTGGGAGTTTTGGTTTCATGAAAAGAGGATGTATGCATTTAGCCTATACCGATCTGTGTGTGTAGTGTAGCGTGTCTTTCAATGCTGGTGGTTTGTATGAAGGATGTCCGTTTAGTTGTTGTAATGGCCAGCGTTCTTAAAGTTGTGTTTGATCTAGGAATTCCATTTGAACCATTATCTTCAATTATCTTCAAGATTTGTTTGTAATTACAGTAAACTACACACGAGATAAATGAGACGAGATTACACATCATGTGTAATAAATTGATTACATAAAAGCTTACAAACTGTCATTTAGTGTTCCCCCTCCCAACGACATACTCTTAAAACACCCAGTCAGAAATGACCCGGATGAAACTAGCTAAAAATGTAGATTTTGACATGAATTCTGCGTCAGTTTGACACTGTTTCGGTTCAGTTTGTCACGTATTCCGGGTCATGGGTCAGGACCCCGGAACCTGGAATCCGGGTCAATTCTGCTGACGCGTGAGTTTTTTTTAGAATGAGTGCTCTGAGTTGAATACGGCAAGTTCTAGAATTTAAATGTAGCTAGGTTAAGTTTTACATCTATTGGCCTATGGTTGCCATAGTTTTGGCAAACCCTTTTTAAACAGACGAATCAAACAACACTGTTTATTATTAGAGTTTGTATTATACGCGAACGTGATTCGCTCAGTGATGATGAAGGTTAATGCTTTCACAATGAAATCAATACTTGATATCAGGCATACGGCGACAGGTGCATTTCTGTTTAATCTACATGTACAACCAGTATAGTTAAAAACAAACGCCTTCCGTAATGGCTCTTAATAAACTCCTAAGTAGGCATACTTCTTCTTGTGTTATTGCCGTCGTCTTGATTCTTTTAGCGTCCTCGTTATGTATGAATATGATGTTGTACAGCTCTTTCCGCCAACAGAAGCCGAAATTTCAAGATCTACTCAAAAGAGTGATGACCAATGACATATCCACAGCTTCCCGTTACAACGAGAGCAGTGGTGTACGGACTAGGTTGGAAGGAAAGGCTGCAATAAAAAGACTCGCAGAGGGTAAGCATTGTTAACGTTGCATGGTCCGATTTTCGCTGGAAGAATTATTATTATTGTGATTTTTTAAAATGTTTATATCGGAACGATTTTTGATTTTGAACGTATTATTTGGTGCTAGAGTAATAATTTCGTATATGAAGAAGATGTGAAACTGCGCCAGAGTTAATTTCTCTGAATCCACATTAGATTATGCTAATGTCACAGATGTACATGTTTTTACCAGCTGGTTCTCTCAAAATACAGTACAATAGCAACAAAAATTTGATTGATTGTAAACAAATTTGTTACAATGCTTCGCCGCCCATTCTATTCAAGCACTCATTGCTACTTATAGGAATTAAAGCACAATGAATGTATACAAGCTGTGATTGTTACAGGGACACCACATCATTGTTTTGGGGGAAATATACATTAGTTTCAACCCACTTGTTTGAAATGGAAACACTATACAAAGCTGTGTGGTGGTCGCATTTTAAGAGAAAATGACGAAAAACGGTTCCAATCTTTGTCAGGCATTTCGTAGACGTTAGTATTTGTATCACGGGATTATTTTGACTGTTTAAATACCGATTATTTAAAATTATATTTTGGGGTCGTCGACTTAAATTATTATTTCTTTGACTTTGACGGTATTTCAGAAGAAATATTTCTTTGAAGGATTTGGTACTGATATGAAAATGATAACCGGGGAACTTTCAGATTTATGATTGACTATGCAATTACCAGGACGTTATAAAGTTATAACTATGGTGATAAAGAAGTGTGAAGTATATGACAACGTGTTGGCGACCGTTTATCCATAAACTTGCACGGGCAACCTTCATGGGCATGCCAAAAAATGTCATGAACTTTATAACTAGTGAGCTTTCAGGTTAATTTTGAACTTACCATACCAATTTTATTGTCTTTCACAAAATACGGATCCTGTACTTTGTCTGTTACTAGAATTAGACTAGTTTTACAACCTAACCGGCCTAATTTTAAAGAAACGCCATTATTCTTCTGTTAATATGATTAATAATTCTAAATCATGATTTTTGTTTTTCTTCTCAAGGACCTTTGAAAAAAGTTTCCCCAACAGATTCTAACAATTTTCGAAAGGTAAAAGTACTTTGCTGGATAATGACGTCACCACAAACTCTAAATACAAGAACCCGCCACGTCAAAGAAACGTGGGGTTCACGATGTGACGTCACTCTCTATATGAGCAGCCAAGATGATCCATCTTTTCCAGCGATCGGACTGCCTGTAAAAGAGGGACGCCAGAATCTGTGGAATAAAACCAGGACGGCCTTCAACTACATCTACAAGAACCATTTCAACGACGCTGATTGGTTCATGAAAGCTGACGACGATACCTACGTCATCGTGGAAAACTTACGCTACTTTCTGAGCGACAAAAACAGCAGTAAGGGTGTATACTACGGTCATCAATTCAAGATGTTCTCAAAGGAAGGGTATATGAGTGGCGGTGCTGGGTACGTCTTAAGCAAAGAGGCACTGAGGCTGTTTGTTGAGAAAGGGAGTGGTCTTAAAGCGTGTGCACGGTCTCAGGATGCCGAGGATGTTTTGATGGGGAAGTGTTTGACGGCAGTTGGCGTCCTTCCTGGTGATTCCAGAGACTCGCAGAAAAGGGCGCGATTTCTCCCGTTTGTTCTGGAAGATGTTTTTAACGGATGGCTTCCAAAGTGGTATCACCAATACAAGAAGTATGAAGTCGAAAAGGTAAACATATGTATTTTCCCCTCTGGTGAATTAATGAGACGGATTAACCTGATTGCACCCTTCTTGATAAGTAGTGATCCTGATCACTGATCCACTTTCGAATATTAGGGGTTGGCGTAAACTTTCTGCCACACTTGACAACTTGATTCCTGGATTTGCTTAACGTGCCATAACAAGTGGAGAGGTTTTAATGGAATGCACAAAATTGATAAGTGTACTAGTTTGAGACGGTCAAATGAACTTTTGTGACCAGTTTGTGAGCTGAGAAGTAACAATAATCCAAAAGGAGGTCCGTCTGAGGGGAGGTCCTTAAAGGAGGCCCGGAAAGCGTTAAAACTCAAAATTTGAATAATTGATTTGCCTTGTCGATTTACACTGCCCACTAAAGAAAAAAGGAAAAAAACCCAAACGAACCACGAACTCAAAAAGTTCGTTGCTTTTAATTTTAATATGATGTTCGAATGTAAGTTTGTCGAAAACATTGTCTTGAAATGTTCAATGTAAGCATCCAAGTTCTATCCAATTGTCTCTTTACTCTAACACACTATAAAGAATTCCACTGAAGAATTCCTGAGATTCTCAGAACATAAAAAAGACACAATGGGAGGGGTACCAGATAATAATTACTGGCAACCGATTATAAGCAAACTCCAAGAAGATGATCACTTTGTCTCTCTGAGAAAACAATGTCGCTCCGTGCACGCGCTATTGTTGGTTTTCTCCAAGTTGCTCATAAAAGATGCCTGTATGACAACGGCCAGAAGTTACCTAACATAGTATTCTTATTTTGTGTCTTTTGCCACAGGGTCCCGGATGTTGCTCCGACTACCTTATCACTTGCCATTACGTGAGCCCACAACTTATGCACTTTTTAGACTTTATTGTATATCATCTCCGCTCAGCTCAAAACGATGGCCGACACGTCTACTGGGTCGGAAATAAAACTGTTCCAATATGATTGACAACATCAGACTTGGCAAACTTTCCATTGTTTAATATTAATATAATCGACCGACTTAGTCAAGCTGTTTTTCAGTTGATTACGTACTTATTACTTTGGCTCAATTAATTTGCATCCGCAACAAATAACTCAGATCGGGATTCGATCAGACCATCGAAATAACTAAAACGCATTGAACCAGAAAAGGGTGAGAGGCATTGCTCATGCGTGCCGTGGAACAAGAGTCATTCAATTCCCGCACCACCAGCCACTGCCAAAGGAGTCAACTTTCCGTTTCTTTCTTTTCTGGGTTTAACAGTAATTTTAGACTGATTTAAAAGAAAAGAAACCAGCTCTAAGTACACAACGACTATCCTGCTCAATATCTTGGGTAAGTTTTATGTGAAAATTAGGAAAATGTATCATAATAATAGCAAAGATCGATTTATTGTTCAACTCGATGTAAACTTTCAAGACGTAACTCGCAGCTAGAACGAAATATAGAATGTTAATAGACTTATTTTTAATTATAGTAAGAACATTGCATTTTATGCGATTCATTGGCCAACGCTCAACGTCGTTCTTTTTAGCGACGTCCCCATTGGTTTTGTACACGAAACATACCGAGGACTGTCCCCGGTATCCCAGGTCCTCGGTTTGAATGCGCAGACACACACACAAGTGTGTATTTACCTCCAATCGGGGACCTCCTATTGTCCCTCTTTTGTTTGTACTTTAACTTTTTAGCAACAGCTCCCATTGGTTTTGAACACGATTTCCAACTGGGGACCTTTTCCAACCGGGGACTCTATTGTCCTCTTTTGTTATAGGTCCCCGGTTTGAATGCCTAAACAAACTCACACACATGTTTTTGTTACATACACTGTGTGGACCTTCCTTTGTTCTCATGCAGTGAACATTTTGGTACACGTCCCTATTAGAAAAAACCTTGTGTGGACGTGTTCAAGTCCACAGAAGGTCACAGAACCCTGCCTTGTGTGGACCTCTTTTGTTCTGAGGTCCACACTTCGTATGCAATGTTTACTCAATAGCAACTAACACTAGTTTTTAGCAACCTGGTACTGTTGCATTGTCAAAAACATATGAGTCAGTATATAGATTTTTAATGAAGGTTCCAGTAAAATAAAAATGTATGAAGGAAAGGGAAAAAAAATCAAGGTTTACAATGTTCAAAACAAATTTACAGACACCATCACCCCAAAAAACCTTTGAATGGGCGTAATTTTGCGAAAAATGAGCCATGATGTATATTTAACTTTTGCTGTATTACTCAGGGGAGAAGCTTTCCAATATTGTGTTCAGCTAACAAAAAACTAAAAAGTGTTGTCTTCACTATTATTAACAATTTTTTTTACCGTTAAATCGGTCTAAAATCGGACATTGCATTGAAGGTAGTTTATGAGTTTTATATGTTTACGTTTATTTCTTTGCATTCATTTGAGATAAAATAAAAAACGTGTGCAGAAAAATCATGTCTGCGTGAGTTTAAAGTTTGTTCAAAAACTGAACCCACACTCGATGAAGCTGAGCATCTTTGCCTTTGGACGGAAATAATTATGTGGAAGTGTTTTACTGCGATTGTTCAAGGAATTCCTGGACACCGCTCCAATAGCACATCATGCCGACATATTGATAGTCGAGCGTTGTTTTTATCATGTGAACCTTTAAGCTACTATTGGCCTAATTGTCGGCTGGGAGCAGAAAAGACTTAATATAAAGAGTAGAAAGACCGGCGGCCCAGAGCAGAAATAACTTAAAAGACATTCACGCACAATTGGGGTAAATTCCTCTCTGTTCTGAGCCGTCTGGGTCTTTCTTGGTCTTATTATAAAAGTCCTTTCTGCTCTGAGCCGACTGGGTCTGTCTTGGTCTTTAGAGTCCTTTCTGCTCTGAGCCGACTGGGTCTTTCTAAGTCTTTAGAGTCCGTTCTGCTCTGAGCCGACTGGGTCTTTCTACAGGTCTTGTAGAAGTCCTACTCTGAGCCGACTGGGTCTTTCTACAGGTCTTGTAGAAGTCCTGCTCTGAGCCGACTGGGTCTTTCCACAGGTTTTGTAGAAGTCCTACTTTGAGCCGACTGGGTCTTTCTACAGGTCTTGTAGAAGTCCTGCTTTGAGCCGACTTGGTCTTTCTACAGGTCGTGTAGAAGTCCTGCTCTGAGCCGTCTGGGTCTTTCTACAGGTCTTGTAGAAGTCGTGCTCTGAGCCGACTTGGTCTTTCTACAGGTCTTGTAGAATTCCTGCTTTGAGCCGACTGGGTCTTTCTACAGATCTTTTATAGAAGTCCTGCTCTGAGCCGACTTG
The DNA here is from genome assembly GCA_911728455.2 of Marthasterias glacialis. Lineage (NCBI taxonomy): Eukaryota > Metazoa > Echinodermata > Asteroidea > Forcipulatida > Asteriidae > Marthasterias > Marthasterias glacialis. Next base: position 10,333,275 of record OU452238.1, on the reverse strand, counting down.
GTCTTTCAACAGGTCTTGTAGAAGTCCTACTTTGAGCCGACTTGGTCTTTCTACAGGTCTTGTAGAAGTCGTGCTCTGAGCCGACTGGGTCTTTCTACAGGTCTTGTAGAAGTCCTGCTCTGAGCCGACTGGGTCTTTCAACAGGTCTTGTAGAAGTCCTACTTTGAGCCGACTTGGTCTTTCTACAGGTCTTGTAGAAGTCGTGCTCTGAGCCGAATGGGTCTTTCTACAGGTCTTGTAGAAGTCGTGCTCTGAGCCGACTGGGTCTTTCAACAGGTCTTGTAGAAGTCCTACTTTGAGCCGACTTGGTCTTTCTACAGGTCTTGTAGAAGTCGTGCTCTGAGCCGAATGGGTCTTTCTACAGGCCTTGTAGAAGTCCTGCTCTGAGCCGACTGGGTCTTTCTACACATCTTGTATAGAAGTCCTGCTGTGAGCCGACTGTGTCTTTCAACAGGTCTTGTAGAAGTCCTGCTCTGAGCCGTCGGGGTCTTTCTACACATCTTGTATAGAAGTCCTGCTGTGAGCCGACTGGGTCTTTCAACAGGTCTTGTAGAAGTCCTGCTCTGAGCCGTCTGGGTCTTTCTACACATCTTGTATAGAAGTCCTGCTCTGAGCCGACTGGGTCTTTCAACAGGTCTTGTAGAAGTCATTGCTCTGAGCCGACGACATGTAGTTATGACGTCTAAACGTTTTCCCAAAAAGGGTGTCAAACCACTTCGCAAGATGATGATGTCGCAGTGCCGCTGCTGCTAAGGACCATATGGGGGTAAATCGTGCACTTTGTGGTAAAGACATGAAACTTTCCATAGTAACCCTAATATCAATTTTAGACCGAGACCCATCTTGGATCTAGCCCATTTTAAGAGCGGGGCTATGTTTTCTAAAAGTGGGGGGCATAAACCCTCGATTTGAGTTTTTGGTCACTTTATTGTTTTACTTTATACATATTTTGACTGCAATACAAAGAGAAAACCCCAAATAGGTTGCTCTGATCGATCGGGGCTTTTGACGAATCATCGGCAGTTTGTCTCTGGCTCATGTCGATTTGGTTGGGCTTCGGTCTAAAACTTAAAGAGGAAACTTAACCCTCCGATACTAACCCCCTCACTTCTTCCCTTTCTCCAGCAGTACTTTGGCCCAGGTTTGAGCCTCCTCTGTTTTAGTTGGCCATGGTGCTGCCTCTATTTTCTTTCTTTCCTTCCCTCACCCTGCTCTTTTACCCCTTCTCCCAAACACGTTCCCAACCCCATTACCCCTCCTTGTACCCTTTCCTTCAAAGGGGCACACCGGCTTCGTCGGGCTATTTGGGCTACAAAATAGGCTAACATATGACTGCAAAGGTCTTCCAGGAATGAAGAAGAATGGTTCCTAAAAGAAGCCATCAAATTTTGCCGTTTTCGAGCATTTTTCAAAAAACGATTTATCTGAACCAAAAAAGTGGTTCGGATAAATCACGTGATCTTCGGAGTTAGTTTTACTTCCAGCCGTATAAAAAGTAAATTACTGAACCAAATTTAAATCTTTTTTTACAATTATTTATGAGTATTTGACAAAAAAGACTATGTATTCAGATTATTGATACAATTTGTAAATAATGATGAAAAGTCGAACGTAATATTCGCATTCAGAGAGTCCGTGCAACCGAAGCGTGTTCACGGCGCACCAGCGTAGGAGCTAGCGGAACGTAAACCTTGGGGCATATCCCGTATAGCCGGTGCCGTGTCTCGTGGGGACAGAGAGACAAACCCCGGGGCATGAACTCCCCATTACCGGTCTAGCCGTAAGCTTGGGAGCTTGTCGGAGGGGTTGGGAGCCAGACCAACAATTACGTTTTTTCCGACTGTTTTAGTCTGTACCCCTACCTATTATTCCCCTAACTATTGTAACGTGTTGCCTGCGTTACACACACGCGGGACGACGACGGGGAATGTTTATCCCAAACAGCTGATCTCTCTACTTCTATGATAGCTGGATAATGTCCACTCCCCCCCCCATCGCCACAACAAACAAAAAAACAAAAACGGTTGCGGTGGCTGTGGCCGGCCAGTGAAGTCATCGCCCGAAAAACAGGAGAATGCCATCGCTAAAGCTGCCAGGAGAAAGGCAATCCGTTTGCAGCGAAGGCGGGAGGCTCGCTTGGCACATGCTGGCTTTCCCTTTGGATTTATCGTGTTTTTTTTTTTACTTTTTACTTTTCGTTGGACCGCCTTTTGGGTGTTTTTCCTTGCGATGTTTTTTTGTACCGATCCTTGGATGTCGAAGAAACGTTCTCCATTGCAAGTAAGTTCGTCCAGTTCGTCGTACACAGAATACAAACTGTCCGTTTATGTCCGTTTTTTATTTACACGTGAATTTGAAAGTTGGACAAGAGGCAGAATCACTGACATTTGACGAGGGGGGGGGGAGGGGCTGGAAGAGCATGGTAGGGCGTGCTATGTCTGAATAACCACGACGACGATTGTGTTTTTTATTTACACGTGAATTTGTGCTGGATCGATATGAAGTCTGGATCCTCATGCCTCGCCATTGTAACAATTCATACATAAACAGAGCACCAGTCTACTTACAACATTGCGCAACAATGTCACGTAAACTTGACAGTTGCAACGGCTGGAAAAGCGTATAAGCTGACCTTTGACCGTGTTTTGTTTTTTTTCACATTTTTCGTTAATTACGTGATATTTTGATGATTTTTTTTTTACAATAACCATTAAAATATTATTGTCTGTCATTCCACATCCCTAAATTAGGTAAACAGTAAGCCGGTGTGTCCCTTTAAAGAACATCATAAGACGCCTCAAGTCCGTTTCTGAGAACCTAGCCTACCTGCTTCTCAACCTCTAGGGAAGGAAGGGCAAACAGACTGACGATCAAAAGAGGTTTCTCGAATACTATATGAGTGGATTCCGGTCTTATTATATATTTTTCTGTGTGTCCCCTAAAAAAGTACCTTAATAATGCTTTTTTAAACATAGACATGCAAGTTTGTACTGGTGTCTAAAAAGATTACCCTATCGTGGCTTGAACTTCACACGGCTACATGTATGATTCGCTTGTCCCTTATACAATAACTATTGTATTGAAAAATAAATAAATGCTGTATTAAAAAAGGAAAGTTTGCCGAATATCTTTCAATGAGAACTTGCATAAATATGTATACTAAAATAAACTCAAAATGTGCATTTTAGACTTGTCTACCCATGTTTACTATTCTAGCCCCACCCACAAAAGAGGGGTAGGTCTGCAGACTTATTTCATTTGTGATACTTTTGCACACTATTTCTATTTGACTAACATTAGCAAACACACAAAAACACACAAGTCACTCAGAGAGATATTTCTTAAATATCCGCCCACTTTTAGTATTTTGAAACTCGGCCCACAAATTGGACAACTTTTGACACTCGTTTGTATCCCAATTAGAACAACAATCATCAAACTTTTATTTTTTAAATCTAAACAAATGAATATTTCAATTTTACTATAATTTTTCTTACTGTCTAAGATCCCCACTTTATGCAAATGAGGCTCTGCCCTAAAATAGGTGAGACCCAAGGTAGGTCTCGGTCTTAAAATGATATTTAGCCCATTAACTACCACCATGGCAAATTTCATGCTTTTCCACAAAGTGCAATTTTTTTTTCTTAGAAGCTACACTGTACTTTGGGCGACCGTACTAGCCACATATTATTATCATACATAAGCAGTTTTTGACTTTGGGCTGAAAAAGCCGCGCGAATAAGTGTACTAAAACACTTAAAGGGGCTGTGTCGTCATAATTATAGCAGTAAATAGCATGACCCAGTTGCTACGCGCGCGTGCGCGCCGGCGGTCACATCACAGTTTGACAAAGACGGTGTTGCTTTGCCATAACTAAATGATCCTTCTACACAATATTGAAAACATGGCTTAGTTTTGGTCCCCTATATACCATGCAATTACAAAGAATACAGTAAGTAATTGTAAACAGTTTTATACTACGTGAACGAACCTTATTGAAACCTTAGCAAAACGTGACAAATTTGATTGCAAATTATACTTATCAAATCAGTATGGCAATAATTTCCTTAACTTCACATAAATATTAAGAAGGCTTACCGATTGTATTGGATCCAAAACTGATTGAAAATGGGACTTAGAAACTAATAAATTGATGTTGATTGGAGATAAATTTGTATGGTATTAAATTTACTGAATCGTCGGAATCATGAAGAACTTGACCTCTGACCCTGAACTTTCCTGTTACCAGAGGGCGCTATTCTAAAACAACAGAGTTCGAGTAACTGTTAATAATACATGCGATACACATTAGTAAAAACAATCTGAAACAATTAAATCACGTAAATCAATGCAAAGAAACATCTTGTCGCTACACACGGCCTCCTTTGTGATTTGACCACAAGCGTGCGAGTGTTCAGTATCTGGGTGAGAGTTCATCTTTCCATGCACAGCCACAGGCCAGCTATAATCATAACAATACAGGCCCTTTAAGCCTACACGACACACCCGAGACTAAGGTGAAAGTATTTCAGTGAGACGGAAATCTTCTCTCAGTGGTAACATGGTAAAATGTTACCAAAAATTTTGCAACTAATTTTGTCGATAGGCATTGAACTATGTCCGATATGTAATTTAAAAACCACCTTTATACGCCCAAGATTTTCTTTTCAATAACCTAACGTCGAGGTAAAATTGAATTACATTATTTGCATGCAAATCGAAAATCAGTTTTAAAAACATTGCCTTAGTTACGCACTGCTTTAAAAAAGTTGAATCGGGTAAGTTCTAGAATTTAAATCTAGCCAGGGAAAGTTTTACAGAAATCTATTGCACCATGGTTGTCATCGATCGGTTCTTTGCTTTTGGCAAACCTTTTTATAAAGGACCAAATAGCACTGTTTAGTGTCTATATAAGAGCCTTGGCAAATAACTGCCCATAATGATTACAATAGCCTACGTTATACAAGCACGCGATTCGCTGATAGGGACGATGGTGGTCAATGCTTTAGCATCAAATCAATATACGGCAACAAATCCACTCCTGTTTAATTAACCACGGCTTTATCTACAACCAGTACCAATAGTTTAAAAACAAACGCCTTCCGTAATGGCTCTTAATAAACTCCTAAGTAGGCATACTTCTTCTTGTGTTATTGCCGTCGTCTTGATTCTTTTAGCGTCCTCGTTATGTATGAATATGATGTTGTACAGCTCTTTCCGCCAACAGAAGCCGAAATTTCAAGATCTACTCAACAGAATGATGACCAATGACATATCCACAGCTTCCCGTTACAACGAGAGCAGTGGTGTACGGACTAGGTTGGAAGAAAAGGTTGCAATAAAAAGACTCGCAGAGGGTAAGCATTGTTAATATTATAACGTTGCATGGTCCGATTTTCGCGGTAAGATTTTTTTTTGAAATTTTTCTCTGAACGAACAATATTTGACAGATGATCTATGCTATTCTAAAATGAAAAACATGTACCTATAGTTACTTTTTTTCAAACATAGTTTTTTTTAAATGATCTTGTTACACATTCGAAACGATATCTTTCTGAAATTTGACTTCAACATTTTGTGGATTTTTTTAAAGACAAATTTAATCCAAAGATTTGATCAACAGATTAACAGGTAAAAATACAAAAAAAAAAAAAAAAATCACAACAACAATATTTCGTTTTCACCATCGGGGGCTCAGTGTAGCCCTAAAAAGCACAATTCTTGTCTCAATTGTGATTCTTGTCTCAATATTGTGATTATTAATTTTATCAAGAGAGATAATGCTTCTTCAAAGAGGAATATAGTCCTATTAAAAACTTGCAAAGAACACTGTCACCGCTGTCAGTAGTTGGCAGAAATGTGGGCAGCAATCCCATCATTAAACTGAATTACAGGCCAAGCCTTGGCTGCGCATTTAAACAAATGAACAAGTAACACACAGAAACAAAATTAGCATGTTTTAAAATATAATACTTTTATCACATTCCTCGAAAAAATGTTTGTCAAAGTCGCAAGGGCGTATTATTGTTTAATTAGTCATTTGAAAGATAATGCAACTTGTTCAGCACATCTATCTCAAAACGTCAATTTGTTTTGAGAACTTGCTGGACATCCTCGTCCCAGTCTGATGGTCGTGTTAGTCTTTAAAAAAAGTCTGAGCCGTAGCACACGATAACAAAGAGGCCAGGCAGGCTTACACGATGCCTGTATCATGCCAACCAACAGTTTGATCACGAGCAGTCAGTATGCAGTACAATAACTGTGACTAATTGTCTTAGTCGAAACAAAAAGGAACGTGTTCACAATGTGGTAGTTGCACGAAACGTTGCATGGACGACCGCGGTCACACTTTTCAACAAAATGTTTTACAATTTCAAAGCTGAAATCATCCAAAAGAAAATGCTTTCCGAAACTGTGTGATTCCTTTGTCTATTTGAACTTCCGCAAGGTTAGGTATAAATGCTCACTTTTCCAACGCCCTTCACTTTTATTACAATGATTTACATTACAAACAAAATCACCAGCTGCTTACATCGTCGTCCGACGCCGGTAGTGAGCAACCGTGTACACTTTTCAGCATGTAAATCAAAATTAGGGTCTTCAAACTCTATTTTCTCGGTTTCGAAGTATTTCAGAAAGAAATATTTATATGGATATTTTTTGCTAGGCTACTTTTTTATTATTAATTATTTATTTATTTAGTACATTTTTATTTGAAGCAGATGTAAAAAATGCTCCAGCGTAAAGGGACACACCGGCTTACTGTTTACCTAATTTAGTGATGTGGAATGACAGACAATAATTTTTAAATGGTTGTTCTTAAAAAAAACATCAAAATATCACGTAATTAACGAAAAATGTGAAAAAAACAAAACACGGTCAAAGGTCAGCTTATACGCTTTTCCAGCCGTTGCAACTGTCAAGTTTACGTGACAATGTTGCGCAATGTTGTAAGTAGACTGGTGCTCTGTTTATGTATGAATTATTACAATGACGAGGCACGAGGATCCAGACTTCATATCCATTCAGCACAAATTCACGTGTAAATAAAAAACAGACATAAACGGCCAGTGTATTCTGTGTACGACGAACTGGACGAACTTACTTGCAATGGAGAACGTTTCTTCATTATATCGCAAGTAGGCCCTATGTTGTAAAAAATTACTTGGACGAATGCCAGTTGGGTCCAGGACTGAGCCGTGTTGTCAGGTCGTGTTCAAATGTAGAAAGGGAGAGAATAAGCTTGGCATAATGTGGACATCACAGACATGATGGACCATAAATATTGTCAAAATGTGAGTCTTCATGAATTAAAATATACGCAGGCATATTCACAATACAGTTCTATGACACAAACCTGTGCATCAAAATTATGGCAAAGACCACATCCTTCATGTTCTCATCGTGACCAGCCTTGCTGCAGTCTAAAAACTAATGGTAGTGTCCCTAATCTTGGACCATCTTTTCACATTGGCTTGGCCAATAACAGTCATGTGCCAAGCGAGCCTCCCACTTTCACTGCAAACGGATTGCCAATCCTGGCAGCTTTAGCAAAGGCATTCTCCCGTTTTTCGGGCGATGACTTCACTGGCCGGCCGCGGCCACCGCCACCGGTTTTTTGTTGTGGCGATTGGGGGAGTGGACATTATGCAGCTATCATAGAAGTAGATAGATCAGCTGGATGGTGTATGGGATAAACATTCCCCATCGTCGTCCCGCGTGTGCGTAGCGCAGGCAACACGTTACAATAGTTAGGGGATAATAGCCAGTGGTACAGACTAAAACCCTCGTAAAAAGCTGTAATTGTTGGTCTGGCTCCCTACTCCTCCGACAAGCTCCCACGCTTACGGCTAGACCGACCGGCAAGCTGGGGAGTTCATGCCCCGGGGTTTGTCCCTCTGGCCCCATGGGATATGCCCCAAGGTTTACGTTCCGCTAGCTCACACGCTGGTGCGCCGTAAGACACGCTTCGGTTGCACGGACTCTCTGAATGCGAATATGACGTTCGATTTTTCATCATTATTTACAAATTGTATCAATAATCTGAATAAATAAGTCTTTTTTGTCAAATACTCATGAATAATTGTAAAAAAAAAAAGATTTAAATTTGGTTCAGTAATTTACTTTTTATACGGCTGGAAGTAAAACTAACTCCGAAGATCACGTGATTTATTCGAACCACTTTTTTGGTTCGGATAAATCGTTTTTTGAAAAAAGCTTGAAAACGGCAAAATTTGATGATTTCTTTTGGAACAGTTCTTCTCCATTCCTGAAAGACCTTTGAAGTCATAAATTATGTTAGCTTATTTTGTAGCCCAAGTAGCCCAACGAAGCCGGTGTGCACCTTTAATTTCTTTGTTACCGGCATAGAGTTATATATAAGAACTAGAGGGCGTACAAACCATGCGACACGGCCCGACAAGGAGCATTTTTTGACCATTGAGAAAATGGCGCGGACCATTCATTTACACTGGTTACTCATCACGGTTCACACAGCAGCCATTTTCTAAGTGGCGGTCGTATGCAATTGGCACATTGGGATTCGCCCATGGTGAGTCAGTGGAGTTCCGTGCGTGGCATAGCGAGTGCACCCTCTAGTTCTATTATATAACTCTCTGGTTACCGGGTATCCATATTGGATTGCTATTGTCGCAGACGTACAGTTTTTTGTACCAGCTGGTTCTGTCAATGACAATGAAGTACATTGGGAACAAAAGACTGTTATTGATGTGAACACATCTCCTTAAATGCTTCGTCGCCCATTGTACCTGCTGGCTTTGGAATAGAAGACAATGAGTGTATACCAGCTGTGGTGGTTAAAGGGACACTACTTTGTTTTTGGAAAAATGTACATTATTTTCAACCCTCTCGACAAAGCTGCGTGGTGGGCGCATTTTTTAAAGAGAAAACGACGAAAACCGGATCAGATTTTTGTCAGGTAGCTCGTGGACGTTTGTATCGGAATTATTTCGACTGTGGGTCGAAATAAAGAACGTTGATTAGTAAAAAAAATTTTTTTTGACTTTGATGGTATTTCAGACGGAATTTTTTTTTTGAGGGTTGGTATGAACATACTATTTGCACTGCTGTGGACGTTGAGGGCGACAATCAATTTTCATCATTCGCGATTCTGCAGGCCCCGCGGTCGGGCGTCCTTACAATCGGGTTGACCGTGATATGGCCAAATGTGGCATTTCATTAATGGCTGGAAATAATAATGGAGAATCCACAGGGCTGCAAGTTTCAGGCCAGAAAATCGTGGTTTGTTTTGTATCCTTACAAATTTAGGGGGAAGACCTCGGGTGGTGTTAAGGTATGTTGCTAAATTCAGGTGATATCGCGGTGCGCATTTTGTAATGGACCTAGCAGGTAAAGGTTGTGGTATTTTAAAATGCTTTATGTCATTCGGCAATCAAGGGGGATTTTCTTTCGGAAACGGGTAGTTCGGCAGCAGGCGAGCGATATTTTATGCTAACTTATCCTCAGTGTTGCAAATGGTGACGATTCTTCGTTGTCTTTGGGTCTTTTTAAGCTTGGTCGCACATCTATAGCGCCGTTTTATATGCAGATCATCGCATACCTTCTTGGTTCCGCATTGCTGCGCTCGGGTGGGGTCCTTTGCCCTTACGAAGGTGATAATAGTTTCCCGTATCAGTGGATCATGCAAGGTGGTGACAGCGATCAAAGAATTATGGCAGACGTTTGTGAGATTATAGAGGAGAATGTGGAGGCGTATGGGGAAACAGAGGAGGTCGTCAGCCCTCTGTTCAGAGGTCTTTGTAAGGTCTTCAAGATCTCAAAGAAATGTTTCGGTGCCCTGATTGAAGATGGTTGGGACGACGTGGACCAAATAAAGGACTTGAGCGATGACTGGCGAAGTCACTTTTTAGCACTGGCACCCAATGGCGGTCAGAAGAGAAATTTGGAAAAGATGTTGGACCGGGTGGAAGCAGGGCCTCTGGACCAGCGGGCGCCGAAAAGGAGACGGGTGGATGCGGCAGGAAAGCTAGAAAATAAGGATGCCCCGGGCGTGGCGGGTACTTCGGATTCAGACCGCCGCAGCCCGCACTCCGGAGATATGGCACCAGCCCCGGCTGCGTCCACCTCTTCCCAGGTAAAGCAAATCAATGAAGACTTGCAAATCAGAAGTAAAAAGGAAAGAAAATACTTCTATGTTGATTCACACCCTCTGCCCTTATCAAGCAAATATCTGAATAATTATAGCAAATCGGTTATAGGAAACCATAGGTTGGTTGGGCGGGGCACTTATGTCAATACTTATTTAATTGGTTTTGTAATAAGTAAACCCCCCCCCCCTTAAAGATTTGATCGTATTTTGAACTAAATGTATGTAATATCTTAGCGTCGAGATCCTTTTGGGGGCTGCCTGTATTTTATTTCTGGTATAAAGTTGATACATAATAATAATGCCGACAACAATGGAGATCAGTTAGTCTCTCTTGGTTTGCATGATCCAAGGTGGTTCACATACGATGGGACGACTTGAAGGCAAGTCTAACCCGGTCGCCGGGTCACGGGTTTTATGGCGGGGAATTAAAAGGCGGGAAAGGCGCGTGACCGGTGGGGGTGCACCGGACAAGGCTATTGGGGGGGAAAAGCATGTTCAGCCCTATTGAGGTCTCGTAGTAATGATTATTATATTGTTATGACCTTTCTACTGGAGGCGTTTGTTGTTAAGGCATATTTTGAATCCGGACAATTGTTCAAGTGGGCAAGCAATTCGGGCTCGGATATAGGTGTTTATGTAAGCCAGTAGAATTTAGCCGCGGAGCAGGGTAATAAGCGTGCGGCGATACAATCACAGCCAAGGCGGGAGGAGCGTTTTGTAAATCATGTCTGCGGGAATTTTTCAAGTGTGGGGAGTGCCATAGACGTGATATCAGAAAGGAGGATGAGAAAAGTCTAATGAGAAAGATTAATTATTGGGCACAGAGCAAGGCCAGATTATTGGAGAGGCTGGATAAGGTGACAGTGCAATTTGAATCAGAAGGGTGAAAGGTTGCAAAAATGTTTAATGCAGGCTGGGACGAGAGCATGTTGCCAGGCAATGGCAAGGATCGGGCTTGTATTGAGTGATAATGGAGCACAGGCTGGGCTCAAGTAGTTCAGTTGAAATATGAAGGGGTGCCTTGGTAGGTTGAGAATAGTCACAAACACGGAAAACCAAGTCCAAGTTTAAGAGGAGGAGCTTTACAATTTTCCTGTTTCTTTTCTTTTAATGTTTGCGATATACAAAAAAAAAAAAAAAAAAAAAAAAAGCAAAACAAACAAAACGAAACAACACCAACAACAACAAAACAAAAACTATAACAGCAAGACCGGGGGTGGGGTAGAAATGGGAAGAGACGGGTACCACCCTAAAATGGGGTACCCGACACGCAACCGAAACAAAGGTTTGGGGCCTCGCATGTAATAATAATAATAATAATGGGAATGATATTGATAATAAATATGATTTTATAATGCGCCATGTCTGGCACAAAGTGGTGTTCCTGGCGCAGAGACAAGTTCCTCCTTTTAAACGCGATTAAGACACGAATACACGAAATGTTGAAGGAGGTCAGATCACTGAAGGAGACGAGTTTAGCCCGTTTGAATTGGAAGTTAATAGGGGCAGGCAGAGCAGGGGTCCCAGAAAAGAAGCCTGATAAAGTGGAGGAGGTTTAAATGTAGGTAATGCGGCCAAAAAAAAAAAAAAAAAAAAAAAAAAAAAAAAAAAAAAAAGAAGGAATGAGAAAGGGCCCAATGGGCCGAGGTAAAAATATGATGGTTTATGGTAGCTAAAGGAAAGGGGCCGGTTCACAATTGACCGAAGCAGAAGAGGGAAAGGCCCATGGCTAGTGTTACCTAAAGCAGATGCTGAATTGAGAGGTGGAAAGGGAATGGCCGTAGGGTGAAGGAAACAAAAAAAAAAAAAAAAAAAAAAAAAAAAAAAAAAAAAAAAAAAAAAAAAGGAGAAAAATGGAAAAAAGGAGAGAGGGAGAGAGAGACAGGAAAATTTATGGGAGGCCGGAAATGGTTTTAACAGAGGTACCTATGGTTAGCATGGAGAGGTGAGGAGGCACAAAGCAGCCAAATTTTATGGGATTAAGAGACCCTAATGGGCAGCATATAGAGGAGTGGTGGTTGGTTATACAACACAATGGCCGCACGGGAATAACAAAGGAATGATTGAGGAAATGAGTTTGGCATTTGTCCGGTTAAAGAATTGAAAATATTCGCATCCTTTCTTCTGCAAGCTGGTGTAATGCTTTAGCACGGACTTTGTGTTTTGTTCAAATGCAGGCTAAGTCCGCCCTTGAAGTACACAAGCCTTTGCGTCTTGAGTTGCTGAAGGCATGCACGGAAACGGGCTACGATCGCAACGTGGCTTATGTAATGTCTCTCCTGCGAAAATACGTGGAGGAATTCACGCCCCTTACACCGGAGGATTTGAAAGAAAAACAGTTGTATGTCAACCTACTGAGCGAGTGCACGAAGCATGTAGATGCAAAATTGGAGGGCATAGCAATGTACATCTATAAGTCCGTGACGGGGGAAGACTCCGACAAGCGTCTCCGCTTCGCAAGGAAGCATTTGGGGTTGGGTTCGCCACCTGTGGAGGCTCAAGCTAAGGGCCGCGAGTCTGCACAGTGGTTTAGAGGCAGGCCTCCATTTCGTTCCAGTAGGCGGGGTTTTAGACAGTATCGCACATTTGGGTCCAGAGGGGCCCCCGCTTTTGGTACCTCTACGTGCTACCGATGCCAGAAAAGGGGCCATTTTGCGCGGGAGTGCAAGGAGATTATTTAGGGTTATACCGCAAATTGGAGGTATTTGAGGAAGCTTTTAGGCGGGGTTTTTCTAGAAGGAGGTAACGCGCCAGGCAAAAATTCAGGGTCGCTGGGTCTTATCCTGTCATAAGTAGCAGCGCTGAAGGAATCCATAAGGTTCATATTAATCTGGCTGAATTATCAAAGGCCTAATGGTGGCCGGCTTGGAAAGGAGTTTGGTATCGGGAATGGTTGTATTCGGGGCTAGCGCTGAACAGAATGATACAATTTTAATATTCAAATTAATTTAGGGGGAAAGGGATAAACGAATGAATGGATGATTTGAGAAATGGTTATTAATACTGATAAAATAATAATTATAAAATAATAACAATAATATAATAATATTACTGCTGCTACTACTACTACTATTAATAATAATAATGGTGCGGTTATTAATAACTACAGGAAACAGATATGGGATAGAGACATGGCAAGCTGTATGGTAACAGCAGGGATATACAATAAAGTAAAGCTAATCAAGAAGCAGACAAAATTTGACAGGCAGATTTGTGAGTCTTTTCTGTTGCAATGGTTTTGTGCGTGTGCCGTGCCATGGGGGAATGGTTTGCATTTAAATCATTCGCACAGTGGCATGGATTTATATTAATAGGGTGCACTACTCAGGGAAAAGTTCTGAAATACATCCGTTTGGTTTGCTTCTTGTTTTCCATTCAGGAATATTTCCGGTATCTACAGATATTGAAGAGTCACTCTTGGGAGAGTGCAGCGCGGGAAAATTTTGATCCAAGGGCGGCTTCTATGAGCAAGCGGGAACGGGGCGCAGTTTCATGGGTCGACATAGCTGGGAACCCCGCCAGTCCCCCGAGCGGAAGTGCCCCGAGCCCAGCTGACGTCTTGGCCGGGGTTTCTTTGCCAAAGTTTGATATGCTTCGTTTTCGTGATCCACACAGTTTTGTTGCTGGGGGTTTGCACGAGAATTCAGAATTTTGGGAAAGCGTTTTACAGGAATGCTCCGGGGATGGTCGCATGGTTAGGAACTGGTTGCGTAAGGGAGTGGACCTATACGATTTCTTCCAGCCCTTTAGCGGCTCATACCGTGGAAGGGATTTTGATTCTCGAGCTCCTACTCCCATGTATTTTGTAAACGCTCCAGTGTGCAAGGAATTTGTCCCCTTTATTAATGAGACCATAATAAAGCGTATTAGGGAGGGTTCAGTAGAGTTTTTGGGTCCGGCGCATGAGGTCGCTCCTCCAAGATGTGTTAACGCCCTAACCGTGGAGCCAAGTAAGCCGAGGCTGGTTTTATCGATGAAGGGCCCAAACCTTTGGTGTAAGGACACTCCGTTCAACTTGACCCCTCTTGGTGAAATTGTCCGGTCAATCAACAAAGGAGGTTTTTTCTCCGGGACGGACGACGCTCAAGGATATAAGCAAGTTCTACTGACACAACGGTCAAGAACATTCTGTGGTTTTGAATGGGCGGGGTTTTACTTCGTAGACACCACACTTCCCTTTGGTTTTAAAAATAGTGCCTATATATATTCATCCATTGGATTCTGTCTTTCAACGTGGCTTAAAAACAGGGGGGTGCACACGGAGGTTTGGATAGACGACCGCTTTATAGGGGAGGCGGGGAAAAGTGGAAGTATGTTTGCATAATTTCCCCTTACTCACCTTTGTATTCGTTTGCAGAATCCTAGCAGTGGTTCCGGGGAGTCGGCGTTCATGAGGGCTTCGAGAGCTTTATACGCAGTTTGTCACATGCAATCCCACCTTGGGTACTTTGTTAATCTGAAGAAGAGTCAGCTTAAGCCAGTTTCTAGTATGGTGCATCTCGGTTTGGGAATATGTTCAAAGACATTATCGTTCTGGATACCGGATAAAAAAAAATCGTCTTTTGCGAGTGTCAGGGAAGGCATTTTGGCCAGGGATGCTGTCCTTCTTAAGACTTTGCAGCGTTTCGTTGGAAAATGTCAGAGTTTCGCACTGGTTTTCCCCGCCGCCTCTCTTTTTACTCGGGAGTGCTGTCAACTTATGTCTAACCTTGATGAGGATTCAGCGCCAGTCACTTTGCCTCTGGCGGTAAGAGATGAGGTACTCTTTTGGAGGTTCGTCGATTCAGTCTCGGAACCAAGACCATGGAGGCTAGAGCGCCATTTGAGATTGAAGCTATGTTCAGATGCATCTGGCTTCCGGTGGGGAGGAGTATTGAGTCTTGCAGAGGGCAATGTCAGCTTTGGGGATTACTGGTCGCCAGAAGTTCACAGGACAACTGACATCTGCTACAAGGAAGCGTTGGCGCTGTATTTTGTGCTTCTTTCTGTCATCGATGTCCTTTGGGATCGCAGGGTGGACGTGCAGGTCGACTCCCAGGCTCTATACCAAGCTTGGAGCCATTTGACGGCGAGGTCTCCTGCTCTTGTCGGTATTCTGAAGCTGATTTTTGCCTTGACACTGGAAGCGAATTTTGATTTAAAGCTGGAATGGGTTCGCTCTGAGGATAATTTAGCTGATGGTCCCTCCAGGGAGTTATCGCGGGCTGACTCCCGGCTCACGTCATCCTTGTGGGTATTTCTGCAGGAAGAACTAGGAGGCAATTCAGGTTTCACATTCGACCTCATGGCGCTTCCTTCAAATGTGCCAAAAGGCAGAGACGGGTGCAGTCTTAAGTTTTTCTCGAGGTATCCGGCTCACGGCAGCTCGGGAGTTAACGTATTTGCCCAGCCTTGTCCAAGGGGGGAGGAATTGTACGTTTTTCCACCCTTCGTCCTCCTTCCAGCTTTGATAAAACTTCTTTGTGAGTGGGGAGACTTAGTTGTGACATTGGTGGTTCCCAAGCACAAGCACCCAAGGAGTTGGTGGCCATATTTGAAGTCTTTTGTCAGAAGGTCGCTGCGATTGTCAGAGGTCGGTCAGGTTGGGGTATTAGAGACCCCTTCTAAGAAGGGTTATAAGCGTAACGAAGTAGGTCTCCCTTTTGAGATGTGGGCCCTTAAGTGTCATTTCCCGAGAAACGATGCCATGCCAGCGGAGCCACGTATGCCGGAGCATATCCTGGTGTTTTTAGTATCTGATTCGATGTTCAGAGGGATGGTTACCTTTGCTTGGCCGTCAGCTTTGGATGTTAAGTTTGAGGTGCGTGGGGGGGCCAAGATGGGGGTGCTTTGTAAGGTTTTGGCGTCACTCTGTCGAACTCGGGCACCAGCTGTAGCAATTCTGCACGGGGGCATCAACGATTTCAGTAGAGGGGAAGATCGTTTTGAAAGGTCGGAGGATATGTTGAGGGTCTTTGGGATTTCATCCAGGAGGTTGCGAGCTCAGTTTCCAGCGGTTCGATTCGTTCTGTCAGGGTTGTGTCAGACGCGGGACCACGCCACGAATCGGGTAGTGTCATTAGCCAATGTGACATTTCGGCGGCTGTGCATGGAAAGCGGCTGGCAGTTCCTCTCCAATGACTATATTTCCCAGGAGCATCTCGTGGATCAAGTTCATCTGTCCACATGGGGAAGCCTGAAATTGCACCAACGACTTCAGTTGTTCTTGCGGTCTATTTTGGGGCTACGAACCGGAATGGATATAGGGGTATAAAAGTAAAGAGTGTTTAGATCAATTCCTTTCAAACGTGTGGTGGCTTTATATTTCGTTCTTTATCTATCCATAGCTTGTTGGCGTGGCCGCAAGGCTGAAGGAACTGGATGAAAGATTGGATGGGTTAGCTTACAACAAGCAGAAAACCAGTCTAGCCAACAGCTTTGAGGAGTTTTTGAAGTCCAACCGCGGCCAACGCTACTTCGTGGAGGGGTTGGACCTTTCAACGGCCACGCCAGATGATGTGGTGAAGTTCCTTATTGACCGAGATGCGAAGGGGAGAACGCAGGTCCATGGTATTGGATGTGTTAATCTGGGGAAGAATGGTCTTTGGGCGTGCGGCTGTGCAAGAAGGTTAGCTGCTGGAACAGTGGACTCGTATGTGGGCAAGCTAAGAGCGAGCTTTAATTGTATTGGACGGACACAGCCATGGGGAAAGGAAAGTCATGGAAATCCGTGCATGTCACACCGTTTGCGAAAGTATTTAAGAGCGATTAGATTGGAGCAGGCGGAAGCACATGTTACTCCTAGACAAGCAGTGCCAATATTTTCTGATAAAATAAAGTGGTTGTCCAATGAAATTAGGCGACGGATATCTGCTTACACTGTGAAGTCCAGAGAATCATTCATTAAGCGTTTCATTCTTCAGAGAGATTTGGCTTTCTTTCTTTGTCTTTGGTGGGCCGGGGATCGTGCTGCTGACCTTGGTCGAACTAAAACCTGTGAAGTAACTCGTATAGAGGGCGGAGATTTGTTGTTCAATCACACCATAGGCAAGACTGTAAGGGAAGGGGAGTCCTCTTTAATAATCATCCCTAAGTTGGACGCTGATCAAATGGATCCGGCGGGCGAGGTTGATAGGATGGTGTGTTTGGCTAGTGAGGAGGGACACGATCTCACCGACGGATATCTTTTTCGTCCAATGGTTTCGGATGGGCGGTCGTTGGCAAATAGGCCCTTCACCGGAAACGCTCCTTGCAATCGTATGAAAATGTATTTTGCTGACTCGCCGGACCTCAGCGACAGAGAACTCAGGCCGCATGGGAGCCGGGCAGGAGTGGCTGCTACCTTGAAAGTCCTTGGGGCGACGGATCAGCAGGTGATGGATCACTGCCGTTGGGCGACGCATCGCACTTTTAAACATTACACACAGTTGGAGAGGGTGGAGAGGCGCCAGGGCACGGTGCGGATGCTGAAGGGAGCGGTGGGGGTCAATGGAAGAGAACAAGTGGCAGCAGCGGATCTGGCTGGAGCTTTCTACCGATCTCTTAATTCGGGTTTCAGGGCAGAGAGAGCCTTTTCAGCGGGAGGCTACCGTTGGGATGTTTCAAGGGTGGCATAGGCTTAAAGAAAATAAGGGGTGGGTAAGATATGGGAGGTTGGGGGGGGGGTACTCGGGGATTCTCGCACGATTTGATGTGGGTTTGGGAATTTTGGAGAGAAATCGTCTCACACCCATATCTAAGACAAATAGAAGCTGGAGCCCGAGAACAACACAGCGATGCAAATAGAATACTATTTGCACTGCTGTGGACGTTGAGGGCGACAATCAATTTTCATCATTCGCGATTCTGCCGGATCGTGTTCGTGTGGAACGATGAAGGGGCAAGTGCATTTGTTTAGGCCTACAGGTTTTGTAAGCGAAAAGCTATTTCTGTTTTCCCCACCCGCCCTCCCGTTTGCAGCAATAGGAAGGTTTTAACAGTCGGCTCTGGTTTCTACGCTCAATCGTCTCACACCCATATCTAAGACAAATAGAAGCTGGAGCCCGAGAACAACACAGCGATGCAAATAGAATACTAGCCGGTGAACTTTGGAGACTGGCCATTCTGAAGCGATACATCAGACGGGCAAGGATGAGGTGCAGCTTCCTCATAGGCCTATGGGTACCGTTGGGGAACTACTGGTGTGGATGAATGTATACACCTTAGTAAACTGATAGAATGAGACTGAGCTGATTTGCAGCCAATTGTCAATTATATTCACGTCAAGGGATCCCGTGCACAGCAAGGTTTCCTTCAAGCCTTGGATTACAGCTGCTGAGGTTTGTTCAGATGAGAGACACACGATTTCTATCCAGCGTAGACAGTATAGTCAATGAAAACGAGGTAGATCCCCCGCCCGATACTCAAACAAACCCATTCCCAGTCTTTCCCAGGGATGCGACGGGAATGAAGCTGACATGAGAGGTTCACGTTGTTCTGGTCAGTTCTTTGCACAGGTCACACATCTGGAGATCATGTCTTCAATACTTTTTGAGAGACCTGGACACCAAACTGTTGTACGTGCTTGGCTCGGCACAAGATACCATCGAGCATTTCCAATCTCATGGATCTTGGAATATGTGATCATCAAACAGAAGAAGAGAGCTACTTTAAATAGTCGTTTGAGGACTGCTCTCTCTCACGTTAGTCATGTTCGAGTACTGGCACCAATGAGAATGTCATCAATATGACAGATGACACCATCGAGAACGCGTAACATGGCTTGCTGGAAAATCTCAGGCGTAGAGCTGATGCCAAAGGATAGCCGGTTGAAGCAGTAACGGCCTGAAGGAGTCAGGAGAGTTGACTCTTTAGCAAGTGGGATCTGCCAATATCCACTCTTTGCACCGAGCTTAGAAAATAACTGTACTTCTCCCAAGCTTCGCTAGGCGCTCATTAACTGATGACATTGGGTAGATTTCTCGTGAGACACTCAGGAGATGAGTGAGGTATGAAATGTGATCCGTTTTGGAACGACTACAATACCGGAACACTATTGTTGGCAAAGTCACTGGAGAAATGACATCTTTTTTCCACTTAGTGGTAGTAGCGGATGGGACACGTTTCTCGGCGTGTACAAACATATAGTGGTTTGCCGTCAGGGCTCAGGGTTTATGTGTTAGGGAGTCTGAAGTCTTCCGAGACCAATGAACAACCCTGGAAATTCAGCTTTGATGTCAGGGGTTGGAATCTGCTTGACCTCATGCACTGTCTTGATGAAGCCAAGATCAATGCTCATTTTCTGGGTGGTGAATGTCTCTGGTTTTGTAGCATTGAGGCGTTCAGTGATTTCCCTTTCAAAGTATTGTAGTTTGGCAGTCAGAATACCTGTGACCGGTAATAGTGTGCCGCCTTGCACCACGGAGTGACTGAATTGTCTCTTTGAGTCGTACATTGCCTAGCCAGGGTTCTGTGTCGCTGATAACAGACACGGTTGCGCCCTTGTCCAAGTTGAAACAATGTGCGATGTCCATTTCACTATGATGAAAGCATTCCGAAAGTCGCTGTTGCTATATGACTTTGCCAGGAAATGGTAAATCATCGTCGAGTGCATGTTAGTTTATCATGTACTTTTGTGGTTGTGCGCCTGGCTGAATTCCACTTAGGCACACTGACTTGAAATGTTCCTTTGGGAAAAGTTCTCACATGTGGCGTCTTTTGCTGGACAGTTTCGGCGAGGGTGGCTTGTTCTACCAGAAACCTTCAATTGCCAGATTTCAAAATTCCATGGGTGTGCTGCTGCCCCCCATGGGGGCAAGGCTGTCACTTTGGTTTTGTGGGAAGTAGGTTTGCGTTTAGCAACGAGATCAATGCTAGAAGTGGCTTCGATGTCACCACGTACTGTCACGACTATCCTTTCTCGCTACTGACTGGCGACAAAGTTGGACTGCTGTGGTCAGATCGAGGTCGGCTTTGATTTGGAGAGAGTTAAGCCCGGTTCATACTTCACGCGAATGGCGAAAGCGAAGCGAATTTCCTTGCGTCAAAATTGAAAAACAGCGCGTACCGAATTGTTGCGTCACCCAAATTCGCTTCGCCTTCGCTTTCGCGTGAAGTATGAACCGGGCTTTAGACAGTATCATCTAGTACTCCTACAACGATTCTATCTCTGATGAGACTTCTTTTAGTTTTACCATGTTTGTCGACCAGTCAGTGTATGCAATTCTTATATTCATAAATACCTGTGACAGTTTCTCCATTCTGATTGGTCGAGAGGCCGTGTTTAAACAAGTGATATAAAACTGTTTAAAACCGGTTGGTGTGACGAGCGTAGTGCGTATTTCTGCGTAATGCGCGCGCACACGCGCTCATGCATGACAGGCCATAGATATAGAATATATTTATTCTATATCTATGGCCATTACGCGTATGGCCCATAATGAGCGCAGAACGCGCCTTCTCAGCTCCAACTATCATCCGTTTAAAACCGGTCTTAAACAGTCATGTGACCACCTTTCAACCAATAGGACTGCCCAAATTGTCTCAAACTGACTGGGGTATTTATGAATGGAAAATTAAACAGGAGGTGAATCGAGGTTAGCGTCGACGTTTTGTTGAGGTTTTATTCGGGGTTCAACCTTGAGTTTTTTGTTGAGGCCGGTGGCGATCCTGTAGCGCTCGAACCTAATGACCAATTCTTTGCCAAAGTTCACTCTGCAGTGTGGTTCATTTCCACTTTCAAACTTCCCTGGCAGTGGTGGATGAGTTGGGGCGTTTTCCATGTGGGTCTACCGCTGCCACCATGTGTATAATACTCGGGGTAATTTACAGAGACAATGGAGAGTGATTGGCAGTGCAAGTGATGCTTTCATAATGTGCTTTCATAATGGCTGACTCTCTTGGATCTGTTACATGTGCTTACATAAAAAATGAACAATATTTATTCAGGCCACTATAACGATAAAAATGCAAGATACATAATCCTTCATCTGGTAACTGTAAATCATAAATAAAGTTTAAATTAAAAACGTTTTTCCCCTCTAGGACCTTTGAAGAAAGTTTCACCAACAGATTCTAACAATTATTTTCGAAAAGTAAAAGTACTTTGCTGGATAATGACGTCACCACAAACTCTATATTCAAAAGCCCGCCACGTCAAAGAAACGTGGGGTCCACGATGTGACGTCACTCTCTATATGAGCAGCCAAGATGATCCATCTTTTCCAGCGATCGGACTGCCTGTAAAAGAGGGACGCCAGAATCTGTGGAATAAAACCAGGACGGCCTTCAACTACATCTACAAGAACCATTTCAACGACGCTGATTGGTTCATGAAAGCTGACGACGATACCTACGTCATCGTGGAAAACTTACGCTACTTTCTGAGCGACAAAAACAGCAGTAAGGGTGTATACTACGGTCATCAATTCAAGATGTTCTCAAATGAAGGGTATATGAGTGGCGGTGCTGGGTACGTCTTAAGCAAAGAGGCACTGAGGCCGTTTGTTGAAAAAGGGAGTGGTCTTAAAGCGTGTGCACGGTCTCAGGATGCCGAGGATGTTTTGATGGGGAAGTGTTTGACGGCAGTTGGCGTCCTTCCTGGTGATTCCAGAGACTCACAGAAAAGGGCGCGATTTCTCCCGTTTGTTCTGAAAACTGTTTTTAACGGACGGCTTCCACAGTGGTATCACAAATTCAAGAAGTATGACATCGAGAAGGTAAGTATAACATAATGTCTATGTTTTTCCAGTGTCGGATCAGTAGAAGGGGTGGCCTGACCCCGCCCTTCTTGATAAGTAGTGATCCTTTTTGACCACTATCAAATATTAGGGTTTGGCGGAAAATTTCTGCCCCCACAACTTGATTCCTGGATTTAGACAACACTGTCATCACAAGTTAAGAGGGATCAAGGAAATGTACAGATTTGAGACGTAAATATACTAATTGGAAAAGATCAAAATGAACTTTTGAGACCAGTTTGTGAGAAATAAATGTCCGAAAAGGAGTCCAAAAAATATTCCGACCCAAAAGTGGAATAAGTTGTTTTGCATTGTCAAATTTTGGGTCATCTTTGTAGAACATTTAATTAGTTTTTAAAGATCATTCCGATGATGTATATAATTTTGTAAAAATCAATCGGGTAGTTCAGGAGTTATGATTTTTAGTCGATGCAATTCTATACATGATGACGTCATGATGACGTCATTCTTCAAATTTGTTTACGTTTAATACCCACTACAAGTCACGTGACTTGGGTCGCACAATTGTTCTATTGTCTCATTGAGAAAACAATGTCACTCGTACACGGTTGTGCTTTTGTTGGTTTCCTCCAAGTTCAAGTTGCTCATAAAAGATGCCTGCGTGACAGCGCCCTGAAGTAACCTAACATGTATTCTCATTTTGTGTCTTTTAATTTGCCACAGGGTCCCCGATGCTGCTCTACCTTATCACTTGCCATTACGTGAGCCCACAACTTATGCACTTTTTAGACTTTATTGTATATCATCTCCGCTCAGCTCAAAACGATGGCCGGCACGTCTACAGGGTCGGAAATAAAACTGTTCCAATATGATTGAAAACAGCAAACTTAAGGCCGTATCCGAATTGGCGGGTACGGCTACGACTACGGCTGATGTAAAGGTGCTGCTGTGGAATACTTCAACGCATAACACCACCATCTAGCTGTAGCCAATTCGGACACGGCCCAATTTCCCATTGTCAATAATACGTTGATGTACACGTTTACTCACACCAACAGTCTCGAACAAGACTCACAAAAACCCGGTCATCTAGTCAAAACTTGTTTAGCTGCTTGGGGTGCTGCTATAGTCAGACATGCAACTTTGTTATTGCAAGGAAAAAAATATTGTAGTATTTTTAAAAATGAAAAGTTGCATGCCTGTGTAGTGTGGAACACCAGTTTCTGATTAAAATAAAGTATATTTTGTGTAAACCTGTATATGATTGGCATGTATTCACTCAACATATAATTAACCGAGTTTTGTTTTGAAAACAAATAATAAGTCCACGTGAGCAAATAAATAATCGTTGTATGTATGTGAAGAACTCATGCGACATTTTTAATAAATACAAATAGTACACCAAATACAATGAAATCAACCCTTCACAACTTCAAAAACTGAGTTTAAAAAGAAAGAAAGAACACAACTTATTCGTTCTCGATAGCCTTTCAAGTTCACATAAGATTCTCAAACCTCCAATGACCCTGTCCAGCAGGGTTTATAACATCACCCAATATTTGTTATTGATGATTTGTGATATTTAACCTTCCCACTATGCAAAGTGCTTCTGTGAAGTACGTGAAAGTGTTCGTCAACCTTTTTTTAATGAGCTTGAACCAAAACTCTATGACATTGCTACGGAGCTCTAGAAGTGCCACCGACTTGTTGAGATCATGAAGTGTTTATCTCGGGATGACAATATAACACAGGCAAATACATGACATCAAATTCTTTATGATAAATTATTTTGGGATGGTAACATCTTGAAGGTAGGACGTTGACTTCTCAAAATCATTGACCTCAAAATAACGACACCATGGAAGTAGTATTACAGAAGATTACTTCCAAGAAGTCAACATCCAATTTCAGGATGTTGTCTTCTTGACATATTTATGTTACATAAAAGTTATCTCGGGACCTCAACAACTCAGATGGCAGTTCAAGAGCTCCGTATAGAACGAATTCAATAAGGGTTGCATTCAAGTTAAACAAATGAAGCAGAGTCTATGTGCCTGGTGGAAGCTTTACATGCATCACACCTTTGTTGTGATGCGCTCCAACCCCCCAACCCCCTTTCCCAGGGCAGAGACAGGTCAACATTTATACCATGTATTCAGGGCTGTTAAAGTGCTTTGACAGGGAAAATACACTGTAACATGGAACGAACATTAACAATCATTTGTTTATATCATTCATAAATTATATCTTTTCCATTTTTAAATAAACTGGTGATAAGTACATAAGTTAAAAATTTCATTAACGTTTATTGTTCCCTAAATACAACATAATTGTGTAAATGGATATGCACATGTACAGTATCCAGGCTATAGTCTTGTAAATTTGTAGAACAACTTTGCACTAAATTGCCATTTGATTTCGGTGTAGTGCCTACATACATGTAGATGTAGAACTAAAAGGTGCCAGAAATACAACTTTGTCTTTGCAAGAAAAGAGGAAACTTCAAGCACACAAAAATTTATAGTGTTTTCAGTTTTCTATGGCACTAAAACAAGAAGAAAAACAGGGGAAATAAGCTGAAAAGCCCCAAAGTTGAATGTCTGAATCTATGTGTACCACAAAGTTGCATTTGGGTAGGATGCCATTACAATTTAGTTTTTTGACGAGAACAAAGTTTGCTCACTGATCACTTTGTGGATTGTCCAATAACACACAATGCGTGATGCATACAATTCAAATCCCAATCCTCTCTGTTCGAAAATGCCTAGATGCGCATTTACACCAAACGGCTAACATGGAACTAATTGAAATACTACTTGGTGTGTTAGACGGTTGCGATCCTTCAATTAAACACAGCAACTGAATAATCTTATGTACAGTATTGGTGTTGTTTGTAGCTTTGCATAGTGTAGATAATAGGAGTGAGTGACTGGTTGATAAATCATCCACCATCAAACACTGGAACAAAGCCATGCTCATCACCCATGTCCACACAGTCAGGGAAGCCATTGCAAGAAAGTCCCATAACAAAATTCTACAAGGCATCGGGTTCTTCATCAATGACATCTGGTCACCATTACTCAAGCCTACCCTTCTTGTAGCAGAACACCACAACACTAACCATTGTTACCCATGGTCACTGGGCCATTCATTTCAATCTAAATCAATCACATGAACCATGTCTGTCCTCACAGGTACCTATTTACCCCTGGGTAAAGAGAAGCAATTATAGTAGAGTGTCTTGCTCAAGGACACAAATATCACGACCGGGATTCGAACCCACACTCTGATGACTTAGCCATTAAACTGCTCCACGACATGCCACATGTGCATTCTACAAATAACCCAAACATACACCTTTCTTTCTTTTTTTTTTTTTTTTTTTACAAATATTGACCATTTGAGTATCACAAACTATGTAACTGAGTTGGCACAAATTTGCCAATTATTAATAAAACATTAGAACAATTTTTTTTAAAGAATATGTGTACTTTTTGTTTTGGGCAGCACAATTGAGTTATCAATAAATTTGGGTAAATTTATACAATTTGTTTAAAATTATAAATAATTTTTTTTTTTTTTTTTTTTTTAAATGAAGACCACCTGTACCAATGACTTCTGACCTTACTTGAGATTTGATCCTAAGACTTTCAGACTTTTGAGACATGATCCCAAGAATTTTAGACCTCATTTTGAGTTTTGACCCAGGATTTTGAGACTTTACTAGAGACTTGACCCTAAGATATTTTACTGACTTCACTGGAGGCTTGAACTTACGAGTTTGAGACTTTACCAGAGGCTTGAGCAGAAACATTTGAGACTTCACTTGAGACTATGACCCGAAGGACTTTAGATTACATGCAGGCTTAACTACAACTCTGCCCTTTTCCCCATTACCCCATACAAACCATTGATATAACTGAACATAAACCGTGAATTATAAACAAAATTCATAGTCCTACTATGCAGAGAAAAGTATCTAATAAGACCCAGGTAGAAGCAGCATAACAACGATTATGTTATCACATAACGATTCGGCTGGTAACAAACTTCTAATAGGCTAGGCAATAACATTCTTTGCTATAAAGCAAACTTGTTAAATAGCAGTTGGATGGAATTGGCTAGTGATTACAGTCTCAGATAATTGATGGGTTTGCGTTGTCTTTCCAGTCTACCTCACAGGTGGGCCATTTGGTTCTTAGACAGCATTTGATGGGGGTGGCGTCACTCAAACATGTCAAGTCACTAGGATCGGGAATGGAGGCTCTTCCTTCGATGTATACAACCTGAAGAAAATAGAGTGCAGGAAATTAATTGAAGTAAAGCTTTCAGTTCAATATTTAACCATAATTGCTTCCCATCACATGGGTACCTGCGAGGGTAGAGATTGTTGATGTGACTGATTAGTAACCTGTGAGCTAACTTGACTACCTGTGCTGCATACTCCAAAAAGGAGCTGAGATAACTTCAGGAATGCTCTAAAGTCCAATGATCAGGGGTAGTAATAGTGTAAGGCACTTTGATAAAAAGTTTAAAACCACCTATACGTATCATGATTAATATTACATGTATCATTATTACTATTCCCATATTGGTGCAAAAAGGCAGACAAGTAAAAAAGAAACTAATAAAGTTCAGGGGTAGTAATAGTGTAAGGCACTTTGATAAAAAGTTTAAAACCACCTATACGTATCATGATTAATATTACATGTATCATTATTACTATTCCCATATTGGTGCAAAAAGGCAGACAAGTAAAAAAGAAACTAATAAAGTTTTAAGCAAAGATAAAAGAGACAATCAAAATATTATACACATATGGACTGGCAATGAGGGAAATAGTGCATATCTATGCAGCCCGAGGGCCTGCGAGTGAGCAGGAGAGGGTCCTATTTAGGAAATAGGACCCTCTCCTGGTCACTCACAGGCCCTCGGGCTGCATAGACGTGCACTATTGCTCGAATAATGCCAGTCCATATGTGTTTTTTATAATACACCTCAGTCCAAAATGTCGGTTAGAAGAGTAAATCGCGGTATTTTGGCCGGAGATTCTTCTCGATCCGCAGATGCTGCCATTTTCGTTCTCTTGAGGGTGCTGTTTACCAGTCAATAGTTTTTGGGTTTTTGAAACTATTTCCCGCTTTGCGAACTATTTCCCCCAAATGAAGCGCATGCGGTGCGTGCGGTGCAGATTTCATGCACTAGGCTATATTAGTTCACCCCACGTGACCGTGTTTCAGCCAATCAGGATAAAGGACCAGGGAGAGGTGTGTTATAAAAGAGAACTATAGTAAATAAGAAATCAAAGCAGGTTGAAGACCGTAACACCCATTCTCAGAACCATCACAACTCATTATTCATGCACACTGTGTTACCCTAATCTTTACTAGATTGTATCTCCACCATGTAAAGTTGCAAATCCTACTGATATTATACATACCTGTCTATTTGGACAGGATCTCTTCAATCCATTATAGTGATATAGAGTCAGATATTCAGGAATACTCCGCTCCGGCTGTCAACAAAAGAAAATAGGATAATAATAATTTAATATAATAAAGTCATAAAAAGCAATAATAATAATAACAAGAAACCAAAACACATCATAACATTGATTTTCAAGTCACTTCATAATCACGCCAATCATACCCCAAGTTAAAGCAGCATATTTTTGACAAATATATTAAAATATAAGAAGCCCATGTCATCTTGTACATTCCAGCTCATTTCCTGGCAGTCAAAATTCTTCAATGGTCTTATGAGAAATTTGTTCAGTTTGTATCATAACGTAGATTACACATGATGTTCCAACACCCTAATGTATTTTCCTAATCCTAATCCTAATCCTAATCTTAAGTCTAAGCCTAACCCAAACCCTAATCCAAACCCAAACCCTGACCCTAGCTTGTAGATCTCGAGGGGTTGTCGGTACATAGAGCAGTTACAATAATATAAGCAAGAATTGTAAAACTAACACTTTAAAAAATATTCAGTTTACACTGTAACACCTGAAGGTTTCCACTCTTAATCTGCCTGTATTGAGGATGCATAACATAGTATCACTGTAGTTGTTTGTCTGATACTCACCTTATTTGGGAAGAATTCTGTCATGAAGGAATTGAGAAGAATAACCCCAAAGTCATCAGGGTCCAGACGCTGCTTGACAAAATCAACACTGTATAAACAAACCAAAATACATCATTAAGAGTTACCCACAAGTCTAGCAGGTTATGCTGTACCAAACAGACTACAACGTAAGCAGCCCAAACGTCTTGCAGTACGTGTACAAAAAGTTGCCACTGAGTGTTCTAGTGCACAAGGCTCAAGATCTGGTGGCAAAATCATTGTGGTGTAGGTTCTAATCCCAGTCATGACACCTGTATCCTTGAGCAAATAATATAGTTGCTTCTCTTCAGTTCAGCCAGGGGTAAATGGAAACCTGTGAAGGCAGAGATGATTCTTGTAATCGATTTATTTGGAGTGATACATACATGTACTTGACAAGGGCAGTACAAGCTGCATACTCACAAGGGAGCTCAGTTTAAACCTTCTACTCTTGGTGCCTTTTTCAAGTAAGTTGATGCACTTCTTGAAACCATTTACTATTGTGGTTTTGAATGGTGAGATAACTGTGTACAGTGTTGATTTCTCAAGTGGTTTTGAATGGTAGGTAAGCTGATACAAAGCCTTGTGAGGATCGTTCCAAATGGTAGTACAGCTGTGGTGAATCAATGGACCCTCTATGCTTGTTATGAATGGTTTTGAATGGTAGTACAGCTTGATATCAACACTGTTCAAATGATAATACCATGTGTGTACAATAGCAATGAGGTAACGAGTTGGAATTTTGGATTGAAATAAATGACCCATCTGTACTAAAATGCCTAGATGGCTGACAATAACCATTCCAACATAAAATTGTCCAATTCAAAAATGACTTACTATTCTGGTATTGTGGCTAGACCGAGGGCATCCAGTACCTCTTTAAGCATGATGGTTGTAATGAAGCCACTGCACTCTGTGTCATACATACTAAATATCCGACGTGCTTTCTCCCATTCAGTCTCCTCTGCAACTAAGGACTCTTCCTAAAGACATGAGTTATTACAATACAATAATTTATTCAACATACAACTGCATCTGTGTGACCAAATACACAAAAGGCCAATTTGTTCATAATCAATGTTTTCATAAACTAATAAGCTAAACTGAGTTTAAAAGAAGTGATTGTTACTACACTTATTTTTTTTTAGTAATACGATAATTGAAACAATCAGAGACTTTTGGTGACACAGGATGGTGTCAGACTTTCCACTCTTCTTGGAAATATACACATGCCCCAAAATAGCTAAACCATGGACAACAACCTGGTATGTCTGCTGCCACCTAGTGTCCCAAAGTCTCCCCTTAGTGATGGAGCA
This sequence comes from Marthasterias glacialis, assembly GCA_911728455.2. Taxonomy (NCBI): domain Eukaryota; kingdom Metazoa; phylum Echinodermata; class Asteroidea; order Forcipulatida; family Asteriidae; genus Marthasterias; species Marthasterias glacialis. The sequence goes on along the minus strand of OU452238.1, from coordinate 10,304,068 downwards.
CATTCAGATTGGATTGAAACAGAGGGCAATATACAAACAGACATTTAAAGAAGACAAAAATAGATGGACATTACAAAAGTAAAGGTTTTATTAATGTCGTATTAGGAAGGCTGATGAAACATTTCTACACTGTTAAAAACAAGGATGATCTGTAATGTGAAGTGCTTCTTATTACCATAACAAAATAGGAACAAATTAATGGCTGTAATATAAACAGCAATAGACTACTTTGTAACCTACTAAAGATGCTTGGAAGCAGGCCACAGTGGGGCCATTGCTGTGGTGTTACTTTGTTGCAGACGCATTGTGCAAAATCACAAAAATAAAATAATAAAAGCATGTATTTATCACATGCTTTTTCAAGCCAAGGCCTTTTAAAGTGCCATACATCGTTATTACAACAGTTCATCAGGCTGTAACCATTCCTAAAACCATCTCCATCTCCTTAGAAATATGCAGCACCTCCAACCAAATGGGTGCACAGATTGATTTATAATTCACATTAATTCAATCTCTACCTACGCATTTACTCCTAGGTGAGGAGAAGCAATTATTGTTTAATAACTGTCAAAGACTCAAGTGTCAAGACCGAGACTCAAACCCACACTCAAGTGACTCAGCCATCAGAACATTTGACAGGCAAACCTCTAGTTAAGAAATTGAGACAGCGCCTGCATGAGCATAGTACCACCGCCTTAATGACGGCATCTAGTGCTGCCACCTATCATCTTCTTTAGGCAATGGATAAGCATTTACCTGAGTAAATAATACTGTAAGATGTGTCTCACTCCCTAGCACCCAAATAGGTTTCCGTGGGTTCTTTAAGAAAGATCCAACCTATTCAACAACAAGGAAAGAAAATAGTCTATCAACAATTCATAAATACCCCCTCACAGTTTTGGACAATTTGGGCAGTCCTATGGGTTGAAAGGTGGTCACGTGACTGTTTAAGACCAGTTTTAAATGGATGATAAAGACATAGCTGGCACTGTGAACGCGCATTCTGCGCTCATTATAGCCACATGCGTGTTGGCGCAACTGTTAGATTCGCATGCAATTTGACCCTTTGCGAAATGGAGCCTAAATCATGTAAATGGGAGTAAAAGAGTAGTGACTCAGTCTTAAACGACCGTTTAAAACCTTGCAGGGTTATGGCCGTGTGATAAAAGACCTCACCTTTGGCTCAGTCCTTTATCACATGGCCACCACCCTTCCACTTTTATTATGCTTTTTTTATTCCCTTATTTTTGACATTGATTATTTAATTCCAATGCTTTTCAACAGATAGTGAATGGAATTGCTGAACTCTGTCTCTTCAAACGTTAAAATGGTTTGAAATAACAGTTAAAAAATTCACAAAATTATACACAAAATATACCATTTTGTAAAATAACAGGAACAGACGTAAGGTCTTAGATTTTCATTTTAAGTATTGCAAACCAAACACCATTATTTGTTTCATACCTGTATTTACATTACAAAGGATGTCACCTGTTTCCTGTGAAAATGTACATAGCTTGAATTAACAGCGATTTCAAAATACAGTCTTCCCTCTACAGTTTACCCATGAGTCCCCATTTTCCCATAAAGCTGTCGACTACACACACTTGCAGTTGTGGGCAGTTTGGGACCATGAAAATGGCCGACCAGCCTCACCAAAATATACCATGTAATCACAGCAGAGAAATACAACCTTGCTGCTTTATGAAGGAAACATTGCTCCTGTAATTTGACTGCAAGCAGTAAACCAAGAACAAACATAAACAACCCGGGTCGAGCAATGACCTTTTTCCAATGGTATACAGCAAAAAATGACATCTCCTGGGCAGACTGTAGCAGGCACACTGTATTGTGAATCACCAATATTGAGAACAGCTGTTGCTAAGGGTGTTACTATGGGCTTCTATTCAAGCCACAACGAGGCATCTGAGGATACAAACTCACCTCACAATATCTTAAGTTTTCTAGAAGTGTCAGGAATCCAACGTTAGTCTGCTTGGTGATTCCTCTCATTTCTGCAAAATGATTCAAAAAGATTAAATAAACAACCAGTGTAATGATTCTCTTTATGTCATCACCAACATTAATCCGTCTATGGTTTTGAATGGTCGGTCAACTCAAGAGCAAAGGTTAATGAAAGTAGGCAGGTTTATAAAGGTATAGTCTACCATTGGTTTTTAAAAGAGAACATTCAGTGTTAACCTCTTGGTCTTGATCAACAACATACAGCAGGTAGGATTTGAAACTTGCAAGGTGAAGATACAATCTAGTAAGGTTTATGGTGGCACCATATGAATAAAAACATTGAGTTTTTATACCGCTGGTTCTTTTCAGAACTACCCCAACTCATGCAGAGATTGTTTTCATGTATATGGTGTATTGGCGCTACTCCAAACCTTACCACCACATACAACAACCAAGGCTGACATGTTTTGTAGCTTGCAACACATACTGACCTAACAAAGCAGTAGCAAAACCTGAGGGGGCGAGGCAGGGGGTGCTTGAGGCCCCCCCCGCTCAGAACCCTCTTGTCCCCCTCCCCAAATGAGATTTAAAAAAATGCAAAAATGAATGGTTCGATATAAATATAAGTGCATCATCCCCCTCCCCCAAATGATGTCTCTGACCCTGCTTGCCCCTGTAAATGAAAAGGTTTGTTTATGCCACTAAAACAATGAAAGTTCTGTACTTACTTAAGCCATCAACCTCCTTCTCGTTGTCAAATACATGCGATACTGCACTACCTGTAAGCATGAGGTTGATAAGACTTTGGCTGCAAGGAAACATGAAATACATGTGGTCAATCTGTCCAGGAATTTTCAAATGGAAATATCAAAGTCAAAGTTAAAAATCAAAGTCAAAGTTCAGACGAAAAAAAAAAAAAAAATAGAAAAATCAAATATAGGGGTGTGACTTCACACAGAAATAAAAAATCTTAAAAATTGACAGTGCCCTGTAAAGCCTTTGATTGTATGGGGCGTATGGGGCAGAATACCAGGGTATTAGCTGAGCCATGAAATTGGGTCCAGAACATTACAATTTTCAGGGTAGGAATATATACATTTAATACAAAAAAAAAAACACAGACAAAAACAACATTTTGAGTCAGACACCATCTGAAATAGAGGGGGGCTGCAAAACGAGGGTGCTATTTTCCAAGTCAGAGGTTGCTGGCAGGTACTGCATGTCTAAATGAGCCCAAATCCTGAACCCTACAGGTAGGGGGACTGGGCAGCTCCACCCTGGACAACGCTTCTTGCTCCCTCTATGTGCCCCTTTTTCCAGATTTCAAATGTTGGCAGGTATATACGTTGTCTAAGATGTACAGACTGCAATAATTCATTAATGGCCTTGCGTTTCGATCCCAGCAGTCTTTCCCAAAGGCTAAAAAAAAGAGGGAACAAATCTCTGATTTTCTTTATCCTTTGAGAAAGACTCTGCTAGGGTCTAAATATGAGACCATTAACCGCTTTTTGCAATGATACCACAGGTCCTTTTGGTTTATAAGAAGTATGCAACAGTTAATTCCATCTTCTCAGCTTTATAAATTCTCAGTGTTAGCCATGACTTTATAGAAGATAACCTTTGACCTTACCTTCCATGCCCGTAGATACCATCAATAAGAGGCTCGGTGGTATCTTCAACTTCCTGTCTGATTTTATCTAAACCCTGATGAGAAATAAAAGTAGGTCTAGCGGTAAATCTGACAGTCTGCTGACCCGGAGAACAAGAACAATACTTATTTATATTGTGTGAATTCATCAAATGATATGTTCAAATACCCATCAGTTAATTTCATTTCCATTGCTTCCTCCTTGAAAGGGTAAGGGCACCAAGGCTTTTTTTTTTGATAAAGGGCACCTTTATGAGGAAACTGTAAATTGTTATTGGAACATTTCAAGGGCACCAAGGTAATGATGCAATTGCCTCCATGATGCAGGCTTGATGCGTATGTAAGTGTTAATTACATCCCAGTAATAGCAGAAAACACTGGTACAGAGCATGTGAACATGACCTACTACAGTGTATGTAAAATGAATTAGTCTGTACACTAAACATGCTTTAAGGTCGCACATAATGAACAAAAATACAAACACCACAACAAATCCCTTTCATGATACATCCTGGGTCTTTTTGAGCATTGACATTGGTCAGGACCTACTGTACTGCTTTACTTCCCATCCTTATGAAGCAAGCATGATATATGACAGGGCCATATCATGCCCCAACAAGGTGGTGGGTGTTAGAACAGGGGGCCAGGTTTGGGATCTCTGTCCCCACCTCCCACATCCCATCCCCCACCCCAGGATTTGTTCCTAAGATATGTAGAGTCATACAATTGTACGTTCAAACAAATATTCAATTGGTGCAGTACAAATGAAAAAGAATTCAATGCAACTACTGATACATGATATGGACAGTGTACTTTCCAGAGAAACTTGCTCAATGAAATACTGTGCAAAAAAAACACAGTCCTGTGTGACATACACTGTGTGGACATTCCTTTGTCTTTAAAACCACCACCATTTCTATTACAGAGTGTTTTGAGAGCTGATTTTTTGGATATCCGATCCCTTTAATATAATACTCGGTTTTGTGCTATTCAATGCTGTACAGAAAATGCTTCCTTTTTGTACACTAAAGTGCTTCAAGTGTTTCAAGTTCCTACATAGAGTGGCCATCTTTTGTTCTCAGTTCCACACTTCCTAATGCTTAAACATCCCTGCATAGCCTCCAAGCATCAGGTAAACCCTTACCTTGGTTAACAGTACAGAATATAGGAACAATAGCAGACCCGAATCAGCCAGGAACATTTCATGGGATGATTCTAAACCTCTGTTGACTTCTTCAATACTATCAAATGGTTGTAACCTTCAATTAAAACATCGAAATATAATATTCAAATCAAGACGTACATGTTATTTAACCCTTTGGGGTCCATTCATTTCTGTATAGACCTATGCATCTAGACGTCATCAAGCCACCAACATAGAGATAATACGATGATGACATAATGGAAACACACAGACTTGTACGCGTGGTGCACAGGCTTGGCCAATGAACAACCTCCTTCTGATCTCTGGGTGAGGCTGCCCTACTGAATTGACGTCATATGCATAAGGATTCTAATCATTCAGCATGACATGTATACCTAGACATGGCAAATAACTAATATCTTTGATTCTTTGACTAAAATCTTTTTTCAGTAAAAACGTCTGGAAAACTTATAAGAACCAGTAACATAGTTTTGTTTTAGAAATGTGGATACTACAATATGTATGCTCACATGCTGCATAGAAAACATTGAGAAAATTTCAGCACAACTTGAAGAGAGAGTTTTATGTACATGGTGTCTCCGCAAATGATAACCGATTAAAATAACTTTAAACGTGGAGTATTACTTTGCTCCAAACTATCTTACCTCAAATTGGAGTGGAATATTCTATGGTTGTGCAACTCGCCCTGAGCTGCCTCTACTACGTTCTCAATAACCGCCCCTTCCTCCAAGATGGCATCTTGTTTATCGTTCTTCAAGACCAGATAGTATCCTCCACCGCTATTGACAGTCTGAAGCACCTCTGTCATGGCAGCCAGGAGGAGAGCACGGCACTGATCCCCTGAGGATTGGAGGCATGGAAACTTCAATGTATACTACTGATATCAAAACTAGTATGACTAAGTGTACTCAGGGTTCAAAATATCCAGTGGACCCAGATATGCAATCTTGTTATTTGTAAAGCCCAATAAACTATGACATGTACAGTGTCTGTATTTACGTGGTTTTCAGTTTTCAATGCATTATTTTTCACAAAGAAAACAGAGAAAATCAACTAACCACCTGAAAAGAGCTACACATGTACAGACCAAGTCTACTTATTTTACAGTATACTATACAAGATAGTCTGTGTACAGTGAAGAGAGTGGCGGATCCTTCCCATACAATCCCCCCCCACCCCCAACCCAAACCAGTAAGATAAGTAAGATACATGTTTTACTGGGTTTGTCAAGTAAGAGGAAAACAAATGGAAAACAAAGGTTTGGCAATTTTTCAGTTAAAGGTACACACCGGCTTCGTTGGGCTATTTTGGGCTACAAAGTAGAAAATAAAGGTCTTGAAATGGTCTTGAGGAGTAGAGATGAAACATCTTGAAAAGTAACCACAAAATTTGACCGTTTTGAGTATTTTTCAAAAAAGTACAATCACATGGTTTTTCCGAACCAATTTTTTGGTTCGGATAAATCATGTGATCTTTGGAGTTAGTTTTACTTCCAGCCAATTCTTCTCGACACAATGGGAAGCTCGCTTGGCAAAAGTCATGGGTCAAATGTAAAACGATAGACGACGATGAGGGATATACTAACCGGACGGTGATCATGATGACACCGTGAATGATGCATTCTTCAGAATTTTGATGGACAGGTTTGTGGCATGGAATTTTGGATAGACCTACATGTGTAGGTTTATTTCAATCATGGAGGTAGTCAATAAACATAATAGAGACGTCAATACTCTTTATACAAGTCCGATGTTCACGACGACTAACCAGTGGTTTACGCAAAGGTGCGACGTTGTCTGTTGTGTTGGTAGTGTGGTACTCTTGTTTTTTTTTGTGCTCTGGTCGGGTTTATTGTGTTTTTAGACTTGTTACTTGTGGTTTTACCATCTTTGGATTGTTTGTCTTTATGTTTTACGACATTCTTTGGGATCTCGAAGGAACGTTTTCCATAGTTTCAGACCCTTCAAAGGAAATACAGTTTTGTGTTTGTGAAAATGGAACTGTGACCGTGTTTACGTTTACACACTATGTGCTGGAGATATATACAGACTGGATCCTCGTGTCTTGACATTGTGATAAGATGTACAATAAAAGCACCAGTCTACTTGCAACATCGCATGACATTGCAGCGCAAATTTCACACTCAAAACGGCTGGTAAAGCGTATACACTGACCTTTGACCTCTTTTGCTTTTTGTCTATTTTTCGTGAATTATGGGCCACTTCGATAAGTTATTTTTACAAAAACCATCTTAAAATTTATCATATTTCTTTCTATATGACTTTTTAGTGTAAACGGTAAACCGGTGTGTCCCTTTAAATAAGGCAGTATTCAGGATTTTGCACTCAAACTGAGTGCCAGTCGGAGTGACTTCATTTTCCTTTCCTGCTGGTTGGTATTAATGCGTGGGTGGTCAGTGCCAACAGGCGCCGACTAGTATATAACTAGTACAAGCCCCTGAGATGTACAACCCCGAGAGTAGGCCTAACAAGTATGAAATTGAAAACAAAACTTTTTGAAATATACAACTGAATGATCAATATCAACACTGTACATACATGTATTGTAACGTAAACTTGGGAAAAATGAGTTAAGAAACCAAACTGAAACTTGAATCGATTGGTTTATAAATGATCCTTCTCATGCAAAGTACACGTGAGTATACATGTACATATGTACATAGATATTGACTTTGTCATGTGTAGTGTTCCTGTAAAGCCAGACAGAATAAAGGCTGTAGATATCACTGGTCTTGATGTTTGGGTGTTCCTGATGGCAACAAGTGCTGGGATTATCACCCATTCCATGTGGCATAAGTCTTTTTGAAAAGGTATCCCATGTAAATGTTGAACTTGAGAAAGACAAAACATGTCCCATACCTGAAAGGAACAGTCAAAGTGAAAATAGAATGTGCCAAGTTTTCCCTACACATCACTGCCATGACTGCAGAGTGCAGAGTTGTAATTGAGTACATTCTGATGAGTACAAGTATGAGTATAAGTACAATAAAGTATGAGTACAGACCTGTGCTTTGCTATGAGGCGAGTGTGAGTGCAAATTTGTTGTTTGTGAAAATGAATATGTGTAGAGTACATGATTGCAGTACATGTACATGTTCTTGAGTACAAATGAGTAGGAGTACGACCATGAGTACAAGTACAAACTCTACTACCATATTCTTTGAATTACTGTGGTCCATTGGGAACAACGCAGGACTAGATTTCCAGAGACATGTAACTATGTATGCAGAAAAAGAGGAAATTGGAAATGCACACAATACTTTATATCCAGTGTTTTTCATTTTTTTCCGGCACTGAATAAATATGAAATCAGTCTGATCAACTGATCAAAAGGTGCATGCCTGGATTTCACCAAGAATTTAGATTCATCTTAAATTGAGTTGAATGTATATGCCATGTTGATTTCAGGAATGAGACTAAGAAACTGGTGGAGGGTTTGGTGGCTACCAAACACGCCATAATCCGTATCAATGGCAGCATTCTGTGCTTAAAATGTAAATGGGCCAAGCACCTAATGCAGTCAAAATACAGTTCATGTACACATGTACCGTATCAAAATACAACTCAGTTAAAACGAAAACCCTGCTAACGCTAAATGCAGCAAAGTACAGCAGAAGCTTCTGTTGCATTGTTAAGTAAACTGGTAAACACCAGCTTTAGCACTAGGCATTTACTCTGCTAAATGCACCAATATGCATTGAAGTTTGCTGGGGACTGGGACTGCACATGGACATATCAAGGCCAAGTGGACCGCTGCTAAATGCAGCACAGTGCAACGAAGTATGGGATTTGAGATGACTAACATGCAACAGACTACAACAATTTTTTCCATCTGGTGCATTTTGTTGTATTTGGCAGAGATAAGGTTTGAATTGTTTTGTGACTTACCATTAAGATGTCTCCATTCCACAGGGGGCTCTCCTTGGAATAGAAGTGCCTTAAGGATGAACGCTTGTAATGGAGCAATGACTGCACACGGACCTCCTTCATGTTGTAATAGAGCTGTAGGCTCATGTTCACTGAATGTAAATCCTTTAGGCCAATAGATAAAAGAAATACAATGTCAGACATGTCATGTTTCTCTGCTCTATGTAAACATGCTCAAGGTATAGATACAAACATGCCAAATGTTTATATGCTTTGTTTGATTAAGCTTTTTCTTGTTGACAGTATTTCAGGAGTGTATGACATTCACAAGCATGACAGGATGTTAAAGGTTTAGACTTTCTGAACCCCCTCAAAAGAAAGAAATCTTCAAGAAAGTTGGTTGTACCGTTACCAAAGGCGTGTCGTGGCCGAGTGGTTAGTGTGTCGGACTCAAGCTCTGGTGGCTGAGTCATCGGAGTGTGGGTTCGAGTCCCGGTCATGACACTTGTGTCATTGAGCAAGGCACTTAACCATAATTGTTCGTAAAAGTTGGGGAGGTAGAGCCTTTTACTCTACCAGCCAGGCTTCTGATGGATGATAACCAAGCCTACATCTTTACGGACTGTAAAGGGGGTTACCCTGTTTCCGACCCAGGAGCAGGTGGCAACGGCCCCTCGACAAAACAGTTGATTTGTAGCCCACACTTCGAGTGGCTTACTGGCCTTGTGTGTCTGGCGACTTCCATAAAAAAAAAAAAATAAAAAATACATAAATGCCTATCTCCTTACATGTCAAACAAATCCTGAAAATCATGAGCATGACAAGCCTGAAATACATCTTGAACTATACAATGTTTTTTTAAATTGGTTATATTATTAGCAAAGTTACAAGGGTAATTTCCTTTAACCCTAACTAGGGGAGTTAGGGTTAAAGGAAATTATCCTTTTAACTTTGGTGAGGCCTTTGTGATTTAATATGATCCTTCCCCACACTAACAAATTTTAACACCATATGGGTAAGTCAACGCCCAAACTGTGGTAATCTGACAGGCCTTGTGCCTAAGCTTTTTGTAAAGTAGCCCATGGAGCTAGTAAAATGTGCATCCTACTTACCCCCAGGAAGTTTTAATTGCCCAAATTTTAAACATGTATTGTCATAAATGTATCTTTCTGACACTAATGGTAGCAATCATAACCAGTTTAATGGTCAAATGAAGTTACATTCACACACTCAAAAATACATTAACACATTCACATCTGAAAAGTAAAAAGTATGAGCATTATAAACAAGTAAGTTGCACAGTTTTTAGCAGCCCACAGGGCAAGTTCAGAAGTGGTGTTTATGCAGGATACCAGGTGTGCTAAGAACCAATCATGAGCAATGTAACATCTTATTCTTAGCACAGCTGGTATCCTACGTTCACTGCGTAAAACAATATGTAACTCAGTGCATCAGCGAACAGGCAGCTAAGATGTTACATTGCTCATTATTGGTTCTTAGCACAGCTGGTATCCTGTGACTGTGTTGTTGACTGCGTAAAACTCGTAAGTGTAAAAGTTGGACTTAAACAATGACAGAAAAAAACTGACTGCAAGGTTTTTAGTCCCCCAAATAGCATCAATTTGGAGGACAGAAAATGACTGTGAGTGTGAGTACAATTAAATGCCAATTAAATCATCATTGATATCTTGAGAAGCTAGTAGTAGGTGATTTTCCAGCTATTTTGTCATGTCCTTGTTGTCATTTTGGATGATTTTGTGCGGAAAATCGTAGCAAATACAATGGAGCCCATCAGCATTTCATCTACTCCCTGGAGCGTTAGTACGACCGATAATGTCAAAATCTTAAAAAAAAAAAGGAGTTCAGCACCCCAGTTACTGCTAGTGCTACCGTGCTGGGTCTAATGTATGACGTCCTTGCTCTCTGGTCTAATTATAGCCCCACTAGTGTGGCAAGGATTTTTGACATCGGTTGAATCCTTAGCCACACGTCCAAGCCTATCTTTTGTGCAGCTCGTCCCCCAATCCGCCGCATCGAAACCTAACGGGTGCGGCGCTGGATTTTAACCAACTAAATGTGTCCACGTACCTCTTAGCTTCCCTCCGGTACTTTGGCTGTTGAAGTTTACTAACCTTATTAAGGGCAAATAATCATTTGAATTTGGCTCAAAATTACTCCACACGAATAGATATCGGCTAGCGATCGGGGCCATTTTGATTACCCAGAATGCAATGCCATCACGAAGTCACGAGAGTGCAAAAACAATTCAGCGGCTGTTTCACGTGACAGCTACAGCTAATGAAACAGCTTAGAGTACAAAATGCATGGAGACAGAAAAAGTGCATGCACCAAATCTATGCATGGCATCGGTTGCATGCACGCATAGTTTGGTACTTGCACTTTTTGCTGACTCCATTCTGAAATTGTTTTTATACTCTCGCGCCACACGTGATTTCGTGATGGCATTGCATTCTGGGTAATCAAAATGGCCCCGATCGCTAGCCGATGTCTATTTGTGTGGAGTAATTTTGAGCCAAATTCAAATGATTATTTGCCCTTAATAAGGTTAGTAACTTCAACAGCCAAAGTACCGGAGGGAAGCTAAGAGGTACGTGGACACATTTAGTTGGTTAAAATCCAGCGCCGCACCCGTTAGGTTTCGATGCGGCGGATTGGGGGACAAGCTGCACAAAAGATAGGCTTGGACGTGTGGCTAAGGATTCAACCGATGTCAAAAATCCTTGCCACACTAGTGGGGCTAGTCTAATTACAATGTTCATTCCTTTAACTTTTGACAAAAAATGTCATATTAACCACTTCAATAAAAAGTTAAAAGGATCGCTTTACACCAAGGTCTGAACAAAAAGTACCTCACTTAATTATAACCCGCCAATTATTTCTTGGCAAATTTTAAAACTACCATGGCATCACATCATTGTTTAAAGTGCTGTCGGAAATAGACATCTTTCCGCATGACAGTAACGGTTCCTTCGATATAAAAAAAAGAAAAGAAAACAGAATCAACCCACCTTGACACCATCTTGCAAATACATCCTCTTTAAGCTCCGGACCCCAGGTCAGACAAACTACTTCATCCAATAAACTTGAACCCGACGATGTCCCTTGCTGTTCCTGCTTACTTGTGGAAGCCATGATTCTCTGTGGACAAAGATACTTTTCGATTAACTTAAATTTGACGTTCGTTTCGTTTGCAACAAGATGACAAGATTTCAGTAACTGGCCTAAAGAGGGCGCCCATCATAATTTCGCAAACACCGGCCCATAGAGCTATATTGACAATAATATAGCTCTATGGGTACACCGCATGACCACCATAATTATAAACTCTCATAGCAACCAATGCTAAATGACAAAAATATTCAAAAATACTTTAAAAATATGTAAAAGTCTCTCAGCCTCTAGGAAACAAACCAAATAAATTTTCTGACAACTGAACTTCGGTTTTCTTTTCAATTTTTAGTAGTTTAGCCCTTGAGAATTTTTGCAATTGTCCCAAGAAAAGCCACCCCGAAAATTTCATTTTTCCCAAACCGACTTGCTGCCACTCTTCATGAAGCATCCCTCCACTTCCCAGGCCAAATAGGACCATCTTTAAAGCCAAAACGTATCAAGTCTACCCAAAACTTGAAGCAAGAAACCCCCAGGTTGTGATAACTGAGCGCATTGACACAATATATTAATTGCGTGACCCCAAAATATTATCATTTAAAAAAAGTTGCGGGTTTACAAATTATGATAATCAGTTTGGCACACGATTTTTCACCTATCCTCAGTCTTGACCTATTTCTGTTAATGGTGCCGGAGTGAAAAACGGCAGTGGCTTTTTAAGTATTATGGTTCTATGGGACACGATTCCCTTTGCTTAGAGGCTTATTAAGCCAACAAACGAAGTTCCCGCCAGCGATGACACTGATGTTGATTGACTCATCAGTGCTGTTATTACCGGGGAACAACTGTCGGCCGAAAAGGCTTAGCATCTTGTGGTTGAGCATACGTTTGTATTTAGAAAAAGATTTAAAAAAAATTATAACTTGTCTCTATCAGAACTGGACTCTTTTGGGATGTACGGGGACCAGGGGGGGGGGGGGGCAGTAGTGCCCCCTCCATATAAAATACATTTTTTTTTTACCGATTTTGATTAAATTTGCCAAAAATGTTCATTTCAGTGCTCCACGACGACTTAAAAATTCCCCCCAAATCGTCACGAGAAGGCGTTTCTGACTGTTTTTTCCCCATTTGTGGTAAAAAAAAAATCGTATTTTTTTCCTAATATTTTCTATATTTTTGTCCAAACGTTTTGAAAGTCAGTAAACTTGTTCATGATTAATATAATAGACCGATCCATTAAGCCCTGCCCACTGTGCACGCGCGCCAAAGGCACTAACGTGTTTGTCGGACTTTTGTCGGACTGTCGGTTGCGTAATAATGTTCGTGATTGGTCAATACAGCAAGGGTGGGGCTTAATGGATCGGTCTATTCCAACCTAATTTAACAATTAGTGTCACCGTTGGGGCCCGGGGGCATTATAATCCATTAATTTATTCCATTTTGGGGGAAAGTTTTTTGAGTGTGGTTTTTCCACTTAAAAATCTCAAGATGGTCACCGCCCAGGGCCTAGGGAGCAATGATAAGGCCTGGTTGACAAATCTAAATTATTATTGGGCCTGATAAGTACGAAATTAGCATGTTGAAAATATTCTATTGTTAAACTTGATATAATTTGACCCCCTAATTACTAGCTGAGAACGACAAATCCAAGATGACCGCCAAATATGGCGGCCATTTTGAATTCCGAAAAGCAGTTCAGACTGTCACGTGATTCATCACTAATACTTTTCTGGCGAAAAATAATAAATAAATAAAACAGATGAAAATTACTATCACTATCACTTTTCTGGCAAAAAATAATAAATAAATAAAACAGGTGAAAATTGTGTTCAAAAAGTTTGTTAAAAATCACTTAAAACATTAAAATCGTGTGACCAAGGTCAAACAACTGGTTGCCATGGCAACAGCTAATCCCCGGTATCAAGTAGGTTTTGCCAACATGATTCTAGATATATTTTGGGAAAAGTCTGAAATTCCGTGGTGATCGGACAAAGCGTTTAAAAGTTACGGGCCCATTGTGCCCCCAGTACTGATAGGTTTATAGAACCATGTTCAGCTACAATCAAAACAATAATGATCCATAGACCTATGTTGAAAATAGGCTTATCCAATCTCCCATTGGACATGTCCAAAAGGGAAAGGCACAATAATACTGTTAGAACGAGTAGGCCTTCGGGTATAGTTCCAATAGCTTAGAATGAAGATCAGTGAAGCGTTGTAATAAAAGTATTATACAATGACTCAACAATTTCTAATTTCAGACGATTACAAAGGTCAATACGAGGGTGAACTTTCTTTTCCTTATGTAGAATGTAGGCCTCTGAACCGTATGGAGGTTGCCATAGCAAATTAAAACACACTCTTAATCAGATTTTTGTCATCTCTGTCAGTGCATGGTTATCCCAGCATGAGGTGGTCAAAATCGAAGTGATCTGCTATTGTTGTGTTGCACTGCGATGCCGGTGTCAGGGTATTCTGTCCTCCGGGTAATGTGTCCACCATACGGTAAATTAACGTGGGCTGGGGAAGTTTATTCAAAAGAGGGCGCTATCAGAAGGAGTTAGTACACAATTCGCCGTATGCTCGGACAGAATCTCCTACGCCGGGTTTGAGCCGTAAATAGACCTAACGGTAAGCGGTTTTTGTTTTCTTTATGTAACGTTTGTGTAGAGTCCACACAAATCAGTTGCAAAAAGACCAAAATTTCTGTATTTGGCCTTGAAGCTTTTTGGCAGTGTTGATTACATGTAAATTGTCGTTATACATTTTGTTTAATTTGTAGCTTAAAGTGTAGTTCAAAAAGAGTCAGACTTATAATCATAAACAGTTTTTTCCTCAGATACGTATTCGCTGTTTTGTTCTTGTCAATGTTATTGGCGTAAGGATGTTTTAGGCCTGGGAACTAGTTGCACCACAAATTATGGACTGAGATTATTCAACTTCATGTACATGGTGCTTCTGCAAAACTTACTGTAGCTCCACCATTCATGAGTTTCAAATCATTACAGTGACTTTAGAAATGTATTTGTATTTACTTTTTCAAAAATTGTTATTCATTTGAATGTAATTAATTAACTATATAGTTCCCATTAAAAAAAAAAAAAAATATATATATATATATATATATATATATATATAGGACCGCCCACCAACAATAAGGGCTGGTTAGCTCAGTTGGTAGAGCGCTCGTACGGTATTCGAGAGGTCGCGGGTTCGAGTCCGGCATCAGCCAAATTTTCTTTGCTCACGCTACTTATTTATAATATTCTCCCAGTCAGTTTCTCATGTACTTTCTCTGTGTAAATCCACGTAAAAAGCTGTATCCATTCGTTGTGTATCCCCGCTACTGCCGTTTACCAGGTTGTTTGCATCTTAACCGGGGTAGTGATCCCTGGCTTATCGGCAGCACGGTTCGGCTTCTGACTGGTCCCCCCGAGCAAAGTAGATTTGGTATTGCACATAGGACCGCCCACCAACAATAAGGGCTGGTTAGCTCAGTTGGTAGAGCGCTCGTACGGTATTCGAGAGGTCGCGGGTTCGAGTCCGGCATCAGCCAAATTTTCTTTGCTCACGCTACTTATTTATATATATATATATATATATATATATATAGGCCTATATTTGAATTCGTGAATGAAGAAGAAACATGACAGTAATTAATTCGGAAAGGATGCATTTTTCCGACCCAATGTAGTCAATTTTGTCAATATCAAAGGTATTGATTTCATCAGCTATATTTCCATGCAATTTTACATTAAATCGGCTTTAATTGCTGGGATTGATTAAAAAAATAATGTACATCTACGTACTTCCGGTCTCAGAATGTCATGTAAGTTTGTCATTAGAACTTAAATAATAAAATCACTTGCAAAGGGGATATTGAACAGGTCAACTTGTACCCCAACCAACTCGTACTCTAACGAAGTTTTACCCCAACCAACTCGTACTCTAACGAAGTTTTACTCCAACCAACTCGTACTCTAACGAAGTTTTACTCCAACCAACTCGTACGCTAACGAAGTTTTACTCCAACCAACTCGTACTCTAACGAAGTTTTACTCCAACCAACTCGTACTCTAACGAAGTTTTACTCCAACCAACTCGTACTCTAACGAAGTTTTACTCCAACCAACTCGTGCTCGTTTTGATCAATCCGTGCAATTCTAATATTAGGTTATTACGAAGTAAACATTCGTTGCACAAAATAACAGTAACGCTTGATGAAAGTAACACCAAACATTGCTGAATAAGGACTCCGAATTTTGTGGGATGAAATTACATACATGTACCGTATACCACTGGTTTATATATATTAATTTGATATTATTAATATTTTTACTACTATAATAGTATGATATTATTATTTTACTAACCCTCTACTGATTAAGTCCTCACACGGCCCATGTATTAATTGGGTTATGCCCAAAAGATTATAGAGCGCCAAAGGCGCATGAATTGGAGCTCTATCTTTTGTTGGAAAGTGAAATCCCACTCCACGCAATTTCAGCAAATAACTCTTTTGATACAACAATAGATCAGTGCAGACAAAGACCCTTTTGTAAATTACATTCCTTTTGTGTTCCTTTCTTAGGCACATGATCGATGTCAGTAATAAATATCTATTCAGTCAATATTAAACAGAGATCAGTTCGATGTGTGCAGACACGTACGATTCCCGGAAGACGTTAGAATGACACATAAAACAAACAAGCAAGGAAAGAAAGGCAAATTACCAACTGAACAAAGTTGATTATCCCAACGATCTACCAATGCAAACACCCTAAAGACAAATATGTCAGGATTGGTAATAGCAAGTTTAGCAAAAAACAAAACAAAAGTTGGTTATTTTAAATCTGAAAGCTTACTAACTACAAGTATAAAAGTTGTTTTAGTGCGCCCAGTCTTCAACAGAAAATGACTTTGTATGGCCTCTATTCGAATGCAGGATTCCAACTGCGAGTTGAAGCACTGCTGCTGAGCTATAGGCTGATATTGAAGCATGATCCTGGTGAAGGGATTAACTTGATCACTTGTGATGACGTTTTCAGTTCATCTTTTACTATGATTACCACGCTATAATAATAAGCCTCAAGATGACCAAAATGAAACGAAATGCTTGTAAACCTTTTAAGCAAAGCGAAACTATTATACTGTCGTGGCCCATGGCGTGTTGCTCACAAACAGTGCAACGACGCGTGCTTAGTTACCTTTCTTATGTTAAATAATCAGTTGTGCAGCCAGTATTTGTACACAATGACATTGGCGATTATTACATGGTGTCGCCGCAAACCTTACTAGATGGTATCTCCACCATATGGAAAGTTTCAAATCCTACATGTACTTAATTGAAGTTATTGTTATATTGGGGCAGTGTGAAGGTATGGCTTACATTGAAGTTTGATGTAGATCCTACAAAGACTCAAAGGACCGTAGTGTACGTACATTTAACACATACACGTCCATATAAACATCTCGAAGCACTTACTGTTTTACCCAAGAAGAACCATACACAATCTGACGTGTGATGTGTGTGTCATGCACACAGCATTGTAAAAATTTGTTATTGTTTTTTTTTTAGATGTTCAACAACCCGAAACTATATAGAGACACCATCAGCCGAGCCGTGGGACCTTCTTGTTTTGAGAAAACCAATAATTGAAACACGTGTTGGATGACAACTTCAACCTTGATCGTGGGAAATAATATTGAACAAACGCAGTCATACGGAGTGATCAACAGGCAGTGAGTATCAGTCATCATGGGCAGCAGTGGCTCAAAGAGAGCAGTTGATGTTGAGAATCCACTGTTCCTACAAGGAGAGGATGAGTTACCGAATACCATACACGAAAGAAAAGGGAAAACATTCGACTCCATTGTTGTGCAGAGTAATTTAACATCATCAAAGAGTTCTCTACGGCCTGGATCTAGTAAGTAATGGGAGAAAACTGTTGGGAAAAAACGGCAATGATTATTTGAAGACTACTTAAAGGACATGTAAATACTGTTTTTACGCTTACGAGTTTTGATGTACAGGACAGCCTTTTGATTTTCTCCGCTTCGACCGTGAGTTCACGGTCAACCCCTCCCATCCAGTATAGTTCATACAGATGCCCTACAGAGGATACCACTCAACATTCAATACAACAAAATGTTTAACCATTTAAACTCATTGAGATCATCCAGCATCCAGAGAAATGTTTCTGATCGTAGAAAGACATGAGAAACATAAAAATACATGTTTTAGATTTGCTATGTCTGGTTTCCATTCTACATGTCGACTTCGTCCAATAAGCTGTCTTAATGTAATGAGATAAATTATCACAAGATAAGTTGACTTCAGTTGACTTGTTGGGGGAGATAAATTAAGTGGTACTGCATTTGTGATATTTTGTATTGTGTCTTTTTTTTCTTTCTATCCATGTAGTTATTGGAGATACTTGCGAAGCTCTACAAACAGGGACTTCCCCCCCAGAAACAATCCGTCTAGAAGAATATGAGTATCCCTTCGAGAACATCGTCTTTGAAGGAGGGGGCAACAAGGGGCTGGCATATGCAGGGGCTATCAGGGTAAGATACATAGAGTGATGCTCAGTTTATAAATTCCTTTGCCTTTAAGTTAGAACACGAGACAGGAAACAAAAATGGTACCTGAAACCACCGAAAGGTTTTCAACATTTAATGGACATGCAGGGTTTTTTTCCAACGAGACCAACAAAAATTCATTTTTGAAGTTGTTCGGCCGGAGTTTTGTGTATTTGTATTTTCGGAGATTAAAAAAGATGTCTTTTTAGCTGCGTAAGATTTTTTAAAGGAATTTGGACAAGGCAAGAAAATAAACAAGAAAATATACGGACGGACAGGCGACGGGCGACGCACGACGCACGACGGCAGATATTGAATTCCATACCAAAGCCACTTGCGAAGGTCACGTACGAAGGTACGAAGTGTCAAAGGTACAAAGTGACCCGACACGACATGCAGGCTTCTACTCAAAATAGTTTGAGTTGATTCATATGAAGTTTTAAACTTCTTTTTTTTGTAATTTTCATCTTAAATGGACGGGAAAAGTTACCTGCCTTTTCCGTCCATTTTTTGATTTTTTTTAGAGTAATTAAAAAACTAATAGTTCAAATAAACTCAGTTTATTTTAGGTGTTCGGGCAATTGCCCGAACAACTATTGTTTTTGTTCGTTTTCAGGTGTTCGGGTGAAACCCGGAACACCTCTAGTTTTTGTTATGTTTTTTTTTAGGTGTTTGGGTGAAACCCGGAACACCTCTTGTTTTTTTTTTGGTGTTCGGCTAACAGCCGAAGACCTCTTGTTTTTGTTCGAGTTTTTCTTCTCCTTCTTCTTCTTCTTCCCTTTACTTTTCTCCAAAAGATAACTCAAGACTGAAATTGAATTGAACCTTGAAACTTGGTACATGTATAAACTTGAACCTCAACTTGAAGACGGCACTTGAACAATGACGTTATCATGACATCATCTGGTGTCGAATTACATAAATTCAAAAAAATCTCCTGAAATACACAATCTATACATCATCGGAAAGATATTCGAAAAATAATTAAATGTCTTACAGAGATGACCCCAATTTGACATTGTCTTCCGGTTCAAACCGGAAGTTAAAAAGTAAAAAGGTTCCATACTCATAATTTCAGCTCTGCAGTCAATATGAAAGAGAATTTGACATTGTTTCAGCGTACGAAATGAAATGTAGTTCATGACCTTTGAAAATATTACATTGATGACGTCATCAAATATTACAGTTTGTTACGACGACGAGTTTAAAAATAAGAAATTTAAATTTTTTCTATTTCAAATTTCTTTTTAGCAAACTTCATGTTGAATTTTTTAGTAATAGATAACGACTGTAAAAGCCTAATTGTGAAATTGGAACAAAATCGGCCCTTGCACAACGAAGTTATATAAGGTGAAAATTTTAGCGTGATCTGCGATAAAGTCTGCACAGTATAGTAATACCTCACTGTATTGCACCACATGCGTGTGCACTCAAGGTTTTGACTGCATGCTCTCACCAATACCAAGGTTAGAGAAGGTCCTTCTCTGTTGCACATTAAGTGACCTCTGTGACCTCTACTTACCCAAAGACGTTTGTTTATATACAGTTGTTTTCTGCAGTCGATGAATTTTACACGTTTCTTTTGACACCAAAGAGTACACTCAGTTCATTTATGATGCACAATTTGATTCCCCTGCCACAAGTTTATTTTATTCTTATTCATTCTGTTTGCACAATACCAAGTTAGACTATAACTTGTACATGCTGAGAAAGGTGTGACGTCATGATGACGTCATTAGGTTTCGAATTTCATGATTATTAAGCATTAAATTTATAAATCTTGTAAAAACCAATATCAAATCAAGCCAATCGGATTGGTCTTTATTTTTTTTTTCGTGTGCGTGACCTCACGTGACCTCTACTTCCAATCAAAACTGGAAAATCCTTGTAATTTAGAAGTGTAACTTTTTAAAAATGGTTTCAACAGCGTTATAGTCCGTCAAGGGTCTGCTTTTCAAAAATAGGACTGGTGACGTCATAAAATTCCAGAGCCCCTAGCGGCAGGTTAAATACAGTTCAAAATATACTTTTAATAGACCAATTGCGCGACCTACGTCACGTGACCCCTGTTGGGTTAAAAGTGTAAACACACACGTAATCCTCTAAAGGAAAGGGTGGTATGGTACACGATGATTAATGCATTTAGTTAATTCGATCGAGGCTTTTTTTGCTCGAAATCTGTGAAACATATTCCAGAGTTTGTACCAAAGACCTTCAAGTGGCTGAATAAAGCCAGTAAGGACAGTTCCAGCAAGTCTTGAAAATTGTAAAAGTACGGAACGTTAGGCCAGACGACCGCGATCACCACACACTTTTCAACACAAACATTTCAAAGTTTTGAAGCTGAAATCCTCCAATGAAAATGCTTTAAAAAACTGTGTGATTCCTTTGCCTATTTGAAATTCTGCAAGGCTAGGTATTAATACTCACTTTTCCAACGTTGTTTATCCTTTTTTCCACTGATTTAGGCCAACATTACAAACAAAATAACAGACGGATGGCTACATAATAGTCGTCCGACGCCGGTAGTGCATGGCTTAAAAAAACTCTTTTCAGAAGAATTCCGTTAAATTATGAAACAGAGATGTGATTTAAATTAATGCCACACCATACTACTTTAAATAAAGGGGCTGATTAACTAATTCACCGCTTAACGAAAGTATAATCGACTGTTTTCGAACTCACTCTGTGTCTCTTTCACGTATTTTTTTCACCAGCTGTATGACGTCATACCCGATAGGGGTCACGTGACCGCATGTAAACATTGTTGCGCAGTCGGTCTATTGATGTTTGTGAAGTAGTGGATTGATGACGTTATCATGTGTCACTTGGTATTAAATTAAATGTGCACTTTTTGAAGTCCTTTATCTACCGAAGTACCTATTTGAATGCCTTGAAACATGGTAGGTTTTTAGATAATGGACTTTGTTGCAAAAGTTGGAGTGACGTCATGTTGACGTCATCACATGATTATTTTTACAATATTTGAATTTGTGACCATTTATTAAATATCTTAAGAACGAAAAAAAGCTTCAATCAAAATTTGTCTTGCACCAGGCTTGGATGGTCAACAATTCATGAAATTTGGAGTGACGTCATCATGACGTCATCAATTGGCATGTTGCATCGCCAAAAAATCTGTACCCCTTGTTTTTATACTCAAATTTGCAATCACGAGGTTGTGGTATTTCTATTATATCACAATAATTGAAATAAGATTTGTAGCAAACATGTGATACACAAGGTGATTGCATGTCATATACAGTTAAAACATGTATCAAAATGACGTTCAAAGATTTGTACACACACCAGTACCCCAACCATATTGTCATATTTTGTCTGTTGAAGGAAGGACTGTTCAAGGCTACTCAGTACAGTGTAAGAGGAAAAGGTTTGCATTCATTCAATTCCAGGGATGAGATTCTTCAGACTTTTATCTGATAGACATTTTATGTTTGACTAGTGAAAAAAAAATAGATGTACATGTAACTTTCTTCAGGTGTATGAAGAAATCTTGCTTTTTATTCTACTTCTCTAGTGCTGAGGATACTGTTCTAAGAAGTTCATTTCAATCTATATCTCCAGGGGTTACCAAAAGGTGGAAATGCCATCATTTCAACATACCACCTAAATTTGGATCCTCTTTTCAGACTTTCTATCAGCAGTAACTCCCATCCCTGAAATGCGTGCCGCAATGCTCATAAAACTGTCTCCTACATGGTTTGATTAATGGCATACATTGTTAACACAATGCCACGGGCAAGTGCCAGTTATTTGTGTAGTTCCCTTTGTGTAGTTTCTATTTGGCAATTAATTTAGAGAAATGTATTTCCCTCAAACCTTGGGTCATGAAGGAGTGAAGCACATAACTATGATAAGGGGTAGGACTAAAGTGGGGGCTGAAGTTTCCAACAGATATTACAAAAACTGAAATGAAAAAGCAATAAATGTATGAATGAACAAAGTCTTTCAATTCGGATAATTTAAACTGGCTTTGATGAAAACCGGACAATAACAATTACTTGTTGGCTGTTGGGATGTCAAACTCATTTAATAATATTACAATTTCTTTGCAAGCAAAACAACTTACTAAAGTGGCTTATATTACATAGAAACAAAGGCATATGCTTTAATATCTGCCTTAAAAACATGGACTTTATGATTGGGTTTACATTTTGCTAGATTGAGTTATACAGTGTTTTTCACTGGACAGAGTCTGCTTTTGGTGAGTTAAGCCATATAAGGGTTGTATTGTTTAACATGGTAACAATTCCCCCTTCACAATTCCCCACCCTTCAAGGGTTAAATCTATCAAACGTAAACACAGTCTGTTTTTAAAGTGAAACATAAAGTATTTGTCATGTACAAGCTAGTATTACCCCCCTCCCAGTAGCTCCACCCCTTCCAGGTTAAATTCTATCAAAACTAGACAAAATCATTTTTTAGGTAGATTTAAACATGACATGTTTGTTTTGTGCAATCTATGGTAACATTAATCCCCCTCCCCAAGTAGCCCCACCCCTTCTAGGGTTAATTGCACCAACCATAGACACACAATGCATAATTAAACCATGACTTCCAATTCAGGCAACAAAATGATCATAAAAACCGTCACCGCGTTGAGTGATTAAAGGGCCCATGAAGAGATTTTTTGTCACGGAACATTTTTGTGGCTTAATATATGGTTTGAAATTAACAAAACATGGTATTGACTATTTTGATGTGTGCGTTAATACACTTTAATTGGGCCCGAAAATGTGTGTCATTTGATTGCGCAATGATCCATGACGCAGGCTGTGGTAAAACATTTCAAAGATGGCTCTGGTGCCGCGTGGTCAACAATGCATTGTATGTTATTGTCACACACATGGCCCTGGTCAGCCGTTCCACTGTCTACGTCACAGATTTTATGTTAATGAGGAAGGGTGGGCGGAGCTCGGCAACCCCCTAATTTTAGAAATCGTTCTTTCTACGATTAATACGCATGTAAAAAATGTGAAAAAAGTAAAGATATACTATAATAGACATACTTTATTTTTTTAACCAATAAAAAAAAATTTCATGGACCTTTAAAGTCATTATTATCACAATAAGTTTCTCATAATTGCTTGTTTCAACGTAAAAATTGCTCAAAATATAAAATTCATTACAAACAGACAGCACAAAAATAATTACTGGGCCTTTTGAAGCCCAAATCGCAAGGGAAATGATAAACCTTGACAGGGCCGAACCTTTCTGACTGTGCATTTGTGTATAAACCCTATCAGACCTAGAAATGGGGGAAGGGGGCACAAGTACCCCCTGCAATTTGTTTCATCATAACTTTTGTGCTGTGATCACAACCAAATTCTTGGTTTGCAGTTTGTTTACGTAAATGCAGATGTTTACATTTCTAAACACTGTAAAACTATTTATTATGTTGTTCTTGACTTATTTACCTGAAAGATGATTGTTTAGTGATTAAGGTGATTACATTATTGGAACTCAATATGGGTGCCAAAGCTAGCGGCTATAGGCCATATTGTGTTTTTTCAACCAATTAAGTTTTGCATTTGGTGCTCAATATGCGGCATGGTGTGGCCGCCTCCTTTTGTGTTTTCCTTGTGTTCAGAGAATCTGAGGAATTCATTCAAGGACTATTTTGTTTTTGTTTTGTTTGTTGTTTCTCTTGGTTTTTTTTGGAGGAGGGAGTTGTACTTCTGTACAAGAACGAAAGCGTGTGTTAGAAGAAGTGATTTTTGTGATAGTGTCAAGTACAAGTTAATGTAGAAACAATATTAAAATTACCTTTAATTATTGTAAAACTGTCCTCTCAAATACAAATCAACAAACAATTTCAGGCAATTCTGTATCTTAATTCTAATGCATTGTATCTCTTAAGCAGCAAAAATAACATTTGTGTGTAAAACACTTACTTTACTTACCAAATCTGAATGTGGGTTTGGATGTTACTTCACTTTTTTATTAGGTTCAAAGACAGATCCTATACCTACAAATGAATACTACGTGTACTTTTACATCAGTTAACAGCCAAGCATCCTTGACAATATAACTGATTGCTAGATTTTGAAACCATTATTTATTGACAGTACTTAAAAAATATAAAAGACTGAAACAGCCAAAAATAAATTAACAGGCACTCGTTAAAAGCAGTGGCGTCTCATTTGTCTCATTTAGCCTGAACTCAGAAAAAATGCTATGATGAGATCATCTAATGGCCACATACAATCATTACACATTTATTAAAGTGGTTTTCTCTTACAGTTGAATTTCTTATTTGATCTGAATTGAGATTGGCCAAGATCCTGGAATGATTATAATTGAGACAAGTTACTCAGTTATGTCAGAGGTCAGACAAAGTATTATTAGATGTATCACTGCACTCAACCAAGACACAAGCTGTTACTAGATTGTAGGCTATATGCAAGGGTATTAACAGTTCAACAAAAACTATTGCCCAACAATTTCTGTACTTAAACTCTTTTTGTGTGTATATATTTGGCAAATATTGATAAAAAAAGTGTCGTTATTAGAGTTGCTTTCTTTGTCATTAACATTTTAAATTAGGCACCTTGCAAAATATTGAAAGTATGATGTTGAGGAAATCCTGAAACCGATCCCAACTAAAATACATCCAGTTTGGTTTTATGAATCTTGTGGGGGCGTTTAACACTTGTGATATTTACACCAGCACTCTCAACTCACTATTTTTTTTAAAATAAAACAATGTAGTATCAGATTTTTAGCAGATACTTCTTTTTACAGTAAAGTTTGCTTGAAAATATCCGATGTTTTTTTTTATAGTGGTTTCAATGTTTCTGCACTAGAAGAATACAAACAAGTACATATATGCATTTTCACATCAGTAATCAATCCCGAATAATTGACTTTCTAAATGATGGTTGAATCATAGCATGGGTGTTAATTTTGCATCGGGGAGAAAGAAAATTATTTGTGTTTTACCAATACACCGATGTGATTTAACAAGTTGGTGTCGGAGGCCGTGTACAACCGCCAATATTTATGGGCATTTGTATATTCTGCCCGTTATGGGTTTGCCCACAACACAGGTTTTACCATTATTGATACCCATTTTGGCCTTTGCAATTCCTACCCTCATGGGCTTGCTCACGTGTTTCCAATACGACACCCACGCGCCATTGTATATCCTCCCCATATGGGCTTGCCCAGGTCTTTCCCATTTATGATACCCATGAGGGTCAATGCAAACTCTACTCACATGGGCTTGCCCGGGTATATCCCATATGATACCTATGTGCATTTGCATAACCTCTTCTGCCCACATGGGTGTGAAACTTTACGAGCGTGATTCATTGTAAAATCAGGCCTAAAACAGAGTAAAACAAGGAAATAACACATTTCTTTACGTCAAGAAAGCCATAAATGTACCATTTGGATTGATGCAAATAGCGTAACTAGATACAGCATTGTTAATTGTGTTCACAACATGCTTTTTGGTTTGGAGAAAATGCACAATGGTACATCGGGGCGTTGAAAAGTAAGTTATAAACTCAAAGGTTACAAAACATCGTCGAAGCACACCAAAGCGCACTGTAAACCTCTAGGCAGGAAGAGCACTCGGGTTAAAAAAAATCTCATGCTATTCGATGACACCAAACAACCGTAGATAGAATGCGATCTGGACATGAAAAATCAACTCTCGTTTGATGTTCCAACCGGAAGCCGCGCTTCGCATTAAAAGTGTAAGTTTTTCATAATATCTCAACACGTTGTATGTAAAGATTGGTCTAAGAATGATTGTAATGTAGAGTTCAAGGTTTTGTAGTTTTGGGGGAAACGTCGCCCTCTCGCGGCGTCACAGCAGGCTCGCTCTCTCTCTCTCTCTCTTTCTAGCCTACACGGTGTTCTACATGAGTTCACCGATCTGGTACCAAAAACATTAAGTTCAATCGGTTTCGAAGAGAAGGTTTTTATCATTGCTTTGGATTACTGGCAAAAGAGGCATGAATAAATAGACGACCATCGAAACTGAATTACTGATTGGGGTCATCCTTCTTTGCGTCGATCAATGGATACACACCCATCACAGAGATCCTCCAGTGGGACTCATGCCAGAGTCTGCAAACGCAGCCCTCTACAGTATCAAATAAAGAAATTCATTTGTTGAAACTTTACATGTAGTTAGGCTATGACTTGTAGATGCTGAGAAAGTTGAGACGTCATGATGACGTCATCAGGTGTCGAGTTACAAGATTTGTAAGCATTAAATTGATAAATCTTTGAAAATCGATATCAAATCAAGCACAAAAGACTTAAGGTTGCTTTTTGCGAGATTACATTTCGGTATAATAGGTCTTCATTTTATCGTGTGCGTGACCTCACATGACCTCTACTTCCGGTCAAAACCTTGTAATTTAAAAGTGACAACTTTTTTGGATTTACTTTCAACGATGTTATAGTCCGTCAATGGTCTGCTTTTCAAAAATAGGGCTGGTGACGTCATCAAATTTAAGAGTGCCCTCTAGCGACAGGTCAAAAAACAGTTCAAAATACACTTTTACCTGATGTCTGTGCTGAAGTTTATGGTAATCATTTCAAAGTTGGTGCAAATAATGACCTTCATGCAGACATTATATAATGTAAAGTAGTAGATTTAGGACGTCATCATGTGTTACGTGGTATTACATTAAATGTGCTCTTTTTGAAGTATAAGTTTGAATGACTTGAAACTTCGTAAGTTGTTAGACAATGTACGTTTTTGTACAAATGTGGAATGACGTCAATGACGCCATCTTATGATTGTTTTTATTTTTTAATTTGTAACCACTTTTCAAATATCTTGAGAATGAAACAAGCTACAATCAAAATTGTTCTAGCACCACACTTGGATGACAACAAAATCATTAAATATGGAGTGACGTCATCATGACGTCATCACTTGTCACATTTCATCATCCAAAAAGTAGGGTTTAAATAGATATAAAGTGTTACGAAGTTCACATTGATCTTAACGCTGTACTATAATATATATATAGTTCTCTCTTTTGAGTCCCGATTAGCAATAGGTATATGAATAATTAATCATGGTCTGGAAGTATTCCTGGGTCTTCATTTTAGGGTTTACAGCCAAAAGCCATGAAAATGCATGTGACTTTTATGATATGGTTTTTACCAGTTTAACATGATTTTTAATCTGAATCGTAGCGTCGTATTTTTACCATTGATGTCATCATAATCACAAATAGCCCGAACACCTTGTGTTTGTCACGTGACAAACACATAAGCTCTAGTTTTTATTTATTATTGATTAGCCATCGGGACCAGTTATAGCATGACATTTCACTGTCTTGTACGCCAGCTTTTCTACTAGTCCACATTTTATGATTTCTTTTTATAGTGACTTGTAATTTGAAGCTGTGTAAGAAATCAGTGACTTGCAGTAACAATGATGGGAGCAATGAACAATCCAGTGGAATACTTTGACGCAATTTTCCCTTTGTCATCTGTTGGTGTACTGTTTTAATTGGCATTTGACTATTGCAGACTACGCTGCTTATAGGTGGCAAAAGATTCGCTTTTCAGCTTACCTTTATAAACTTAATGCCATGACCAATCAATTACTTTACTACAGAATTTGTTTTTCCCCTATGAAATTCTACAATGTGCGTGCAAACGATCTTTAATTTGTTTTCTTATTTTAGTTGCCAATTAAACCGAAATAAGCATATAAAAGAACGCGCACATATCCTTGACAAACGTAGACCTACCTAGGAAATAATCAGGTGCAAATACATGTACCATGGCTAGTTGAGCGTAAAACGAAACAAAGAATAATGTAAAAGAAATGGGTCAGGGTGCCGGAGCGTCATCACACTGCACTCTAAAAAAAAAACTGGTCAGAATTGACCCAGATTCCGGATTCCAGGGTGCCTGACCTATTATGGTTCAGTACGACCCGGAATCTGTGTCAAACTGACTCGACAAACTGTGTCAAACTGATGAAGAATCCGAGTCTAAATTCATATTTTTAACCAGTTTACGGGTGAGCCTAATGCTGAAATGGGTTAGGCCCTGGGACCGTAATCCAGGTCAATACTGACCCGGCCGGGAGTCTTTAGAGTCTATAGCTTCTTTTCCTGTGATCGCTGCCGTGTTACGTAGATTGTACAGCGTGATATGAGTTGTACGGTTGATGCATGGGGGTAACCAACGAGAGATGGTTAATCTGCCAACTATCGATCCTTTTCACATTCGTTTTGTCTGATATTGATAAAGTGAATCTTATCCGGTGGCTGCAACAAACATTAGCAACCAATGTACCACGTACAACCCCCTTGGTAAATTAAGCCTTCGCCAAGGTCAGTGAAGCTT
This sequence comes from Marthasterias glacialis, assembly GCA_911728455.2. NCBI lineage: Eukaryota > Metazoa > Echinodermata > Asteroidea > Forcipulatida > Asteriidae > Marthasterias > Marthasterias glacialis. The sequence continues at coordinate 10,275,339 of OU452238.1, read as the reverse complement.
TTCTGTAAGCACATCGACGACTACCGTATGGGTTTTAAGTTGTCATTCTTAACTTAAAAGCAGTACTTACCGGTATGTACTAAGAACGTGTATTGTTACTGGTTGCTATTTTGTAACTTTAAAGAGCATGTTGAGTTACTGGTAATCCAGTGTTAAGCCCCATTGTGAGTTCTTTGTATGAGCAATTTATTCCCACAAATCTGTACCAATAGGTTTCAAGGCGGCGTCCGAATCACGCGACTTTGGCTAGCGCTACTGCCATTGGCAACACCGACAACGCTGAAGAATTACGTCTTTTCGGCGTACCAACCAGCCACGGCAAAGCGATTACTGCGGACACCATGCCTTATCTACCTCCGTGGTCTTATTCTTTCCTCCACTTCATTTTATATTGAGGCAAAAAAGGAGGTAGTTGCGAAGGTCCAGCCATTTTGTCTGCCATCTCTCGATGTAGCAGAGACAGCTTATTAATGATGCAATATAAATGTACCTGAAGTTACTGACGTGTTCCGCTCTTCTTTTATTCAAATGATTTTCCAGGTATTAGAGAATGTTGGGGTGTGGCCGCAAATACGAAAACTAGGAGGAGCCAGTGCAGGGGCAATGTGGGCCGTGCTGCTTGGTGTCGGCTACACCTCTTATGACGTAGAGGAGTTCCTTAGTCTCGACCTCAAGTCGTATTTTCTCGGTGAGGTTTAATTAGCGCCAATAGTCATGCGAAACATCATCTAAAAATGAAATGCTGTAATTTTTATTGGCTATTCCTTAACGAGTATAATTGAGTATATATGCCATCGTATTTACCAGGGCCTAACTTCATAGAGCTACTTAAGCAAAAAATATTGCTTTTTCTTGAAACAAATGTCTTTTCCAAACCAAAAATAAGCACAGTCACAGATAGTACCAGTGTCATAGGGTATTCTGTCCTCCGGGTAATGTGTCCACCATTCGGTAAATTAACGTGGGCTGGAGGAGTTTATTCAAAAGAGGGCGCTATCAGCCCATCCCAGTATACCAATCACTCCAGAGAAATACTTCCGTCTGAAATACTATCAGTATCGAAGTCCGGATAGCATTTATAGAACATCACCGTTGAATAGTTCGATCACTGCAATCGCAATAAAATGCGCACAAAATACCCAACAAAACAAACCCAAATATTGTCGTTGTTTTCAGTAAAACGGGACCACAATAATTTGTTAAAATTATCAGTTTGGTTGGATGGTGAGTTTTCGAAAATTATATAGGCCTAGAGGATGCAGATGAATTCTTCCAAAAACCACAGCAACTTGTCTTTTAAAATAATCATTATACATAATATAGCTACGGAAACAATGTTTTTGGGAGAAGGTTTCGATTTCATATCAAAAATAGTAAACAAAATTAAAGTGAATTGACACTAAAAAAATTTTTTTTAAAAATAAATAAAAATAAAAATAGAAGTTGATTTTTCTAGATAGAAGTTGAAAATATGCCTTAATGTATCATGAGCAAAGCAACAAAAACTGGATTTTAGGTAAAACAAATCGTTGGTTTCAGTTTAAAACATAAGAAACATTTTAACATGACCGTTAATTCACGGCAAAAGCCTGTTTTAATGTTTTTTCCCTTTCCCACCCCCATTTTCGCAGATGCTTCATGTGGTTTATGTACCCTCATACCTAACTTGATCAAGTATTACGGATGGCATCCAGCTCGTAAATTATATGCCTGGTTTGGAGATCGTCTTGAGCAAGCCACCGGTTGCAGAGACATCACCTTCAAACAGGTAGGCCACCTATCTTGCATTCTCATCGTGGTTTTCACCAACTTCTCAGCAAAAAGAAGTTTTCCCGGATTCCTTGGTTCTAATCGTTTAGGAAGGTGTTTATTTTCGGAGTCAATATACACGTACATAATAAGTCCAGCGTGTTGATCACGTCACTGTTTTGGGCCAACGCTTCATTATATTGTGTAACTTATCAATGAGCAGTTAGAGTAAATGACCACCCTTATGCCCTCTATGACTTTGTAGATTAATAGGTAAGTCCTCTCATCACAGTTTATAGTTACATTGGATGAAAGTCATGTTAAAGCTACATGTCCAAATACCACTGCTCATTATATGCTGTGGTAAATTGTATCTCTGTTGTTCTTGTTTGATAATCATTGAGATACTAATTGTAAATTTAATCTCGTCACGCCAAAGCCCGCCCATCCGTTCGCTTTAAAAACAAGATGGTCGTTAGATAAAGCAATTATACAAGGGTTGTTTGCTGTTGCACTCCTTGTCTCTTCTGAGCATAATTGTGTTTTTGCCCATAAAGTAGAACTCCTTTACCCGAAGTGACCCGTGATGTGAGCCAAAAGATGACGTTAATGAACAATTTATTCATTATCAGTCGGAATGCAGTGTGTGCCAAACCCTTGTCTGTAACAACTGGAACCATCGCAAAACGCCGAAAAAACGATGAATACAATTTCACGGATCAAATTTAGATATCATGCAGTTTTGGGTAAGAAGGTAGCACGATGGACACTTTTTAAACTGATCAGTAACAGAGTATATTGCAAATTTCCCTCTCCCAATGAATCCCAATAATGTTTTCAGTATCATGGTTTGATTTTACGCTATGTATAATTGTGTTTTCCTTTCTGCAAGATATACGACCGCTATAACACAGAAATCTGTATCGTGGTGACAAATGTTAACCTTATGAATGCCGAATACTGCCATGTCAAGACAACCCCAAACATGTCAGTCCGTATGGCGGCCCGCATGTCTATGGCGATCCCAGGTATGTCAGACAATCCAAACGCACTTATTTTATATGCAAATAATAGGGAGGTTTAGCTGCACGTCACGTGAGAATAAACGTTAACGTGAACGCGAAAAGTTTGCGCTGTTACCAGATGACGTCATCACTTTTGCGCATGTCAGCTCGCATACGGTTGACTGCTCGGACGTATTGACGTGAAAATGGTAAGTTTGATACGCTTGCGTAATTTTTTTACATGACGTCTGCGAAAAATGATGCAGACGCTCACGTTGACGTTCAGGTAAGTACGAGTAGCTAAACGTCCCTAATAAAGTAGGGGCTACAACGCAAGTGACAACTCTGGGTGGGGCGGGGTCAAAATACAGTTCGCCACCAAGAGTTTGTAATGGAAAGGGCGTTTGCAAAACTAATCTCAGTTATCCTATGCCGTGTGAAAAGCCTTTTGGAGCTTTAATTATCGTTACTTATGCAGACATCAATAACATTTAAGATTATTTTTTTACGAAGAAGAAACAATTACAAATTGAATCCTAAGTGTGTGTTACGGCCCAACATGTTCAACATGGACCATTATGTCTAAAAACTGATTTGGATACTTGTCATCCAAGTCAGTGTGTCCGCTATGTATACCCTTATGTTCGACAAACTGTTATGTCCGTCAAATTTTCTTTCGACATATAATAGACCGATCCAGTAAGCCCCGCCCCTAAACATATTGATCAATCACAGGATTGGCTACATCATCCCACTGTACACGTGGGTAGCACAATGTGCATCTCTTCAGCGCTACACTGCACGAGATGAACGCGCGCACTTTAAGTACGAGCACGCATGTTTACATTTTCTAATAGGATTTTATCGTGTCCGGCTTTTGTCGGACTTTCGGCGGCGTACCCAAGGCTGTGATTGGTCAAAACGTACGGGAGCGGGGCTTAATGGTCTAATGTGTCCGATACGCCACGTAAGACATAATGGTGCGTAGTAGACGCATCTACTCAACTTATTTGGAGTCAGTATCGACATGTATGTTGAGTAGGATGTCACCTTTTCCCACTACGCTATACTGTGAGCATAAGACTTTTTGGAGCACCACGTAGCGACACTGTGTTATTGAACATGGTTATGAATCGCTCACCTACTTTTGTACAAAAGTGTTAATCTTTGTAGCCCCATTCCTTGTACGTTTTTGTTTAATAGTTGTGATGACGAAAACGTGTCAATGGTTAACCCTTAACAAAGGACATTTGCCTGAACTTTGTTAAAACTTTCACTTTCAAATCCAATTTCTTTTAACACCAATTCCTTTGTGAACTTCATGCATATGAAAATGGATGTACATGTTATCATGGAACTCGTCCAATAATCTTTTGATTTAGGTTTATTTTGTGCTGTACAGTACCGTCGTTACGGTCGTACCGACTACTACGTGGATGGAGGACTCCTATGCAACTATCCTATTCATTGTTTTGACGGTGAGAGAAAACTACTAGTAAATCGTGTCTTTTGTTTATCAGAACAATGATGCCCAATAAAAAGATTCATGCAATGGGAGACTTTTGAGACGCTGGCGGCAACAGACACAACAGGCCTCTTTGACAGTTCTGAGCATGCGCGCACATGCTCAGTATGTTGAGAACTGTGAAAAAGGACCTACAAAAAGTATCCCATTGTTTTGGTTCACTGAACCCTGTTAAACATTAATGTGTTAAATACAAGGCCTGATTAAGTGTTCCTTGGGCCCTTTGTATTTTATAGGCCCTAAACAGTGTTCCGTAGGCCCTAAAGGCACCGTACCTGTGTTCCATAGGCCCCATATCTTAGGCCTTCAGTGCACCAATGTTCCGTTAGGCCCTAGCACCAAGGTCCCTTTGGCCCGAGACACCAATGTTCTTTAGGGCCTGTTTACCGCATCATACTGCGCTTACGGAACCCAGTAAAGCTCGTGACTCTATGTGCCGTAAGTGCATAGTTCCGCGGTCAGCATGCATCATAAAATTGAACCCAGATTCAACTGGTCAGAATTTGATAGATTTTAATTTTAAACTTTAAAGCAATTGCCAACCGAAGTTACAATAAAATTTAATTGCTGATACTTTTGGGGGCAATTATAACTAAACGAACCTCTTTAATCTTTCTGTCAGGTTGGTGGCTGTCCATGAAGCCTGAAGATAGCATATTGAGGAGACTTCAACCATTAGAGGATGCCACTAAGTTAATGCAGAGGAGTGAAAGATTTTCACCCGTCAATGAAAAAACTATTGGTCTACTTCTTGTAAGTAATCAACCAAAAGCTCTGTAGCACATGCACAAATAACGAATGAGTTTCTTCACATAGATTCAAGTTTGCACGCAAATGGCATTGGAACATTTAAACAGGTCAACAGATTTTGTTTAATAGTTTAATTGAAACACATCTGTTTCCATGCTTTAATCCAAATAATTGTTGTAATATCATTTGCCTAGGAGAGTTGTAGTTTTTAATACATCCGCGTTCGTAATAATACTTCAATGCTTTTTGACCTCAAATTTAAACCACTGGAAGTCAGAATCAACAGGCTCTGTGGGAAATGTTTATAAATGGGTAAATATAAAACTGGACAAGAAAACTGAAAGAAAGCTTAATCTGGGATAAATTCTGATAAACCAGTTTCTTGTTTTGTTTCTAAGCGTTTCTAAGACTTAAACTTTTGAATATGCCTCCATTGTTGCACCTCTTGTGTTTGTATCTGTTATTGTTTTTATTCTTGTATTTCTTTAAGTATCATTGATGGAATGATCTTCTTTAAAATTATTTATATGTACATCATGCAATAAGAAAATAATATTAAGATGAATTGAATTGAATTGAACGGTGGCGGTATCTTTCTCCATTTCAAACTAATGTATTATTCGAATGACCATATTTTTCTGAATAATTGGAAACAATTTTTTTGATTATCGCTACTAAACACGTGAAACTTGGCAACGTTTGTGGTTCAATGACAGCATGACAACATGAACGTTTTCTTGATTTGATAGTATTCCAGTGACGAGCAGGACCTGATGGTTGATCGACTCGCCACGGAGAATGCCTACACTCCTCCGGCCACTCGACCAAATACCAAACTATCTAGGTAAGATTAAATTGTATTACACTAATTGATGGTGGCAAGGTGAAGGGATGTGTTAGTATGTGTGTGCAGGCATTCAAACCGAGGACTTTAACAAAAGGGATCCGGGTGTTCCGACCAAGCAAGGACGTCCTCGCTTGGTTTTCGTGCACACACAACCAATTGGGACGTCGCTAAAAAAAAACAATGGGAGAACGAAGAGAAGTTCTCAGTTTACACCATACACAAACATGTGTGTGTGTGAGTTTGTTTAGGCATTCAAACCGGGGACTTATAACAAAAGAGGACAATAGGGTCCCCAGTTGCAAAAGGTCCCCAGTTGGAAATCGTGTACAAAACCAATGGGAGCTGTTGCTAAAAAGTTTTAATACAAACGAGTTTTGGTCTAATGAGACGGAAATTAATTTGTTGATCTTATTCCATTTATTATTCAAAAACGATAACACTTCAGGTGGAGATATTTCATGGAAAGTTTTCTACCATCATTATCTTTATACCATGTAAGGTATTTGTGAACATTTATAATTTCTTTCTTTCCAATGTTGAGCTGGGGCTTTGACTGCAGGACCGTTCCTCCTTCCTTCCCCTCATACGACGGGAAACGATCACCACAAATTGGCGACGTAGACAGGCTAGAGCATTCTGCCATTCCCCCCCCCCCCCCCGTGTTCGCTGGATATAACACTTTAAAAATTCAAACTATGAAATAAGTGACTTTTGGTAGAGTTACGCACCATGAGCTGGAAGTGGCGATCTTAATCTGCCAACTCGATTGAGAACAAAAACAGTCTATATGCTACTGGGTGTAAGCCGTCATTGGACTGTCCAACACAATTAGAACGCAAGATCTCATTATAATTAATATTATGTCAGATGGCATTATATAGTAAGAAGTGACTTCTGTTTGTGGGTTGCAAATGCTACAACTATCACAATGTTCTTTGCAGAGAAAGGAAGAACGCCAAATCTTTGCAAAAAGAAGCAGCTACAGAGCTTAAGACCGTAACTGATGCACTTGCCAAGTTTATTGCCGTCTTATCTCGAAATCAGATGGATGAAGACCTCGGTTCAATTAGCAGGCTGGAGCTAGAGAAAGTCTTCAAAACGGTATATACATGTACATTATTAGTATCACTTCCCCCTAATTATTATTTAACGAGACTGTGGTATTATCCTATGAAATAACAACTCCAGACTACCTTATTTTTAACCCAGCGTTTAAGGAAGTTATAAAGCGGGCCGTATGTGAATTCGTGGCTGCAGCTCCGCTGTTGCTAAAAAACAAGGGTGTTACAATGGGCATCATATACGCCTTAACGCTCGTTAAAATGAATAGTGCTTTGGCAATTTGTGCCATGAACTTTTGATGAGATGATAACTGGTTGAATAAATTTCTCATTGGAGCAAATCTAGTTTTATATTGGTAAAATTGTGATCTGTACATGAGGAAATGCTTTATAGACTTAACTAAATAGGAAAACAGTGCTTGATTTGTTAACATCAACACTTTTTTGCGCAAGCCCTAACAGCTTAAAAAATGAACCCATGAATGCCTGTCTTTGGTCGTCCTGCTCTTCTTATTATGTACACTTTTTTATTTGTGCTTTTTACAGGACGGGGATGAATTCAACGACGAACAAGCCAAGATTCTCTTTGGTAAAGACTATACCGTGGATGAAGTGTTTGACTTTTTGGACATCAATGGAGACGGCAAGGTGGGTTCAACAGTTTCATGGCCAACCATTGTGATTGATTTTAAGATGGCCCACATCGAATTTTTTCATGGAATTGAATACATTCTTTTGTATTTCCAGCAATTAAAAAAAATATAATTAGTTGTTATTTGAAGTTTAATAAGAAGTAAGATTAGGCTAGTTCATGTTTCTGCTTTTCATCACGACCAATCATGTGTCATCAATAAACTTCGATAACATCACATAATATAAATTTGAACTTGTTATTGATCGCCTTAAAATGAGTGTGTTGGATGACCCTTCCAGGTTCTAGCACTGTAAAAACAATGACATGTATATGTAGTGACGTCATCATTCACGATCAATTTTGTTTGCGCCATTTTGGTAGTAGGATTCCCCCATTTTAGGTTTTAAACGCTACCGCAGTTCGAAACATACAATTTGCATACAATTAACTCCTGAAATGGAGGACCATGGGCAAACAGTAACCGGCTATGACGTCAATGCAAAGGGTTAATGGGCTCCAATTATGGGTATACCTTTTGTAACAAAGACAGCTTTATGAACAATAGTCTAACAATTCCTAATAAATTGTGTTTTTTGTTCTCAAAGATGTTATTATGTAGATGAGTTAAAGTGAAGTTTGCTTAAATCACTATTTCAATTGATTGTTCTTCATGGACTGTAGCTATCTCTATATAAAAGTGTACTTGTACTTTAAGCCCCAGATGAATTATTTACGTATTTTGTTTTTTAGATTTCTTTCCAGGAACTTATGGGTTTAGCCGAGCAGAAGGGGGTGAGTCTGCAGACCGTCTTCTTAGGCTATCAGAGGCAGGAATTCTCCAGCTTGCGGGGATTTCTGGATACCTTATCAAACACACTGCTTGTCAACGTCAAGAGAGTCTTTACAACGGTGGGTCAGGATACCAAACTGATGAAACGTAGATTCCTATGTCTTATCAGTATGGAGCCTCAATGTTATACTCATTCATATTACCTCTCTGGTATAAACCCATTGCATATGACGTCACGAGATCAATACCCTTTCTGAGGTCAAAGAAACACCTCTCATTGGATGATAGTTGTGGTTGTGTGTACACACGTGTATGTGCATTTCCATTGTTTGTCCCCGGCAATGGCAATTAAAGCAAGCAATCTTCAAGTAGGATGCCTATGTCGGAAAGAAAACTCAAAATCATCACAGGAAAATCCTAAGTGGGGTGAAACGCACGATAGGCCCCCTCACAGGTAGTGACTGAAAAACCCAATCAACGCGTGAGAATTTGTTGTCCCAGAAGGAATTCAATCCAGGTATCTAATGAGTTTAAAATCAGGGAAAGATCAAAGTAAAACATAAACTGATTTATGTGTCATTTCACGTGAGCCAAATCATGTACGCATAGACTCTCAAATAGGTCTCGGGAGAGCCGCCTGTTTCTGTGTGGCCACATTTTGCTGGTCTCGGGCTGAATGATTACAGTCTCAACAGCAGACTCCAAACTCATAAAGATATATTATGGTCTCCTCTATAACTTGTTTAAATAACTGTAGGTTTTGCCGGCCAATTTCAACAAAAATCATTCAATTTTACACCCGGCTCATTCAAATTCGTTTCGAAATAAATGCCCTAAATTCAGCATTCAACAGTCAAAAGAAGTAATTCAATTTCAACAGTTTGGCATTTTCTGGTCAAAAAAGATCATTCAAATTCATTGGGTCGCAAAGATCATTCAATTTCGCAAAAGCCAACAGCAAGAGGCTGGTCAACCATTCAGTTTCATCAATTGTAAATAGGTAGTGGAAATTCAGCTGAATAGTTGTGAAAATGTTATACTGAATGAAATAGCGAGATTAAAACGAACCCGAATGAGAAGAACGAAATCATGTGTGCACGAAAACGAAATGTACTGCAACAATAGCGAAAAAGAAACCCTATTTTGGATGAACTGGGGGTAAATGTGTGAAAATGCTGAAATCGACCCGAAAAACCTACACTAGACTAACCACACGCCTATCTAAAATATGCTTCCTAATAATATCATCGATCTTTTAAAATTTGTTATGTAATACACGAATTTGAAATTATTGGTTTGTTTTTCATTTTTGTGTTTCAGGAGAATGATCTGAAACGGACGATTGGGATAGACTCTTTATACGTGGGTGCTACAGACTTCAGCCTTGAAGAAGAAGATCGGAAATTTCTAGTCAAGGTGAGGCATTGTATATCGAACCATAGCAATGTGAAATTGGGCCTATTAGCTATTCCTGTGGTTGGCCATTCTGCTCATTTTATACAATACTCTTCTTATTTTTTTTTTAGGATGGGCATAAGTTCGCTAAGGAAGATACCCATTTAAGAAATCAACCCTTTTATGAAACCATTGCTGAATACCTTTGTCCCCTTTGCAGTGAATATCTTTAGTTTTAGTCATAAAAAAACTTTTTTCCTGTGAATAAAGGTTCTATTTTAAAGCCCCAGCTCAATATTAGTAAACTTACTTTAAATGCTTCCATTCTTTGCACAAATCAAGATTTAATAAAACCAACCTGTGAAATTTCAGCTCATTTCGTTGTTTCATTTACAAGAAAACGGTTCAGCATTTTTGTACGCATTTCTAGAGGCAGATATTTGGTCTCACAAATGAGACGAAAACTAATCTTGGATCTTATTTCATTTATTATTTAAAAACGATTACGCTTCAGGCAGAAATATTTCGAAGAAAGTTTTCTACCGTCATTATCTTTATACCATGTAAGGTATAATTATGTAAATATGTGAACATTTATGTTTTTCTTCTTACCAATGTTGAGCTGGGGCTTTAAAGCAAAACTTGATGACAACTTTGCAACATCATCATCCCTTTCTGCACCATTTTTGAGGCGAAATGTCAATTTAAATGCACAAAGTATGACCAAACTTTAGATGTGGGCAAGTTTGTTACCAGAAGAATGAAGCCAGATTGAACTTCCTTGCGATTTAATCCACCGGTTCCCCAAAAGATACACTGTAACAACAAATTATCTTATCCGAGGCAAACTCTTGTTGGCGCACTTTGTTGTGAATCGCCCGAATTAGACAACTTCGCAAATACTTTTTGTGCACAATACAGTTATTATTGGGACGCACGCGTATGTATTTGCGAAGTTGTCTAAGGACAGCTTAGAGCAAGTTCGATCAAGGACGGTATTTAACCGTAGCTTGACTAACTCTGGTCAAGTTGCACTGTCAACAATGGTTGGACTAGTTTAGTCGACAATTCGCGACCAGCCTATCAAGGCTGGTTGCATCGCCGGATACCAATAGCCGTTTCGTAATCACAGTGCACAGGGGACCAGTTATCAGAAAAAATGATAACATTGATTTAATTCGCTGTTTTCTCATGGTCGCATGGACGTAACGTCGTTCACACTTCAACGTCAGTGCGCATGCACTACTTGCGTCAGAAACCAACCAACTAGTTAACCATTGGTCCTTGATCGAACTTGCCTAAATTGATGACGGTAGGCCTACATCCCAACAGTTCACAACATGTAAAGTGTTTTTTTGTTGTTGCTGTAAAGTGTTGATGATGCTGATGATACCTCCATTTTGATATCATGAAATAGCAAGCACCATCGTTCAGCCACATTATCTTTTTTAATTTTACGCAATTTGTCATACTCAGGAGTTAAACCCACTGTTTTTGTTATAATTCTCTTTTTTTTAGCAAGGTGAACAAAGTGCGAAGACCTTTTTGACCCAGTGGATAAAAAACAACCCTGACAAGGTGAAACACAAGCAACATATTCCTCTATCTAAATCAACAATATTGTCACCGAGCAGATTATCTTCTCAAGTGGTCTGTACTTCGCCCAATGAAGGCCAATCAACTACGGCCGTGATTTCAGTAACACCAGTACCAGAGTCACAGCGCATCCCAAGGGGATCAGAGCGCTAATGTAATGGTCATTAATTGGTCTAATTCTTGAGTTTGCCACCGTTGGTATTAATCCCTATATAAAAAAGGTTATGTATACAGTGCCCATCATGGGAACAGACTAGTGTAAGAGAATCTTCCATTACAAAAATGCCAACCCTTTTTGTTAATCAGAAGAAAGATTGCACTTTGTTTTTTTACCCGAACCGAGACAGTGTTGCTGTGAAATAGCGCCCTCTTGTGGCTTCCTTGTGGCTCGTTTGACTTGACATCGGGAACGCAGAATACTTGATACAGGCACTGGAGACGCAATGTTTTTTGTGAGGGGTTGATAATAGACAAATAACCACATAAAATCACGTATAAAAACAATCATCATACATTTCTATGTAAACTATTTTATTATTATTTGTACACAACACTGAAATACAACTGGAATATAATTTGGTCATCCCATTTTTCAACCTTTTAACTTTATACTTTATAACCCCATTACCAAAACTATGTTAATATATTGATAAGTAATTGTTGAAAAAGTAATCCCCTCCCCCCATTATGGCCTCGTGAGTCAAGATAATTGAAGTACATGTGTTGCTATTTCAAAATTACCTGCCCAAATTCTTGTAATTATTTGGATGTTGAAAACAAGTCATTTTGTTTTCGCAACAAGTCTGGCCAAGTATGGAAAACAGCATCAACAACTTATAATTAGCAGTATTTAGTAAATTATCATTCAGCTCGGGTTGGGCTAATCCGTGTTTTTTCGTTATCAGCTCACGTAAATTGCCGAGGCAATGTGGTGAAAATGTTGCCTTCTCGTGGTGTTTACATTGTGCAGTTGCTCCAGGTTCCTCATTGAACGTATAGTCCGCAATGGGGGTGGTTGGAAAGAAATTCGTACGAATTCAAATTTGTTGTTTTAATTACTAGGTAGTTCATTGGTTCAGCAAACGCGCACCCGTAAAAAAGAAACAAAACATGTTTAAGTTTGTTGCAATCGTGCATATCTCGAAAAGCTTTGAGTACAAAGCTTATAATTTTTGATGGTGGGTTAAATTTAAGTTACTCGTTTTAGCAGACATTTTAGCAGACATATGTTTTAGCAGACATTATATTATTTTAAACGAATTTTATGATGTGTTTTTATTAAGTTATTTATAGCAGCGATTAAATGAAACGATATGTATACGTGCATATTGATTGATTCAAATTATGAAAAATTAAAAGAGCAACAAACCACTAACACGAAAATTATATGAATTCTTGCTTAGCTCATGGCGTATCTTGGTCCAGCGGTTTGGTGCACACTGCAAAAACTGGGGGTGCTTAGTTGGTTCTCTTGGTATCTATGTGTGGCTGCACCGACATGGTGATAAATTTACCAACGATAAAGCAATGGGGATAACTAACACCATATCGGTGTCGTCACTTATAGATACCAAGAGAATCAATTTAACAGCGCAGTTTTTGCAGTGTGGTGTTGTCAGAATGCCGGTTCGGTGCCAGTAGACCTACGTCCAGTTGGGAGAAGGAGTTTGTCCCGGTGTTTCTGTCATAGGTGGCTCCTTTCGCGCCGCATCACCTTGCAAACCCCTACAAGGGATTAATACAATGGATTGTATCGCTCTGGCTACATAAAAAAAATAATACTATTATATAAACAAAATGAACATATTGAGACATCCGTCAGGTCTGATAAAGCGCCATAAGAACTCTGAATTACAAAAAAATGTTCCGGTTCTCGCAACAAATTTGAACTAATTTTTTTCTTATATTATTTATACATCGTGTTTGTTGTCAAAGTAAGAACATGAAAGAGAGTCACATGTTTTGTTTCCTGGGCAGCAAGAAGACTCATAGTTAACATCACATGAAGTGTCGACCAAAAATGCAACCTTGGGGAGATATTCACGTAGAGTCGTGTAATACTTTTGCCCGGACTAAAAATCGTGGATGTTCAGAAATGGGCGCAGAAACCTTTGTAGTTAACTAAACTAGGTGTTTGCCAACAGCTGTGTTTAACAAATAATGGCAGTACGATGATCAGTAACCGTTCTCAAATTATGACATCCCCGTGTTATCATCGCTGATGACTTCTCAGTATTGTAGCCACACATGATATTGGGGTATCTATAAAAAAATACCCGAAGTACAAGTTGCTCTGAAACCACATGTAAGAGCCAAGCGTCACACGGGGCACGATTTATGCACGGGAGGTTTAATTTAATAAACAACTGTAAAGAATGAAAAGAATGACAAAGGGGGAGTCACCGAAGAACAGACAGTCCGTTTGGCTGCAATCCGATCTCGGCATAGTCACCTTTCAGGAGGAGCCCCACTCAAAAACTCTTTTATTTGCCGTGCTCCCATCCACGGATCATATCACCTTGGTTCATCCTCCAAACGATCGCTACTCACGTGTCCGATAGTTTCCCCAAAGTCCTACCTCACCCACAGCTCTCAAATATAACTTAAATTCAATCATTCTTTCATCAGTTTAATACTAAAGCATACCGAGTGACTTCCGTTGTATAGGTGTGTCACACTGGTATTAATTTCATCTACTTTAGCGTGCAATTTACAAGTACGTTTCATTCTGCGTTGAAGTAACGGGATAACATTGCTGCTTTTTTTCCTTCTTTTATTTTACTTCCTATCGTGTTTATCAGAGTATTTTTGAGATAGGCTTATGTTACAGTTTTACTTGACTTTATCCAGGGAGTTTATGACTGATGAAGTGTATTGTTCCCACGCGTTCTGCGCTCTTTAAAAGTCTCAGCGAGAAACGGGGAGGGACCAACTATTTTCATAAAGCCCGAAAGCAGACGTTTTCTTCTTACGGATAGATTCTAAGCACAGCTTGAATTTCATAACCACTGTTTACCATAAGCAAAGCAAAATGCACGCTAACATTCTGGAAGTTCCTGTGAAATTCTTGTGAGCAGATGAGCAACTTGCAAACCAATAATATTGTGAACGAGCTGTCAAATATTCCTGATCGTCTATGAAAATACTCTTAAACTGCTTTCAAATCTAAGGCCAGTGAAGCGAATCGAATCACAGGGCGGATCTCGATCGTGTTTTCATTTTTCATTCTTTTCCTTCTCAAATTAGGAAACACGGACTTTTAGGTCATGGCATGGGATTAAATATTTTATGATTGCATGCATTGATTATCTTATTAAACAAGAGTGTGCATAGGAACTAGGAAATTGTACAGTGCCTATTTCATTGGGCTGCTTCGGCACAAAAAACAGTTATGCTAACCAGAAAATGGTTACCAGCTAACATACCATGTCATTGTACTTAGCAGAAATTTGTTAAGTACTATTGGCTGCTTGAGCAGCTCAATGATATTTGGCCAAGATCTGTTTTCGACAATTTGTGTAAAGTACTTTAATGTAAACGGAATGAGCGGGAAAACAGTTCTCATTGTATTTGGTAATTTAATTATCTTTCGCCCACAATTCTTGTTCATGTGAACTTGCAAATGATTAGTAAATTTTCACATTTGTTAATGATGTGGTACATTTTTCACTAGCCTTTGAGGGAGTGGTGAGCAAACACTCCAACAGTGGCCCATTCAGGATACGCACCAGGTCTCCACGGCGCAGTGCCGCAGCGCCGCAGCGGGCCCTAGCTGTACGGTCGTCATTATGTCGTCGATACAATTGAAAATAAGAGGCACGTGTTATTAGTACCTTTCCATCGTTATTAACTTACCTTAAAAAAAAGAGATTTTTATAAGGATATTTTTGGCACTTGTGTGAATCTCATTTTCACTTTCAAAAATTGCAACCGTGTCGGTCGATTGGTGCTAATGAATATGACTAATTATCTTGGAGAAAGAAAGCGTATAATGTGTACATTTATTAAATATTTTGTATGAGGAAAGGGAGGGTGGTATTATGAAGGTATAGATGGGTATAGCTCTGCTATAGATGTTTTTGTTATGTAGTACCGGCTACAAAGTAATCAACATCGGGGTTAACAAAAGAAGTACATGCTAAACCCGGTACTTTTTTTTAATTTTTTTTTTATAAACACATTTTCTTGCTTCACAATGTTTTTCTGTATCGTCAAATCAATCTTTGTTTTTGGCTGATAAGTATAGGATTTAATTCCGTTAATTTGTTTTAGCGCCCAATTCGTCTCGCGTGAGAACCTTGGCCGTACTTACTTAGCCCACAATAGTGTTATTAAGGGAACGGGGATATATTTAACCTGTCGATTGAGAGGAACCGTAAAGTAATGTCATGCACAAAGAGGACATTCAAGTCATGTAACATAGTATGCAACAAGAATGCACATGAATAGACGGGTCTTCACAATCCAATAAAAAGTTCTGAATATGATACAAGATTAGCATGCGTTTTTCTGTTGTTGGATAGCCATTTTCCCATTAATGTCCCTCAGGACCTAAAACACTGTTATTACTTTCATTGCACTATTTTACTTCATTCTGAGTTTTTTTCAGAATAATTGTGGCCAATATACAGTTTCAAAAGCAATTTTAAATCAAGAATTTCAGCCTGCTGATGTAGCAACGTGTCATAGTGTCATCAGTGTTACAGTAAATTTCTTACGCACACATTATACATTTTTAGGGACTTTTTAACAGAAGTGATATTATACAAAAACATATTTTGGATGGAGTTCTTGATTTAAAATTGCTCTTGAAACTGTATATTGGCCACAATTATTCTGAAAAAACTCAGAATGAAGTAAAATAGTGCAATGAAAGTAATAACAGTGTTTTTGGTCCTGAGGGACATTAATGGGAAAATGGCTATCCAACAACAGAAAAACGCATGCTAATCTTGTATCATATTCAGAACTTTTTATTGGATTGTGAAGAGTACTTGATACTTTGAGGATGATGAAGAGTGCGGGGTTGACTTGGTGTTTGTCGCCGTTACTTCTAGCCAAAACACCCTTGACTGTGTCCGCTGATGCACCATTGTGTCGTGTGACCATTCGACGCTGAAAGCCCGTGGGAATCGACAGTCGAAATTGGGACAAACTGCCCGTCTTCATGTGGAATTTTTGTTTTTCTTGGTGTCTGTCTGCACGCTCCGTATTGCTGTACAGATATCTTCTTTTGCTGACGATGCTAATAAACAGCCAGGCGCCTTGTAAACGAATGTAATCATATCCCGCGGTATGTTAATTTCAAAGTTTAAAATTGTTCTTCTACTTCGAATATACCTCAAATACTTTGCCTGAAGTTGGGATTGTTAGGCACTGTTCATTTTGGTGTGAAAGTGTAACTGTCACACAAATGTGCATAGTTGCATTGCTGAAACTGTTCATTCGTGTGCATGACATATGTTGTATAAAGCTGACCGAGAAGCTGACTGTACGACAACTCCAGCCTTCAGTGTCAGGCTGCCAGTTCCTCATCTTGTGCCTTCGGCGCTCTATTATCTTTGGTTGTAACTGAGAAGAAGTTAAGAAGTTCAGAACTGTAAGTAACTTTTCAAGGTTTCGTATCAAGTTGATGATCATGTAAGCTCACATGAAATGATGTAACCTCATGTTGGGATAAACCCCGACGGCAATCAGACCCTAGTTTCGTCTTACCGGTCGGTAAGTCATTCTCAACTTGCCGTGTATACTTCTAAAAAGAAATCTCTTCAAATGGGACAAGAATGTCACAGGATTAAAAAATGTTACGACTACACAATGTCCCGCGACACCTATCAGCAGACAATTCAAGATTGGCCAGGTGAAAAATACACTCAAATTATCTTAACAAGGTAAACATTAATGCTTTTAAACCGAATACAAGTGTTGTATGTAAATACATTTTATTATTATTATTATTATTTATATCTTTCTGGTAATGAAACCAAGGGACCCTCAAAAGTGACTTGCACTGTGACCCGTAGGCCTGAAGATACCTGTGTAGAGAAGATGTAGAAGAAATGTCAGTTTTAATGTGGGAGGAAAACCCCAAATAGGGAAACCCACGCAATCAGGTAGGGACTGAAAACCTAATCCACATGCAAGGCTCCAGTCCGGGATTCGAACCACGATCCACAGAGGTGAAAGGCAGGGAAAGAAACTACTGAGCCAACCTGAACCTGAATTTTGTAACGTAGATAGATCGGTTGCTTAAACTGTTATGTGGCTACAGCACGAGTCTCAAACCATCAGCCCGTCACATTGTTATTTACATCTTTTAAATATAATATTCTTCTTAAAAGACGTTATGTACAAAACAATTCCCTAAAAAGTTTATAGGTGCCATGTCTTTTAAACAAATGTTGTAGTTTCTTTTATCTAAAAGTAGTGCAGTAATATTTTTTTTATACTATTATTATTTTTTATTTATTTATTATTTATTTATTATTATTATTGTTATTATTATTATTATTTTTTTTTGGGGGGGGGCTCGATGTGTCACGTCGATGTTCTGATAATCTGCAAATAAAAGGAACAAAAATCGAAATAAATACAAACATTGTTTCTTTGAGTCTATTATGCTCCTTGTGTTGTAAAAAGCACGATCTTGACCCAGGGAAATGGCCTTTTGTAGCATAGCGCCAATACTTTGCTATTCACTACTTGAAAAACCGTAGAACAAACTTATCTATACACAAAAGTACTGTCTTTCAGCTTATAATAAAAAAAATTGTTCACGTTTGTCCAACCATTTTGATAGATATATTTTTGCGCCTTTGGGTATTATTTAAAAAACATCTAAAATACTGTATTATTACCGGTATTGTATTATTACTCTTTTCAACAAAATCATTTTATACTTAATTGTAGTTACAAAATAAAAATTTGTTAGTGCCTAACAATAATTCAAACCGTTCATTACTTAAGCCTACGGTATGAGTGTTGACACTAGTTGTCAACAATTCTTAACGGGTAATCACGAATTACACATTAATCTTTGCGTCGGTTTGAAGAGTTTTCCTCTTTTTTTGACTCCTGAAGTCATTAGCCATTTTTTGCAAACAATGGGTAGCAACCCAAAAGCATGCCGCAAAAAAGAAAAACAAAAAAAGAAAAAAGAAAACGGGTGGATAGATAAATTTTGTCAGAAGCGCTTAGACCGATTTATTGTAACACTTTTGATAATTCCACCAGAAACTAATATTGCCTCACAATTAATCTATCATCAAAAACATGGTATTTTTTGGTAACCTAATATTATCAGCTCAATGCAATTATTTAAAAATATATATAATATAAAACTACTGCTGCAAAACATAATTTACGCCTGTTAAGATTAGCATGTTTGCATGACATGACCTGTGAAGCACGGAGGTGGTTCAATCGGCTGGCAATCGGCGGTAGGGTCGCGATGGAGTGCATGACATTTCCATTGGGTCACCCGGGCCTAAAAGTTTGGGGACCGTTCTAGCACTTTGATCAATTGTTTCACACCCTGCTCTTTAAATTCATAACTTGATTAGAATTATTATCAATTTCACAATTACATTTGCTTTTAGAGGGAGGAAACTCGACTTGTATCCCAAAATACAGTCAGCCCCATAATTTGTGGGATGCCGCCAAACACCCCGAGGCTATAAATATTACACATTCTATACTCAGTGAATCAATTACCAGATGGAGCTTTTTTACCAGGTGCAGTTTACGGCCAAGCTTGGTACTTGGGATTTGTTTCTCGTGCTCAATAAACTCCAATGTTTTCTTGATCTTATTCTCCGCCTTACACCGCCTTTGTCGGCTGACTGACTGAATATGGTTGATTTTCCTTCAGATTAAAAGTCATAAAAACATAACTTCTCAATTAATAAGCATAAATATGGAATTTGTACCAACGTTAAAACATACATTTTTTAACACACGCACCGAACTTTAGTGCACATACTCTTAACGTTGTGGTTTGCCCTAAACCCTTTGCTGGTGCAAACGTTTATACCAATATTCTTGCCTCAACTCAGAATTCTCCCTTTGTTGACAATTTTAAATGTTTATATAAGAAATTGTTTTTTTAAGTAATTGTCTCCTTTGTTTTTTTCCATATCGTAGTGTTTTGCTTGATCTGATGTTTTTGCCCTTTTAGTATGTTGTAAAGGACATTGGTGTAAAACAGCTTTTGCTTATCTTGTTATCCTATTTAAAGATATTGTAATAAATATTGATAATACCAAAATAATAATTATAGAACTTATCTTGTTCCAACAACGCACAAAATACTCGCATGACCGCGCGCATCCGCAGTACGCCGTTTCATACTTGGCCTGAATAACCGACGACCCGATTAGACTGCCAAAGAGCACTGGACGAGTTAATTAAGCTTTGCGCTCGCACAAGGCCTACATTATTGCATGAGAAACCCACTGGCTCGTCCCTATTTGATACTATATACCGTATAACATATTCCAATTCAACAAAATCCTCATCGAGATTCATGTGTATAGAAGGCAGGGATGTTGGTTGATTAGAAGGGTTGAAGTATGCTTTTGGCCAGAAAACAGCACAAGCACAAAAATGCTCTACTTCGTTTCCCCATTTAAAACATCTTATTAATGTTATTAGTAAAATATGTGTTTATTAACGTCTTCAATGTGTTTGGATGCCCAAGTTTGAAGTTTTTCGAAGGGTAACTTAACAAAAACTCAAAATAAATCAAGTCCCGGTGTGAAGCACAGCTAAAAAATGGGCAATAATGGGCAATTCAATATCTGTGTGAAAGTGAAAAAGAGTAGTTATTATGGTGCAATAATAAAACTGTTTGTCAGGTACATCAGTTAACATTTGATTAGCGTTTGTAACCTATTGATTGAAAGTGTAATAATTTACACAGGCACATTTGTAACTTATGCATTGTCTTTGTTTGTACATTAAAGTATATCAGATTTTTTCTAAGCCGCAACTTTAGTTGGTTGGGCTTTGTAAAGTCAGCATTTCTCATGGCGTTATGAGTTGGTGGCGCTGTTGACATTTCCCTTTGTCGTCATCGTCAACAGCACATTGGACTGAATTTATTTGTGAAGAAACAACTAATTTCTTACCTGAGAAGAAATGCACGACATATACACTGTACCCTATGAAAGTGTTCTATTCTCACAAATTATAGTTTTAATCACGTATATAGACATTTTGCGTTTTCGAAGCATCTGCAAAAAACAAAACAAAAAAGCATTTATTTCCTTCCGTTGTCAGTTGCTCAAGATGCAGAGAGTCCGATTGGTTTTTGCACTGGTGTTCACGCACTATAGGTCAGTTAAAATAAAGGTCCATTTTCGAAAAGATCCTATCCTTTGCTTGAAAAAGCAATGGATGGGCTGTCTCCCTTATTTGATATATATTGTTTTAATAAATTTACGTAAAGCGAATTAAACACTGAGGTATTTAAAAAAAAAAATCTTTTTGTGGGTGTGTTTTGGTTATAATTATTTAGGAAGCACTTAAACGTAATATTTTAGAGACTAAAATAGTCAAAATCCCTTCCATGGTGATATGTAACTGTCATTCAAAGCCATAATCAATTATCAGCCTTTTGGCGTTACTGGTGATCTTTTTGTCTTGTGACCTCACTAATGCACTTTAAATCAATGGGTGTAGACCAAATTATCAAATTTCTCATAAGGACGATCGAAGTTAATGCAATACGCAATACGGACCACAAGGTGTTTCGAGACGAGCATTGAACGTGGTGGTTTTTTTTATGGTGTTTTATAATAGCACTTTTTATTTATTAAGAGACTGTGCTGTTCAAATTGACTTACCGGAAAAGTACAACGCAAGCACCAGTGACTGCAATTAACATCTGGAGGAGGAGGTAACTTATAAGATCATCTGTTCTAAATTCTGTCTAATTGGCAAGCCCACATGGATGTGGGACCCGAGAGCTGTCATTCACTTCCTATGGCGTCTCTGTCTCGCTTTGCTGACGAGGTAAATCCAGTCAAAGCACAGAACCAAATTAAAGCAGGTTCACTATTTGCAATTCCTCGGCTGTCACCTTAGTACAACCTGGTTCGAATCCCATCGCGGACATGTCCTCTACCGGTTGTGATTTTAGTTGTCAGCCCTATCTGATAAAGCGGGATTTGCGGTTGGTTTTTATTTCAGATTTATACTGAACAACTTAATGAACGGTGTCGAAATCGTTTCCACGTCTTGCACAGTTTTGGACTCTGATTCGAGTCCAACCTTGGTCCGGAGCCTCATATATAAATGGGGTTTTCAGTTCTACTGTTTTCCCTCGTGTTTTTTTTTCTCTCACAGAGATGTTTTTATCATCTTCCTTCACGAGGAGAGATTTCAGGAAATGTTTGGTTCCTTCACCAAATAAATAACAACTGTATAAAAGGTTTGTATTATTTACTTGACAAAGAACTGATATCCGTTAAGGCATCAGTTTCGTTCCTTGACTCCAAGCCAACATTAAATTTGTGTATGCTCTGTACATAAAAGAACGACCGGGAAATGGCATGATGGCGCAGCCGGTTCAACTTGCATTCAAACAAACCAATGCTCAAGTCAAAATACAACATACAAAAAAAAAGAAGAAAAAAAGAAGAAAAAACGTGCTGAAACAGCGAACATTTAATACATACGTTTTTTCTCTAATTTATTATATTTGGAATCAATCAAATCTGAAAGGTTTAGAAGATTGTTCGTATTAATTTACATGCTAGTCGGCAGGTAAGACGCACCAACTTTTAATTTCCGTCTTCTCGTGCGCTGTTGATCTTGAGGATAAAGATTTATTTGTCTAATCATTATAATTACAGTCAGCTTTGAATAATGATTTACTTTTAGTATTTCTTTACACGCACAAGGGCTACAGCTGAACCAATTGTCCCAGTCATGCCAGGCGGAAGAACAAAACGTAATAATACTGCATTAGGGACTACCATGCCATCTGTTTGCAGATCCTGTTTTAAAGATGTAAAATGTTTTTGTTACGAACTAATTGCTGACATTGGAGTCTGTAGATTATTTTTGTTCCTACTAAGGTCAATTCAAGTCACAGACCTCAAGCCAACATGGTGGCATTGACTGTATTAGGTTTATGATGACCAGTGTGCTTTTGGTCATCTTTAATAAATTGTTCATGATGTCACAGCAAACAACTGATCTCCATTACAATCACTACAATATAGATCAGTGCAGCAAATCCCTGCATTATAGAGGTCGATTTCCTTGGGGTTTATACTTGTAACATTTAGTCCGACAATAAAGAAATATTCATTGCTATATTATAGAGCTAATTATTACTATACAATCGTACAGTAAAGATATTTCTATTATCATCATATTTCAAAGTGACCTCTTTATTAAATTGAATGACAATTTGTGGGGTTGTAGTAGAGAAATCTTTTTAATCGAATTATTTATTAGGAGGGTACGCCCTAACTTGTTTTGTTTTTATTTTGTTTTTTTGTTGATCTATGCACATTGTTTATTCCAGTTAACTAAGTATAATCGTTTTATGGCAGCAAAGCAGACGTGTGTACCTATTTCCCCCCCCCCCAATTTAGAGATAAATTTTCCGAATGAACGTTGTCTGCATAAGTTCCATGCAGTCAGTTATGAAAATTACTACACATCACTGGACCCCCATTGTTTGCAGACGCCGTTCTTTTGCTATTGGACACACATAAAAACAAACAACCAACCAACCCACCAACAAACCAAACAAGCAAACAACATTTAAAGAAAGAAAGAAAGAAAGAAAGAAAGAAAGACAGAAAGACAGAAAGAAAGAAAGAAAGAAAGAAAGTAAGAAAGAAAGAAAGAAACAAGCGAGCAAGCGAGCAAGCGAGCAAGCGAGCAAGCGAGCAAGCGAGCAAGCGAGCAAGCGAGCAAGCGAGCAAGCGAGCAAGCGAGCAAGCGAGCAAGCGAGCAAGCGAGCAAGCGAGCAAGCGAGCAAGCGAGCAAGCGAGCAAGCGAGCAAGCGAGCAAGCGAGAAAGCGAGCAAGCAAGCAAACACACACACACACACACACACACACACATTCCTATTTTTGCATCCTTGTGGAGACTTCTTTTGTTCTTTCCTTTGTCCCTGTAGTTAACATCCTCCCATAGACTTTGTACACAAAATTCCTTGTGGAGCAACCCTCTCTTTAGAATTTCCCTATGGAGACACATTGTTCCTTGCTTTCCCTTTTGTCTAATGTCTCCATAAGGCAGCGAATATCAGGGCACACACACACACACACACACACATCCTTACACATGGCCAGTTGTGGGGTACTTCATTGTTCAACTTATTGTCCCTTTTCTAAAGAATTCCCTTGTGGGGTCCTTTTGTTCCTATTGAATTTACCTTGTGGGGTCCATTGTTCTTTTGTTGTCAGGACCCCACAAGTGCCGATGTGTAAGCCCACACAGTCGTGAATCACCATTATGTCCGAGGACTTCAAATGTTAATTCTATTGTTCCTGTAGTGAAGCAACCTCCATTGGTTTTGTACACAAATGGCGTCCGAGGACCCATGAAAACAAAGAACTGACTAGTGAGGACCTATTGTCCCTATTGTAAAATGTCCTCGGAGCATATGGTCAAACATGCCCACACACACAAGTGTGTATTTACCTCCAATCGGGGACCTCCTATTGTTCCTCTTTTGTTTGTACTTTAACTTTTTAGCAACAGCTCCCATTGGTTTTGAACACGATTTCCAACTGGGGACCTTTTCCAACCGGGGACTTTATTGTCCTCTTTTGTTATAAGTCCCCGGTTTGAATGCCTAAACGAACTCACACACACACACGAACAAACAAACAACGAACCAATAATCCAACAAACAAACAAACAAACAAACAAACAAACAACCCAACAAACAAACAAACAAACAAACAAACAAACAACCCAATAAACAAACAAACAAACAAACAAACAAGCAAAACTTGTTCAACTATAACTGAAGACAGATGTTCTTGCACATCCTACACGTAATCTACTTGTAAGTTTCCATGTTGCAGCAATGTTTATATTTATTTTATGAATGTCTGGCTCTTGTTTTTTGTCAGTCGCAAAGAAAACGTTTACTTCGTTAAATATCGAAAAACCATCAGTGTCGGTCTAATTCAATTATTAGTTAAAAATGTAAGATCAAAACTAGTATTGTTTTGAAGCAATGCCGAGAATATGTATTTAGTAGATGCTTTGGTACCATGGTTGTTATGGGAAACGATGTCTAATGTTTGATTTATAATCAAGCAATAATGAGCAGCTCAGAATGTGTACAATCAATTACTGTTTGAATCGCTAACGTGCTTCGTGGACATTAGAAATGTCTCATTTACGAAATGACAGTATTGGAAGCAGACTTTGTGCAATAATACAAACACACACAAAAACGGCTAGGGTTTGATTAATTAATTTTGCAATATCAAATTAACCCTTGCGCTTCACTAGGCGGTGATTACTGAGCCGTGACAGATAAACTGTCAAGTTGCTTCTCTTGGCGTTCACTGGTGCGTAACGGTTACTTTGTAATTGCCGCAGGAGTTGTGTAGACTAATTAAATCTTGATCGGTAGCCACCAACAAGTATCCAAAGTAAAAACTGTCTTGAAATTATAAACTCAAGGTCTAACCCCTCCAGAATATTTGTACCAAAGTAACTGAATATTGTTTTCTTTACCATATTACACATAATAATTCCTCGTAGATCTAAAAATGTTGTGTTTTTTCGAGAATAGTAGAAAATAACACAACAAGCTCGTTATCGTGTCTTGATAAATACTATCCATTTATGTAGCGCCTTTACCACGTGATTTAAAGCGATGTGACTGGTATTACGGGTATCTTTTTAAATATGAGATCCATTTAAATTAAACAAAGTGTTGCACTCTTACCTTTTGGTTTGACCAATGTTTCATTTTACGATTAAAAAGTAGGCCTAGATAAAGATAAAAACACCACCGACATTATACCTGCCACATAAAAAACAACAAATCAATAGCTATACATACATTATTTTGGTGTGTATTTATTTTGTTTGGTTTTCATTTGAATATAAATTTGATCAAATCAAACCAAGATTTGCACACAATAATGGAACATGACAAAGCTGTCGCATTATTTTCGTACTTTTAAAATGTGTAATGCACTATTAGTTACGATTCACATAATCATTACATCCAACCCTTTGTGTTAAACGGTGGTTGAATTCGGGCTTGTAAAAACGTCAATCGGCGTAGGCATTTAACACAATGGGAAGACGAACGTTGAACTCGGAAATTATCATTGCGTTATAAAACAACTAGAAGGAGCACTCGCTATGTCACACACGGAACTCCGCTGACCTGCCGTGGGTGAAAATCCCTATGGGTCAATTGCATACGAATGTCCATTTAGAAAATGTTTGCTGTGTAAACTGATGAGTGACCAGTGTAATATGATTGGTCAGAGCCATTCTCTCAATGGTCAAAAATGCTTCTTGTTGGGCCGTGTAGCATGGGTTTGTACGCCCTCTAACTCTTTTATATAACTCTATGGAAATCATGAGTATATAGTGTGTATCATACATCGGTCTAGGGTTCAATCATATTTATATGTGTTTTTAACCCAATGCATATTACTACATCGATAATAATTAAGACGTACGGTTTTTGTAAGAACCACATCCAATAACTGTTCGCGTAAGAACCATAGACAATACTGGTTCCTGTAACGAACCATTCCAACTGATCACTCTTAAAGTTTTTGAGTTTACATCAAAGATTATAGAGCGCCGAAGGCACAAGATGGGGAACTCAGACTGAAATCCCACTGGACGCCATTTCAGCAAGTAACTGTATTGATTCAACAAAAGATCAGTGCCGACATGACTATTGCTATCAATGGGAAACAGTTCATTCACTTGCTAAAATGGCGCCCATGCGTACTTCACGTTACTTCTTACAATACATAGAGCTCCACTTCTTCATCTTGCGACTTCGGCGCTCTATAATCTTTGGTTTACATATACCGTGTACTGCGAAACTGAAACCAATTTAAATCCACTACTGTGCAAAGCCTCAAGCATTCATTCCCCATTAATGACATGGTAAAACCTACTTCCCGCAGATGGCAAAATCCCAAACAGAAGATTAATGACGTTCATTATAATTCACTTGTGGATTAAGGGAGAACTTGTCCTTTTACCAACAGAAATAGGACCCTGGGTTCTATTTCCAAGTCCTTACCTAATTATCTGTGCGGCTGTTGCATGTACAACTCCTATAGGTTTAATTACTACAGTGGTATCCCTGCAAAAATACGGGGCGCTCCACCCACACTTTAGACTGCACTGGTCTGAACTTGAACAGTTGACAATCAATCATAAAATTCCAATAATAAAGGCACGATTTGATAAAAGAAAACATTATTTTCGTAATTATTTTTCTGTGGAATATTCTTACAGTTTCACATTCGTTTGCCGAAACTGTTCTGCTGAGTTTGGAGTATTTCAATGTACATTATTATTGAGTTGTTTATTAAAATTTTTCTGACAGCCATGGGCCGAATTGCAACAATATTACACTTCAAATACATAAAGATATATAAAATATATAAACATATATGAAAATATTGTATTGATATTGTTGTGAAAGTAATGTTTTTTATAAGGAACCTTTGTTTGGTTCCGTTCACAAAAACTATGAATATATAAACAACATTGTTGAGTTGGAATTCTTCGTGCAAAGGCAAAACAAAGTGAATGCCATTGTTTTTATTATACACAGTTGATGAAGTATTGAAGATGATGACGTTGATGACGTTCTCGACGTTGATGACGTTGACGACGATGACGACGTTGACGACGTTGATGACGTTGATGACGTTGATGACGTTGATGACGTTGTAACTATCTAAGGGTCAGGCTCGCGGACATGAATAAAACATGCAGTTTTTTGGGGGGTATGTTACCTCTGGGCCAAATGCATGACATAAGTATGTCACAATCAGGTCATCTGTGTTTTTTTTTACAATACGTGTACACAATTTGTTTGAATTTTCGGCAATATTCTCACATTTGAATATCAAGTCAGCAAACAATGTGTTTACTGAAACACCCTCGTCTCATGATTAAAAAAGCAAATCTCAAATTAAAGAACTTTTATTGCTATATTGAGCATTTGCAAGAAATAGTAAAGGTTTTCCCCTGTCATTTCCGGCAAATATGCGGCCAATTAAAACGTCGCTTTAATTCCATTTCGCGCGAAATTGAAAGCTCCCCAAAACAGTCATTCAATTTCACTTAATGTGTGAGCAAATATAACCATTCAAATATAACAATTCACTCGAACAGGATTCAGGATGCATAAATTTCCACTCTATTAAATCAAATGCTGATTTCGCATGGCTAAAAAGAAAGGTCAATTCAATATAATACTATATAAATTTGCATCCCTCAAAGTGAAGTTGAATGAAGGCTTCAACTGAAGAGGTAAAAAAGAATGCATAAAGATGAAGTAGGCTGTTGTTTTTGTCAAAGATGACCGAGAAAACTTTTGTGTGAAAGACTATTGCTTAACTTAAAAAAAAATAAAATAAAAACCGCGTTCTCTCAGAAAACCAAGCAGAGAAAACTCCTAGCCAGTTTATTGGAGCCTGTCAACGTGAAATGAGATAAAGGTTTGTCAAAATTACATCACACCTACCAACACGATTTAACCTTAGTAGCCTATGACGTTCTTTCCCCAAAGACTACGCCCAATTCAACAGAATGTCATCAATGGCTTTCACAAGATCCCCCTACGAGCTGAAAATACATGGAGCGTTTTATTTGGCACGATTAAGTCAAAACCTTAAAAATCTCTTCAATATGCATTTGTGTTGCAAAGAGTGATGATGTCATCACATCTTTTTCATTTTGTATTCAAATTAATGTATATGAAATATGAAAAGGGAGAACTGCTTGTAAACTTACACACGCGTATGCCAGAATTTAAGCCAGAAGTAGCTAAAAAAAACATATAAAAGGGGGAAAAGGGGTTCTGTCGTGCAACCAATGCGCATGTAATATTAGACGTTGACTTAGAGTTAACGGTTTAAGAATGTCACGAACACTGCAGCTGCCATTGGTATACGTGTATTTGTTTAAATTCTGTATAATAATGAAAATCCTGCTTTAATGAGTTGGCAAGCGATTATATACTTGCTTCTATTTTGATTCGAGGAGAAATATTATTAATACAAAGTAATATCAAAACATCATGTGTGTAACAATACAGATACCTGGTACCTTGAACATAGGCTAATTGCATTGCCCCTAGACTACATGATGTATCTCTCTGTAACACTCCTCCATTAACCTTTGTGAGATATGGTGGATGTAATAGGAGCGCACTGTTTGGCTTGAGTGTATACAGACAAATTTACCCAAACCTAATGGTGTCATAGTAATGTGCCCACCATATCTCAATATGGCTTATTGTAGTCTTTCCTTCACCATCCCTGTCTAGGTCTGCCCAGCCAGCTTTCCTATATCGGCCCTCCAAATTTTCTTTGGTATGCCTATTGATCTGTTTCTATTCTTGGCTTCTATTCTGGGGTTTTTATTATCCATGTGTTTTCTTTCAACCTTGCTACATGTCCTGCCCATTACATTTTTTTTCTGTAGACATATTTTGTGATGTCTTCTACTTGTGTTTTGTCTCTGATAGTTTGGTCGGGTTTCCAAACTCGGGAAAGTCTCAAGCACATGTCTTCCCATTGTTCTCTGTGTGTTCACCAATTTATTTTGTATATGCTTGTAGTTGTAGTTGTGATGGTGTAAACAGGTATATATTAAAGAAGCAACTGTACTCGTATACTTCCATACTAATTCAAAACAGAAAACAGGATAGCATGCAAAGACCCACTGTATGATCTTACAACGCCCCTACATTGTAATCAAATGCAAGCAGGTGCATCTGGCATTTGCAGGGCCTGATTTCACAAAGAGAAACTTCATTCCCGTGGAGAGGGTGAATGAGTTATTATGTATCGGTCTCAAAATGCTAAGCGAAATGTGATGTCACACGATAGAAATGACTATAATAGAGACAGGACGTGAAAACCTTAAATCGTTTCATGTTGAGATGAAGACTATGGTGATATCGATCCCGCAGTACTTGTTTGTCGAGGACATAGGAGTACCAAGCACATTATGTGTCACCACTGTCAGTAGACACAACCAAGGTTTTGAGCCGGGAGCAATAAATCATACATTCAGCGTAATATGCTACATGCTGTACGCCACCACAAGGACACCATCAGCGATTATAAGTCATCCCAAAGGTGTTAAAAAAAAGAACTAAATGAAAGGTTCTTTTCTTTGGCCATTTAACGTCGCGTGTAATGGGCAAAAATATCAGAATCGAATACTTTTATGAAAATCCCCCAATCCAATTTAGCTAAATTTTATTTCCTATATTTTTATGTCTGTACCAGGATTTTTCGCCGTTAGTGGGATGTTTTTAAGCTCGTGTGTGCGTTTGGGCGCATGTAGTGAGTTATCACGTCATGCTGGCGTTTGATACAAAATGAAGTTGGTCAACATCGTTGGTCATAGATACCCGTGGTGCCTTCACACTGGGCGTATTTGCGTTCCCAATGGCGGGAAAACACTGCTTAATGGATTTATCTATGAGCCAAAACGCAGTCAGTTCCCGGAATAACCCTTTGCTATAACAAATATATTTTCACAACGGAGCAAAGTATCTGCACGCCTCCGTGGTCATAATTTCATGTGATTATCAAACGTTACAAAATCTTTGCTGAGCATGAAAAATCTCCACTTTTGGCTGCCACTCTACTCTACCCCATCTAACTTTTGAGCGACGTTGATAACTTTAGTCAGAGTTCCGGACCTTGTCTAAGAACACCACGCACTGTGCAAAACTAAAAGAGACAAATCTACAACTTACAAGTTTTTTGCCCGGGGACAAATTATGTGGAATGGGAATGTCGAAAAGACAACATCTACAAAAACTTTCATGGCAATCCAAAGTTCACTTGGACTTGTTGACATGTGGACGGATGCTTTCCACTTGTGGGTAGAGCAGCTCTGATTATTGGCAACACGAGCATTAGTGTAAGTAATGGTCTCAATTGCCAGCCGTAATCTAGTTTGATAGCTTGTAAAAAGCATCCAAGTTTTACATTATTTCTTAAGTTGATTGAGGTCGGCAACAATTTGCGAACAGTTCAAGAGTCTATCTAATTAATGAACAGGAAGGTCAAATCAATAAAAGGCTCTCCTTTTCGTAGTCATGCAGGACGAAAATGACAACGGCGATTACGCCTTAATTGCATTTAGGCTCCAAAGTGCATTATTTTAAAGTGATTTTCATTAACTTATCAATAATAAGAGACTGCTGGCCGCTTAATTACCGTGTTTCCAAATTCTAAAAAGCGAAGAGTGGAATGTCCGAAAAGAGAGAATTTTAAAGTACAAACACCTCCCAAATAACTAATTAACTAGATAACTAACTAAATAAACAAATAATTTAACATTAAGTAATAATATCGAGGGTATTATCTTATATAAATAAAAGGATGCATAAAATAATGTCATTTTGTTTTTTCCATCGACCGTCGTAAATTCCCCACAATTAAAGTCTTGCCTGTGTTTAATAGCAAACAACAACACCGTGTTTCATTCCCAAGAAGGAAGGTGTTTGACCATTTTGCCCTTCCTTCATTAGTAAAAGAGGAAGAGGAGCTCCAAGATCAAAGTCAGTTTTGTGATGTACTCATTGTTCAATAGATTGAGTCCTTATTCTTTCTTCGTATGCAACACCGAATCAAATGTGAAATCTTAATGTCGACGTCCGACAGCCACCGTGTCGCAATTGGGTCACAGCTGGCCAAAACGAACGATGCCACCGTCCAGTTTTCTGACAGGCCAGTTAAGGCGACACCAGCTCTTTCTTGGAAGATTGAAGCCAGCTGGTACTCCAGCAGTCTCTAGTTTCACGTTGAAATGGTGTAAAATGCCATTGTGTTTGATACACTTTCAGTGCAAATTTTGTCAACATCAAAAAACATCCAATGACGTTTTTAATTCATTCCTGAATTTTGATTGAAATGTTCAATCCAAAAAAATTGACATTTTGACTGACACAAAAAGTCCTCTTTGGAATGTCAGACCCATTTGTTGTTGATATCCAATGACGTCATGTTTCAAATTTCGCTCTGCAAAATTATCGGTATCAATTATACAGGAACATTTTACACCATCTTAACGTGAGGTTATAGAGACTTGTATGTTTTTCTCCAACTTCCATAAGGACTGGGAAAAATGAGTGCAGCACAAAACCGAGTTTGACCTTGGAGTTCCTCTTTAAGTCACATCGATTAAAACGAGGGTAAAAAGAAAAAGGTCATCCGGAACGAAGTCCCCTGGAACGAAGATCACAACCTTATTGTGTACTTTTGTCCTATTCACGACAAGCCCATACGTGGCTAGAAATGCTAAAATTCAACTGCATGGTTAAGAGTGCAGTGGCAGGAAAATTGACTGAATGTGTGCATTTCCCGTATTACAAATTCATCTACCCCATTCAATTCCCGTATTGTATGAAGAGATCATTTTATTGTCTTGCATTAATTCCCAAAGCAATGAGGGTCACTTGGCATAATATTTATACACAAATGGAGGAAATTGGCAGATGGGTCCCCGGAGGAAACGGCGGAGTCATTTTCTTGTTAATTGCATCCAAATGCAGTTTCTACGGGAAACCACGGTCACACTTTCCAAACGTTATGGTGGCCCTTAAAAGAAAAAAAGAAGGGGGAAAATGAACACAAAAAAGAAAAGGCAAATAAATAAAAAAATAAAAAAGCAGGAAAGTAAATCCATTAAGTATAAAACACACTGTTTACGAAATCTCTTTAAAGATATATACTTTATAGAATTGGCATTATCCGGAAAATCCTTTCATACAATGTTCCAATCCTCTGGAGATTTGAATCGCTTGAAATACTGCACAATTTGTAAAGATATCAGTTGAAGACCCCATTGTGTCCATTCCTTCAACGCAACAATCGAAACAATCACTAACGAAACAGCACACAACACAATACATTAATAAAATATAAAATTATCATCGCCTTCGCAAAGCCATTACGACCAAATTATGATGACATTTACGAAATTGGTGTTTTCTTTGGGAAATAAGAGGATGGGAATAATGTCATTCTTCTAATAGTTTTTTTTATAATAATACAAAATACGTATGTTTTATCCCTTTAGGGTGAATATCGACATTTGTTGGATGAGGAATGCGGTCATTATAATATCCTGTAGTTTTCATTAAACACACCAAACCCTATAACCAGTGCGAACTTTCATCGTGTTAAGCGATCAGGTTTCCATTAAAATCAGTTGTCATCGGTTTTGTGCACGTTCATTTCTGCTTCTTTTGATTTGCAAAATAGAAACAAAAATGGAGTGCCAGAGGAGAATTGTTACTGTAGATGGCAGTGTTGACTACTTTTAAGGTTATCAAAGAAATACTTTCGAATTGACGCCGATTCCGGGTCTTATGGGGCCTGACCCATTTCTGGGTCAGTATGACCCAGAATCTGCGTCAAACTGATCAGAGTCCGAGTCAAAATCCCACTTTTAAGCAGGTCAGCCAGACCCAGAAATGAATCAGGCCCCCGGGACTCGGAATCTAGATCAATTCTGACCCGGGAGGTTTTTAGAGTGTAGCTCATTTTATTAATCTTCGATCGTTACCAATAAGCAGACAATTTTTCTAAAAATATTATTTGGCAAACGAACAATGCAAATTACTAACCAAACAATACAAATCTAATTTCATTGCACTCTGATTGTTTTTGCTGTGCATGTGAAATGCGTTTTGATCAAATTAGTGCATGCAGTAACTATTTATTAACTCCCACTGTATTTTCACAAAAATCTATCATAAACATGGGTTTGAACTTCTTCCATCAGAAGTTTAGTTTGGTGTTTATTTGTTGACATACAGTGATGCCAGACATAATATATTTAAAAGAAAAAGAATGCTCATTGTCTGTGTAGAGAATGATTGGACGTCTCATTTAATCAAACGGTCATGTAGTTATAAGATGCACGACACACGCTCTACAAAATATCCACTTCCTCGCATCCCGATCTTTCCCTCAAGCTAGAACTCTACTTACAATACTTTTCCGTAATGGATGCTTTGTCACTCAGAAATTAAAAGACGGGAGCATGCAGGGCCGGTTTTAAAAACGTATTCAAACTGAAACCACACACGTGGTCTATTTTGATTTCAAACGTTAAGAGTGTTTATTCATATTAAATTATAAATTGTTAGGAAACATTAATGGGCTTTGATGGAGGGCATAATAGAATCTTTAAAACCGACAAAAATGAGTCCTAAACAGGAAAATAACTCTTTTGAAACCATACAACTATACCTTAAGCAAGTATTCAAGTTATCTTCAGCTATTTATTTTTTCCTTCAGATTTTTCCCTCATAAGCTTGATTTGATGATTACTAATGCCATCTTGTCTCAATTTGCCATGTGGACGATTGCCTTTGCTGTTTCATAATTATGAAAGTGACCTTTCGCTCCAAATCGGTCCATACTTTGACTTTAATAAAACACACATTGGATTTGATCGATTATTTTAAAAGC
This sequence comes from Marthasterias glacialis, assembly GCA_911728455.2. Lineage (NCBI taxonomy): Eukaryota > Metazoa > Echinodermata > Asteroidea > Forcipulatida > Asteriidae > Marthasterias > Marthasterias glacialis. The sequence continues at coordinate 10,241,285 of OU452238.1, read as the reverse complement.
AATGCCCCTTCCTTTCCAAACGTATTACTTACGGACAACTTGGCTTATCCGCTGATAATAACACCGCATTACTGGTATATATCCCTTTTCGCAAATTCCAATCTGCGATGATTTCCTTCAGTGCAATTGACATGTTACGTCCGCAAAACTAAACGGCTTAGGGACGACAGGAATGATTCTAAACGGGCGGTGCCATCATGCATTAGGGTAACAGCTTTTGAAATATGGAGATTTCCGTTTTACTGGAAAAGCACTTCATCAATGTTGACCATTCTTGACATAGTTACAGTGCATAATAAATTAGCGTTATGTTGAATAGCTTAGTTACTTATCCTTGTCTCTTCGTTGTGTTCCGGGAATCTCAGGAATTCTTTTGGGGATTTTTGGGTGGGTACGTCTGTACAAGAGGGGAAGAGAGTGTTATATGGGAACAATATTATAGTTATCACACAAGCGCGAATGGAACACGGGAAAATATAGCGCTTCTGCGTCCCATATCCAACGACGACGACGACGACGACGACGACGACGACGACGACGACGACGACGACGACGACATCTGCTGCTGTTCTAATTGTTGTTATTATTTTTTTCGGGGGACTCCCTCTTCAACATTTTCGGGCATGGTACATCTAGATCCCACACTGTGCAAGTTGTACATTGTAACACATACTGAGTGGACTTAACCATTTTGTTAAACTGTCCACTAAAGTTCCACTGTTGTAATGTGCCTGATCAACCCGAGTCCCCCAGGATGCCAGGGAGCCATTTTTGAATCAGCGAGGAACGTTTTCACGGTCACACTTACCAGGTGGAATTGTCCCTGGGCCTCGGGCTTAAGTTCCGGCTCCGGAGCCGGAACCAAAGTCTAGGTTTGAGTCTAGGTTCCCCTGTTAGTATATTATTGTTGCATCTATTTATATTCCCTAAGTGTTCTTTCACTCTTAAAGTTTTAGATTGAAATTCACTCTAATCAATTGAAACTAGGGACAACCTATACAGATGATTTGTGACTGGTTTCAATAATAATAAAACACAGTGTTTATATAGCACTTTATCACACCCGATGGGCGTCTCAAAGTGCTCAGTAACTAGGGTAAAATTTCAGGGGGCACAAGGGGGCACCAGTTTTCCGGGGGGGGGGGGGGGGGGGCACTTTTGGCCAATTAAAACTGTAGTTCCGTTTGTATTTTTCCTATACAAGCCCCTTTTCAGCGCTCTTCTGACGTGTTGGGGTAAAACAAAATACATTCTGCGTGTAAATAATAAAAAAAATAGTGTACAAAAAATTATGAAACTACTACATAAAAGCTCTGAAAATGCAACATTTTATTTTGGTAATTTTTAATCTCAAAAGTCTAGATTTCAAAGGGTCACGGGGGGGGGCACAGATATCAGTTGGTGGGGTGGGGGTGGGGCACGGGGCACGTGCCCCCCTTAGTTACGCCACTGGTGAGACCTGGTATGAAGGTATGAATGACCTGTTCCTTTACATAGCTCCATGTAACGGTTTATAAGACGCTGTGTTGCAATCTGCTGCAGCCGATCAACACCGGGCAAACTTAAAGTGTACTAGTTTTCTTTTTACGTGCATTACACAACACACGGGACCTACGGCTTTACGCCCCATCTGAAGGACGCAATATTTAGGGAATAACAGTGCGAGGACCCGGTCTTCACTGCTTGGTAATGACCGGGGTGGTGGCTGGCCGCTGTTAACGACCAAGCCGGAGGCGCGGTCGCTAACAGCGGCCAGCCACCACCCAAGGTCATTACCAAGCAGTGAAGACCGGGTCCTCGCACTGTTATTCCCATTAATAAATACCTTTTTAACGAAATAAACGGCTAAAATCGTCCATTTTGTAACTTTTCTTTCTCGGCGATACTTCCGAACGTTTGTGTACATGTTCAGGGGCCATAATTTAGGTTTCGATGGCTCCCGTCGCTTACATGCGTTATTTACATTACCTACACTTTGAGACCAGCGACTGTATAAAATGGTCTGTTGTTTTTAACATTTATAATGTTGAACAGTACCTTGACTAAAGAAATTCATAAAAGTCCAAAATAAGTTATTTTTCTCAAATTATTTCCCCTTATGTATGTAAATATTAAAGTTTCTTATAAAAATGGAAAATTCTTCAATTTTTCTGACGTCACAGTGCCAAATGACAATAACAGTGCACTCAACACTATGCTGGTTCAGGGGCCATTTATTTTCTTGTTTTGTTAGCCGGTCTTTATATCGCCATTAATACACCCCCACGTGATCACGTTTTGACCAATCAGAATCCACAAACTGTCCTAGGTATTTATTAATAATGGTTAAGTGTCTTGCTTGTCACACATGTCACGACCGGGACTCGAACCATCACTTTGCTACTAAGAAACACCAGAGCTTGAGTTTGGTGTTCTTATCCGCTTGGCCTAAATACGCCACTAATCGGTTTCAAAACGTTAAGGGAATTGTTCCTTTATGTATTGAGTTTGTGTTCTTTTCTTTTTTTAAATTGGAGTAGCAGAATGGCTCCATGGTATCCTCAGCACTTTGTGAAGCACCATCTGAATGATTTCTATAGCCAATCAATTAAACAAAGATCAGTTGGTCTATCTCTTTAAAGCACGCGGACAACATTGATAATTGTCAAAGACCAGTAGCTGCATTTTATCTGACTCTGGCATGAAAATAAGTCACAAAAACTAGGTGTTCTGGATAACGGTAACTGAAATAGTTATTTAATGCATTAAAAGTTAAATCCAATAAAACAGTTAAGTATGTATTTAAAATCCACTAAATAGAGCTTTATGATATAAGTTATTGGAACTTCCGATTTGGACAGAAAGCGAGGTCAAATCAGGTCACTAGCAAACACAAAGAACTTGATATATCAAACTTTCACATAACAATGTAAATATTTAAATCATTACAGCCATGGCTCTGCGAGTTTTGGGAATAGTTTTTATTTTATTTCTTTATTTCTTTATTTTAATCTTCGGACAATAAAACATCTTGACCAGGATCAAAATAATAGTACACTTTAATTTAACGTTATTTGAAAGCCGATGGCGTCATCATGACGTCACTTCTAAGTTTTCATCTGGACAATGAAATTTAAGCATGTGCTAAGTTTCAGATTATTTTGTTGAACTTTCAACCAAGTTCAGTAACTTAATAGTTACAGCTAGAGTGGTTTCAATTTACAAGAGCAACACTTTATTGATTATGAAAAGAGCATCATTGTTTGTGATAATGTTACTGCTTAAAAACATTTGGGCCAGGAGTCAAAATAATAATACACTTTAATTCAGCATTATTTGAAAGCCCATTGCGTCATTATGACGTCACTGATAATGTCTCACATTGATTATGAAAAGAGCATAATTGCATGATAAAATTACTGCTTATCATAAACCATCATGCAAACAGTCAAACACCACAACATAATTATAAGCGAACTAAACGTACTACATGTATGTGAAAGTGCGATCCATATATTAATGGACGCCTGTTTTGGGGGCGTTCCATACCTAAAGTAACTCGAGATTGACACGCTTGAATGCACACATGGTTATCCAGTACGTGTACATGGTGTACAATAGACCGATTGCGCCACAATGTTTACATGCGGTCACGTGACCCCCTATCGGGTATGACGTCATACAGCTGGTGAAAAAATACGTGTAAAGAGATAGGCCGTAACATAGAGTGAGTTCGAAAACAGTCGATTATACTTTCGTTAAGCGATGAATTAGTTAATCAGCCCCTTTTTTTAAAGTAGTACGGTGTGGCATTAATTTAAATCACATCTCTGTTACATAATTTAACAGAATTCTTCTGAAAAGAGGTTTTTTAAGCCATGCACTACCGGCGTCGGACGACTATTATGTAGCCACCCGTCTGTTATTTTGTTTGTAATGTTGGCCTAAATCACTGTAAAAAAGGATAAACAAGGTTGGAAAAGTGAGCATTAATACCTAGCCTTGCAGAATTTCAAACAGGCAAAGGAATCACATAGTTTTGGAAAGCAATTTCTTTGGAGGATTTCAGCTTCAGAACATTGAAATTTTTGTGTTGAAAGGTGTGTGGTGATCGCGATCGTCTGACCTAACGTTCCGTCGTGCGCTGTACACATCGTGCACATTTATACGGTACTTTTGCAATTTTCAAGACTTGCTGGAACTGTCCTTACTGGCTTTATTCAGCCACTTGAAGGTCTTTGGTACAAACTCTGGAATATGTTTCACAGATTTCGAGCAAGAAACGCCTCGATCGAATTAACTAATGCATTAATCATCGTGTACCGTACCACCCTTTCCTATGGAGGATTACGTGTGTGTTTACATTTTTAACCCAACAGGGGTCACGTGACGTAGGTCGCGCAATCGGTCTATAGGGAGGTTTAGGTGCCCGTTAAGTGAGGATAAACGTTAACGTGAACACGAAAAGTTTGTGCTGTTGCAAAATTACGTAATCACTTTTTGCCCATTTCAGCTCGCGTATGGTCGCCTGCACGGACATATTGACGTGAAAATGTACGTTTAATACGTAAGCGTATTTTTTACGTGACGTCAGCGAAACAAATGATTGGCACCCTCACGTTGACGTTCAGGTAAATACGTGTAGCTAAACCTCCCTAATGTAGGCATTGCGTGTATCGGACTTTGATCTTTAAATAGGGTTAACACTTTAAAGCCCGGTTTTGACCGGAAGTAAAGGTCAAACTGGTCTCGTCTCTGTGTAAACATTCGAGCATGCTCAAAGGTCTACAAGCTAGAGTAAAGAATTTTATTTAATGATAAGTAGTTCCATGGAGGAAGTTGTTCTTGAGATATGATTTTTATAAATTTTTGAAATTTTCAACTTCTGGTTGGAACCATTTATTCAGTGACATTTTAAGACATTTCCTATGATGTATATATTGTAAAAATCTATTGCGTAGTTCAGGAGTTATGATTTTTTGAAATAATAAACTTTGAGTTAACGTTAATCAACACCTGGTGATGTCATGATGACGTCACTACAACGGTTTTATCTACAGGTACAGACCTAAGTAACTATGTGTGAAATGTGAAGGTTAATGTGAAGTTAAGAAGTGTGTTTATGAAGGAAGGCGGAGAAAAACGGGGAAAAAACGCGAACAAAGGTGACCCAAGCGCTGCTCCGAACACGTAAACAAACTTAAATGTTTTCTCTATTTTCAAACATAATTTTTTTCGCTCTTTTTTCGTTTCTGAAACTACAGCATTTCAAAGGGAAGTTTGCCACCGTGACCTTCATCTTTATACCATAGTTAGGTGCAATGGGAACATGTTTTGCACACCCTTTATTCGAGGAATTTCATGGCGTTCTTTAAGACTATTATACACTGATCCATTAAGCCCCGCCCCTAAACTTATTGACCAATCATTGGCTGCATCATCACTGTACACGTGGGTAGCACAGTGTGTGTGTCTTCAATGCCATACTGCACGACATGAACGCGCGCGCTATAAGTACGCGCCTGCGTGTTTACATTTTTCAATAGGATTTTTATCGTGTCGGAGTTTTGTCGGACTTTCGGTGGCATACCCAAGGCTGTGATTGGTCAACACGTAGGTGGGCGGGGCTTAATGGATCGGTCTATTGTTGTTCTATCCTGTACCGATGTGTGATAAGCACTGTACTTGTGCTTTCTTCCTCTCGTCACCGGGCAAGCTCGGTCTATGGGTTAAGCCATCTGCTCTAGATTGCGGGGGTGTGGGTTCGAACCCCATCGACCAGTAGGCCTGCAGACTGAACATAAAGGGATCAACAAACATCAGGGTAGGGAATAGACCTACTCATAGGAGCCATAGTTGTCATTACCCTCCGCACGCACTTTGATAGAATTAAATCCAATTACTCCAGACTGGGGACAGATGATTCTGCGCAAGATGCGTCATTTCTATTGTGCAATTGAATTGTGCCACCCGTCTGCCGTTGATCAACTTGCAAATGTTTCGCATTTGACTGTCACATACTGCACACACATGGACACGTAAATCTGCTATACGCCGAGTCAAGCCATTGGAATTGGACCATCCCTGTTGGAGTTCTTGCTGTTTGACCATGAGTTATTTCAGATCTAATTCATTTGACGTTTGCTACTGCTGTCCATAAACCTACCACATAAATCATTTGCAATTGAAGATGGCAAGAAAATAAATTTTCAAAAGGAGGGGTTCTCTTCTTATTTTGTTATAAATTAAGAAATAATTGACTTTGAATGAATATTGCAACCTACTCGGTTCTGCAATTATTATGCTGGTTTATCAATTTTAAAGGGCGACACAACAATGATTTGGCTGTGTAAAATCAGCAAAAGCGCTCAATTTCAACAACATTTTCAGAACAATTACCTTATGTTCTTGATGTATTTTAGTTTTTACAAGCTGTAGATTTTTTCAGCAGCTCTGACCACGAGATGTTCGAATAGATATTTCATTTCAACTCTTGTACATATTTCTGTTGGAGATGACTTTTGCTTGAATTAATATTGATATACAAAATTTACTTTAATTAGCCTCAGAACAATCGTGGAGATTAGTAATTAATTGTATTGCAGCCGAATGAATAATTCTGAATCAGACTGGAACACTGAAAACCCGTTTTTGTTTAGACTGAATGGAGTGTGTAAAAGCTACACTGCACAGCAAGGTCACACACCACATCACATCAGTATTTATCTTTAATTGCAGACTGGGAAAAACCTAGAACCACCAATACTCTGCACGCCAAGGTTGCAGGGAATCTATTTTCGCAAAAACGAAAATCCCGTGTTGGATGACGTGCAGCGCACATGAGTCAAGGACGAGATTGAGTGTATCCCACAGGCACACGGCCAAGCGAAAAGAACACACACACACGATCCTACATTTTGAATGACAAATAACACGTGCAACACTCTACATTTTGAACGGCACTATATACACAACATTTTTTTAGCCCAAGTTATTTGTTAATCTGACGCTAGCAGTCAATGCACTTTTGGACACCTTTCTTGTATCATTTTTTGCCAAGGGATAATTCTCCCGATATCTTGAATGATGAACTCAAGGAAACTGGCAATACAGTGACATATGGAATGTAGTAATGAAACGCAACAACGCACTTGGGAACACAATCGTGCATCCGCAGATACCAACCCGTACCTTCACTATCTAATTATTTTGAGTGATCAACCATGATCAAATGTAATTGAAAGTAATTAACTTGCATTAAATAGTGTTCCGACAAATGAAATAGGAAAATAGAGCAGTGTAAAAGCCGATAAGACAGTGCAGGAGACTGAATGTAGCTAATCATAAAACCTCTGGTATATAAGGCTATGTGCCGATGAACCCACGGGGATACCATGCTGGCAAGAAGGTGTGTTTAACTATTCCACGGTAGGTGGACATAACAAAGTGCTGCATTCCGATATCTTGAATTCATGTAATTTACACCCAGAACTTTCAGAGTGCCAAGTCTTAGGTCTTCTACAAGATATCAACTATGGGGAAAGTTTATGTCTATCCATCACATCGATGGTCTTTGTGATTTCTGTGCAGCCAATAAGTGTGCTATATCTTCAAAGAAACAGTGTATTGTCTTTTCTTGCAGGGTTCTCTATAAAAGTGATGGATTAAAAGTTGTTAATGTTGTATTTATCAGGGCAATGTTTTAAAAGCAGTGTTAACCTTTTTGGGGGAGCAACCCCGCACCTTGATGGAGGCTGTATTTGCACATAAACAAAATAGTGACGTCATCATTGGGATGCACTCTTGTACAATATGAAAAACATAACACCTAAAGGTCAATTACAAAAACATAGAAACAATTTAATTTATGTTTTTATCAATGTAAAAGAACAAACTGACCACAAATGTATCTGTTTTAAACACATTTATTTTGGTTTGCCTTTAAAATATTGACAGAAAAATACCTGGCCCAAAACCTATGCAGATCCTGGTTAATAAGGCCTGGCCTATTTTTGAATCACCAGGTCCATGTTTTGGGTACATTTTCATTAATTTAAATGTCAGAATTATCCATCTCAATTTTATTGAATTACTTCACCGAAAAAAATATGTCCAACGACTTATATTATAAGAATTATAATAATAACAATAATAATAAAATAAAATAAAATTGCAATAACAAAATACTATGTTATTTTGACCACAACTTAAAAAAACAAAAAACAAAACTACCAAAAAACAAACAAACAAACAAACAATCTAACCCCGCCATAAAAAGAAGAAAAAAACCACAAACCAAACTTCAGAACAAACAAACAAAACTAGAAAGTACACAAGTGAAAAAAATACAGCTGAGAAATTTCAACAGACTCTTAATGAAACTTACAAAAATAAAATATAACTGAGATATAATCAATAACTGAGAAAACCAGCAAAACTAGGGTAACATTACTGGGGGCACAGGGACAAGGGGCGCACCTATTTTTCTAGGAGTACTTCATTAACTAAACTTTGTCATTTTTAAGCCCCTTTTCAGCGCTGTTGTTTAATTATATGCCGTTTAGTATTTTTATAAGATAATCTGACGAGGAGGTAAAAACACATTGTCTGCGTGTAAATAGAGAAAATGGTTATGAAAAAACATTGAAATTACTTCATGAAAGCTTATAATTTTTATACTGGTTAATTTTTAATCTCAAAAGTCCAGGTTTCAAATGGGTCCACGGTTGGGGTGGCACAGACATCAATTTAGGTGGGGACGTGGCTCCGCCCCTGCCCCTAAGTTACGCCACTGACTAAAAATAATTTGACACGATTAAAAGAAAGGATGAACACCTGTTACATTGCGACTTTCAAAACGCGTGTTAATGACAAACGTTGTAAATTTTTTGTTTTTATTTATGAGTACACAAAATTTATATTCTCAATTTTGAGACTTCTAATTACGGAGACACGGTCGTTTGCTCCTTTCATCTCACCTGTCCACACTTTGACCGGGATCAGCAACCCGTGTAATCCACTCTAACATTGACCGCATGATGAACGATCAACACTTAATAATATTGAAAACAACCAATAAGGTTATATAGTGCCCTGTGCCGCATGGCTTCCACGGGAGATGACGAGTTAACGCTGAGGGATGAACACGCAACAAAACTCCACAACGTGTGGGAGAAAGTCACTCATAGCAAAAACACTGTTGTTGTTGTTGATGCACGGTCGCCTTAACACAGACTATAAAGTCAGCTGTGTGACAGCATAGAATATCAGGGTTTACAATCAAGCGGTCTCGATCACCGAATGTGTAAAGAGCAGAATTTTGCAGAAAAGCTAAATAGCATTGTTCTGTGAAAGCGTCATGAAACTTTACTTTAAGAATGTGCATAATATTAGTAAGATTGCCAATACATGTAATTCAAATTGACCAGGGGGAAACTACGTTTTAATCATCAGTATTGGCGCAAAACATTTTGGAGCCAAGTGAGAGACAAGGCAATGTTTGGGCGGTTTGAACTTTAAATGCAAGTTAAATGGTAGCGTGAAGAGTTTTACAAAACAATTTTAGAAGCAATTTTTATAATCTTTTAAATTGTTATTTTTTTTTATTGTATTTGTTTATGTATTCTTTATTCTTTTCTAATTTTGTATATGGTTTATTTTTTCTTTTCTAATTTTGTTTTAGAATTGCGTTGAATTGCGTTGAGGGTAAGCAGCTTCATATAAAAATTAACCGAGGCTCGTTTGTGCATTCTCCCATACACAATCGGTCTGTTGCCACTACTTAATATAAAAAACGAGATAATACTTCTTCACATGAAAGATTTATTGATGTCTCTTGCGCCCCAAGGACGTGGTCTGAATAAAATGTTTATAACTATGCAAATTATGGTTGCCATAGCAATTAATAACATATTAGTTAGATGAAAATAGCACCAAAAAAGCTGGCAATGGTTTATGCTTGCTCAAGGAAATTTGATTGGTGATTGTTTGATTTTTACAATTATATGTTCTCTTTGAAATGCTGACTGACATTAAAATTTACTATTTGTAATAATTAAAAGAAAAACTTGTTGAATTATGTGTTTGCTTTGTCATTGAGAGTTTGTTCAAAATGTACAAAATTTGCCATGTAAATGGAAAGGGTTGTCCTTATTAATCAAGATAGATTATGTTTATACCCTTATTTATTTCAATTTCGTGCATGTTATGATATCCAATTATTGTTGATTTTCATTATTATTGCATCGTGCACAAACCCATTAGCTATAATTTAACTGTGGGCCCGTGAATAATAGTAAAAGTTTTTGTGCTGTGTGTTTGCGTGGGGGAGGGGGGGGGGGGGGGGGGGGAGTTACGGTGATTGTAGAACAAAAACACAAAGTGTAAGTGAAGGCATCTCCGTATTCAGATTATCAGGCCGTTGGCAATCCCAGCTCCATGGGAGTATTCGGCATCTGCAACCTTAATGGCATGCAGGTTGCTAATAATTCACATAAACAATCTGGAACCTTGTAGCTACCATCTACCTGCCCTGGGGGATGTGAAGCAATTACAGTTAAGTTTCTTGCTCAACGACACAAGTGTCCCGACCGGGATTCGAACCCACACTCCGGTGACTTGGCCAACAGAAGTTGAGTTCGATGCGCTAGAACGCTCAGCCATCTGCCAAAGGCAGTAAACACTCTTTTAGGTCAAACCTTACCTTGTTATTTAGACTTTGTAAAGAAGCAAGTGCAAGTTGGTAGCGTGAGATACTGATATAGCCTTTCTGGAGAAATAAAGCAAGTTGGTGTATTTTTTGCCATAATTGCCGATACCCTAAGGTCACATTGATTGACACACTGCTTGCCATCACAGCAGTGCCTGACATCACTCTACGCACGCCCCTGCCCATGGAATTATTCACGACACGGCATCCACAGTGAGGAATGGTTAGGGAAAGTAGGCCGTGTTTAGAGGCACTGCTGCCCTGTCACACCACAGACACAGGATAGAGAAGTCCCCGTCATATTGGATCACTTCCCTTGATGGGGACATCGCTGATTGATGTATCGCTGTCAGCTCGGCATAATATGGTTGGATATGTAGCTCAATACCACAGAGAGATATTATACCGTCTCCTGAGATAGACATATCTTGTCGTTGAATCGCCCGAAGCGGGAAATTGAATTTATTTGCGGCATGAAAGCTTGATTCTTCACCGGTAAGATTTATTGACTACCACACATGATGTTCCAAGGTATTAGGGCTAAGTTAAGCTGGATGAGTTTTGTAATAATGGTATGACTTTTCCAAGAACTTTACAGGCATACCCGCACGATAAATCTAAAAGGAAATTTGAAGCTTTGGTTTTGAGTTTGTCTTCCACTGGGAAACAAAACCAACGCTAAAATTAAAACTAATCACCAAGCAAAAATAATGTTTGTCGTGTTTCCTATATCTACTATGCAAGTAATGAATATCGATTGTCATTATTTGAAAGACTGGCCAGACTAGATAACTTTGTATCCCTGTATTCAAATCAAATGATGGGTTCGGACGCAGAACATATTTTTATACTTCTAATAAGTTATACAACTATCAATTCATGTGGTTGAAAATGCGATGCTGTCGAAACGTCACATCCACGTATTGAATAGTTAGATTGGAAATCAGTCTAATTAGATTGAAATTCACTCTTTTTGATTGAGGCCAGGGACAAATCTTTTGCATGTTGTCCCTAGTTTCAATCAAATAGAGTAATTTTCAATCGAAAACTTTATAAGAGAGTGGCCATTGGGTTACTAGTATTTCTGTAATCTTTCTCAGCTCCCTGAGGAGTATACAGCCAGAGCTGTTATGGCGCTCCAAAGGCTTTTTCAAACACAGTATCGTCCTCTACCCTCGCAGGTACCCATTTATACCCCTGGGTGAAGAGAAGCAATTATAGTAAAGCATCTCGCTCAAGGACTCAAGCGTCATGACTGGGATTCGAACCCACACCCTTGACCATTGAGAACTTGAGTCCGGTGCACTAGATCGCTCGCCCATGACACGCTGTACATGCTGTGGCTGACAATGTCAATTGATTTGGTGTACATGTGCTGTTGTTTTGTCTTATATAGACCGATTGCGAGACCAATCTCTACATGACTGTGGTCTCGTGACCTTTTGTGGGTACTGCGTCATCTCAGCTGATGGCAAACTACGTGCAAATACATGCTGTGACCGACAGAGTCACACCAAAAGTCGGCTTTTGGTAATAGTAACACAGTTACTAAGCCATTTTATTAAAGTTGCATGTTGTGACATTGATATTAATAACATTACTGTTTCAACTACCGGTATTCTACTACAAAAGAGGTTTATTTTGAGTTATGCACTACCGGCGTCGGACGACTATATGTAGCCACCCGCCTGTTATTTTGTTTGTAATGTAGGCCTAAATCACTGTGAGAAAAGGTAAAGAACGTTGGAAAAGTGAGCATTTATACCAAGCCTTGCGAAATTTCAAATAGGCAAAGGAATCACACAGTTTTGGGAAGCAATTTCTGTGGATGATTCAGCTTCAAAATTTTGAAATTATTGTGTTGATCTGGTGATTTTGTGGTCTTCACAGGCTACATTTCCTCGACTTGGACAGTTTCTTAAAACGTAAATATTTCTCTGAAGTGGTACAGGCGTGAACATGATGATCAGTTAGCTTTCAGATTTAAACTTATCAATTAAATTTTAACGATGCCATTTGCTGATACTTTCATGTAAAACTGTCCACATTGGCTCATAAATCATGTGTTTTGTACTACTGAAGGATGGTACCCCGTTCTGTTTTTACGTCAGGATTAATTTGCTCGGTCCAATGTGACTCCGTTTAGAACCATTGTCATTGGATTTACACAGTAGTGCATAGTACAGTGTAATATTTTTTGGCAATATCAGATATCATTATTGTCTGATTTCATAAATGAACTATGAAGCACTAACCGTCAGGCTGAACGCAGCGAGCGTTTACATGTTATCTCAGCTTTACAAATCTGTTATTGTACCGGGGTTTCAGATAAATTGACGGTTAAAATAAGAAGACTTGGTGACATATCGCTATAGGGTATCCGGCATCATCCACATTGAGAAAGTCTTCTACAGTGACCATTTTCGACTTTCCATAGCAAAAGCTGTGCAAGATCCGCGGTTATGGATCCTCTTTACGCGTCTCCCACAGTATCGATTTAGTTATGGGTAACTGTTAAATGCCAGAATTTAAAATTGGGTCTGTTTCACGTGGCATCTTGTTTACATGCAATGTGGGCACTCACTGATGACAGTATGTGAGGACTCTTGGGCCACAGGTGGGTAAATCAATGGTAGGGAAACACTGCAACCATGAAATGTCATTTGCACAATTGTCCCCCGTCTTTGACGCACTTTCTCTGATTGGTGTCTATAACTGTCACTTAGGAATTGCCCCCCTGGGGTCAATTCAGTGTCACAGTGATACTAAGGGTATCAGCATTACTTCACGTCCTACTTACCTCGTTCCCATGCGAGATGCAATTTCGTCGAAAGGCTTAGAACGTGGTTTTGTGTCTGGTATGTATTCGATTTCTAGACTGAAGTGTTGTGGATAACAAACGTATGTCAGGTGTAGATGCCCGTGGCATGCATTCTAAAGCGTGTCTCCAGTAACTCACACAACTAAAACAACTTCTTATGTTTTATTTTATTTAATTTTTGTTTTGCTCACAGGGTATATAATGCAGTTATTATGAATAAAACATGTATGTGCTTCGAATACGGTCATCAAATTGAAATGAATCGCAAAACGAACTGAACTATGAAATGATGATGATGACCATCATCATCATCTATAGCGGTTTTAACCGAGATCCAATTTACGACGTCATACCAGTAGACTTTATTTATCATCATAATGCCCGGAAGATCCTTAATTTCAATTTCAAATTCTGATTGAAATGAACTGTTTATTTTTGATTTCTTCGGCTTGGGCAGCAGATTTCAAAATTTAATGTATTTTTTATTTGTTTGACGCCTGTATCAGCCTTGAAATTGAACACTTCATGATTGGAATTCCAGGCAATTGAAATACTGGTGATGATAGACAAAACAGACTAACATAGTTCCACAGTGCATTCCATAAATAATCCTACCCTATTATCCAATTAAAAAAAATCGGACTTGACGGATCAAACTAGTTTGGTCCTATTATAATCTCTCCAATTGTTTATAGATCATCGTATTCAGTGTGCTGTAAGACATCAAGTTAATGGAATAATCCACTGTAAATCTGCTGAAACACGTAGGCCGTTAAGTCCCTTGTTGATTTGAACTTGATCTATCAATTATTGACGCAGTGGTACAGCGAAGAAGTTGTCGACGGGGCGGTGGGCTCGTGAGCTAACACCTAGAATGTCTTACCCAAATTATCCCTTGGATCTGTATGCCTCATGAAGATATACAATGGTTTTCTGTTTAATCTTTTAGTTATTAGAAAAGTAGTCATTTTATGGGGATGAGTTGTTCCACATTTTGTGCCAAATTGAGAGTACATTTTTGCTGAATTCCTTCATTTTCGAAATGTTTGTCAATATTGATTTCTCACGTTTTCGAATAGCAAACAAATCTCATGCTCATTTTCTTCGAATAGAACATTGTGAAACATGATGCTCACGTCTTCGAAATATGGGAAAAGTGATTACAAATACCGGTAATACTATTTAAAAAAAAAAAAAATCAAAAAAATCAAAACAAAACAAAACAAACAAACAAAAACATTTCTCGCGGTTAAACATTTTGATTATGTGTTAGTTTATATATTTAGTTAAACTATTGCTAAAACCATTGTAGACATTATATGCAACCATTTCAGTTTGCAGATTAAATTTGATTTATACTTGGCGTATAATTACCATTCCAAATTTTGTTTTTAAAAGCACAATTTTAAGCTTCCCTTGATAACACAAATCAATACAAAAATGAAACCAAGTCCACTTCTCGTGACTGCGTAAATATGCTTTGTCCCTTGTGTTTTAAAATGATAGTATTTCACTGCTATCAGTTTAGTCTGTCAGTCCATATGTAATAGTGCTTTCTGTTGAAGGCAGGATTGTAAAGCTGATAGTGCAGCGTTCTTACTTTGTTTGATTCAATACACACATGAAAAACAAACCTGTGTCAAGTAGTTAGTGAAAAACTTTTCAGCATGTAAACGTGCATTGCCATTAATTTTGATTGTTACAACCAAAATCAGCTGTTGCGATTTTTTATGTTACAGTTTTTTTCAAATATAACGTCATTTCAAAGGGAAACATTTCTCAAAAAATTGGTTCTAGTATGAACTTCATAAACAGGAAGCTTTCAGACTTAAACTAAACAATGATGTTTTTGATCCTTACTTATCATGTACAGTGCCTTTAACATTTTTACGTGTCATTTGCGATCACCATTTTAGGTTGCTAACATAATAAACTGAACTTTTTCTCTCAGCCCAAGTTCAACAGCCAAAATACCAAGTAAACTTTGATTAGTTTCACAGCAAGCAAACGTTATTTGGAATAAAGATCTCCGAGAAAAAGGACCGTCTTCACGCCTTCATTTTGCTTTGACGCTATATTGCCCTGTGAAAAATTCACACCTACTCAGAGAACAACATCTGGTCAAATACAAGTTTATACTTTTTCATATCTTTGCATTTTTCCCCTGCCGATGGAATCTCTTCATACTCGACACTTCAATCGTCAAGTTTGTCAAATGAGATCGTAATTCGCTAGAAGGCGAACCGAGTTGACACGTGGAAGTATTGTGGACTTTATTAAACAAAAAAAGAAGACACTTCTAATATATTTCCCCATCAGCTGAATTCCCTCCACAAACCAGGTTGTATCTGTTACAAAACTAATTTCATTTGACACGAAGACAGGTGTGGGCTAAAAGGTAAACACGCCATCTTCCTCGAACTTCCTCTTACAGAAGCCAATTTGCCTGGCTGAAAGAAGGTTTTCTCAATGTCTTCTTAAGTACAACCCGAATGGTATGGTTTGGATAAGTAACTTCAGTGTAGACAGTGACCAGTGTCATCAATTTGTCTTGACTACAGAGGGCTGGAATGTTTGCATCTCAAATTCAATATACAAACTGAAACTCGTAAGAGGCTTTCCCGTTCCCTCCCCCTCTTGGGGCCTGACCTGCAATGCGCCTGATAATTGATTGCTATTTTGCCCGCCATGTGTCCGGCAAAAAGTAGTAAACAATCTGCAAAACTGTGGTTCGAGAAAACCAGCTTGACGTTCGTCACTGACCAATATGCTTGACATATACAATCATGTTTGACAATAATGTCCGACACAATGAGGTCGTCAAACCTTTAAGTCCAATGCATTGTGTCCCAAAAACCATTATATACACCTCCATGTGTCCGACACCATTGTGTCTCACAAACCATGATATCCGATACCATGTCAGACATAATGGTGTTTAACATACGTTTCTCAGACATGTATGAAATTAACGGATAAGTACTGAAAAAACATAGCTTGAAAGTACGTCTACAGCAACACAAACATTACACTTATGCATCGTTGTTAATAATATGATAGTCATTTTATTGTTTGTTCACCTTTTGCTTTGATACGCTAACTCAAAAAGGCTGAGTGCAGTGGCATAATGAGGCTTGTGCCCTTCTTCAAGACATCCTCACGCAGTCCCACTCTTTGCTGCTAAGAAGATTTAAAGTCAACAGAAGTCAAGCTTAGACACAGCTTGGTAAAAACGTTATCACTTCAATTTAACACCAATGCCATAAATACTTCGGAATCTCTAACACAACACATGTGCAGCGTGGAATTTGTCATAAATTTGGTAGACTTTCAGTCAGTGCGGACATGGTTTCACATAAGATGGATAGACGATCTTCGTATGTTTTCTTGACACTCCGGTAGGTCGGGGTATTTCATAATCTCAGGAAAGGAATTATGTGCAATTTATTAGGAAGATGACCAAATACCTTACTGTCACTATATGTTAAACCTTGAAATAACTCAATAGCAATGGATAATGTGTTATTTCCTCCTACAGCGCCCTCTACTGACGTCATACGGGCTTTCGTCTGTATTGTCAAGTGGAAGATGCGAGCTGTTATTCTTGGCCCATCCATCCGCTGGGAGCACAACCACTCCCCACACTGATATCACAACCCACATGCGGTAGATTGCACTACGGAAGCAAGTGAACAGTTCCTAATCTTTGACAGCGAGGAATTGGTAAAGGCGTGTGTGACCGCATTTCACAAAACCATCAAGTTCATATCAATGAGATCAAGTTCATAACAACTCAGCCACCAAATAAGCTTCTTCAAAACGAAGGTATGTTGCTGTTTTTCACTTTTCTTTATTTCATACTTCATATCAATTAATATTCCATACGTATTTTCGGTACTTCCTTGTGAGAGTAATAATATGATTCTGCAACAGTGACATTCATTCCAATCCAATCAGTTAAAAACAAAATATAAAAATCTACCAACTTTCACGTCATGAAAGTAAGTGTTGACCGTTTAGTCACTTAGCCAATCCGACCGCCGCAATCAGCCCTAAGCGACACACTGCAACATGCACTTAGAAGAAACGTTCATCAGCTAGTCTTTGAAAAAGCCCCCAAAAGAAGGAAAGAAAAGATGGTCAATAGCAAATGCCAAGCGTTTGAATTCCCTACCTTTGCAGTTGACTTCTTAGCACTAATTATAAGGATTAACCATGTGAAGCTATTGAATGTTGTTCAGGTGACATTTATTCCATGCGCTCATTGTTGTAACCAAACATATTATTATCTTTCGTCATGATGATTCTGAAAAAATGTAAATGCCTGAGCAATATAACAGTATGAGCATTTAATGACACGCAGGTAAAGCATTCAAAAACTATTTTGTAAAAAGTAATAACATTCAACTGTTTCCGCGAGGCAATCATTGTTCTCTTAGATTGTTCTCGAGTTATTGCTCCCGAACTTGAAATCAGCTGTTATTTAATGACAATATTAACGATAACTACGTATAAATTATGAATAATAGGAATAATAAACGTTAATATGTATATAGCGCCAAAATCCGCCTAAAAGATGCTCAGTGTGCATTCCATGAGACAAGATGAAAAGAATACAGATCCATAGAATGTGGTATTTGAAGCTTTGCATGGTGGGGATAATACTCAATGTCAACTATAATTGGTGGCAAAATATGTATAAATCTATTTGGAAGGAGTATTGGCTCTGAAAAGAGGCGTTGTGGCCTCCACGTTTTGAACAGTAAACTCTAATCGTCTTCAGAAAAACTATCCTGTAGTATGTTTTGAATCATGATTGTGGTTGATTTACTACAAGAGTCTTCCATATTGTACCTTACACTTTCTAGAAAAGTGGTGAAGAGACCGGTACTATTGCTGCTGTTGTAGGTCAAAATACACATCTAGTATCTAGTTTGTCATTGTCGCTGGCGATATTTTTATTATGAATATGTTTATGTACGTGTGTGAATGCAGGAAAATGTGATTAAAAATTATTGCATTCTTTACTATGTAAACAGTGACCAAAAAGAGCAGACGACATTTACACAAGTTTTTAGGCTCTTTCATGATGATTGATTTCATTGTTTTGTTTAAAACCAGTCTTTAACAGAAAGTTGTTTAAAACTGGTCTTAAATATATTATTATATATTACCACAAATTTCCCTAAGCATCAGAACCCAACCAATTTTGGGGATACATCAGCTTCTTTGATTAAAAAAACCAATTGAGAGACCAGGTTATGACGACATAAACCCAAAAGCTGGAAACACGTATACTTCTTATCCTGATTCAGGGGCCATATTTTACGTTTGCAAAGGCCAGCCGGTTTTAAACACTATTTACCGTGTTTATATCGCCCGTTTAAACATGGCCACGTGATGCCCTCTCGGCCAATCAGAATGGATAAACTGACTAGGGTATTTATGAATTCATGTTTATTTACGCGTGCATTTCAATTTGTCAGGAATATTGCATATACATGTATAGTTTTTCAGACAGAAACATCTCTCCCAAAGTATTTTGCATTTGCATCAACTATCCAAAGATTAGGAAAAGTAAGCAGTCATATTAATAAAAATCGTGCATGTTTTATATATTAACTGGGGTAAGCAAAGAAATTGTGGCTGATGCCGGACTCGAACCCGCGACCTCTCAAATACCGTACGAGCGCTCTAACTACCTGAGCTAACCAGCCCTATGTTGGTGGGCGGTCCTGTGCAATGCCAAACCACTTTGCTCGGGGGGTCCAGTCAGAAACCAAACCGTATCTGCCGATAAGCCAGGGATCAGCCCCCCTATTTTTTTCAAACATAACTAAAAGTATAGTTGATTTGTATAGACTGCTACCAGATTTACAAAATGCGGCAAACACTCTAGTTTTACACTGTGGTGTTTTTTGTATAAAACGTTCCCCATAAAAACAAAAACTGGTGTACAGTTTCGGTGTGTTTTGACTTGTAAATTGAATGGTCAGTTACTTGTTACATTTAGAGCGGTTTTCAGGAGTTTGCTTTTACAGACTTCTAATTGTAATCCCAGCCCATCTATCGACTCAGCAAGTGCTTGAGAGACACTTATGCTGCAGCTGCGTTGACATTCTATGCAACGGGGAAAAACAAACGTTGCCGATACTGCCAATTCAACCAAGGAACTTAAGTAAAGGTGGAGAAATGTTGGAAATCAGTTTAAAAAAGAGGTAGTTCCAAATCCAACGGAGCACGTTGCAAAGAAACGTAAGAAACAAAACAAAACAGTATAACTACAACAATGTCAGTGCGATGTGGAAGTAGAAAACCCGTGAAAAGGCACGTGTGCAAATTGACGATAAAACTGGTAACTTGACAGGCCAAACACAACGATTACAGTCACCTTAACAGTGTTCATTCAACAGGAAAGCAGCGATACATTGCATGCTACTCACTGTGCTTGAAGTGAACCAACTCGACACACAACAAGCGACACACAAGAATGTGTTTGTCGAACACAATGTGACAAACATGATGGTTTTCAGACACTTTTGTCGGCCATTTTCACAAATCATTGGGCCCAATTGGTGCGAAATTGTTTTCGGACACAATGATTTTGATAATTGTTTGTCGGACGCAATGGGTCGGACAAAATCTGTTGTAGGCCAAAATGGTCCACCGGTTCTACCTCCTTTTGTTAGCTAAAATGGTGGAAAGTCTAACACAAAAGCTGCTCTAAAACCTCAAAACCATTATTCTGAACTGTTGTATGAATAAAACAGTGGTTTCTAAAGCTATAAAGATAAAGGTGAAATCTACTGTCGTTGTTATTTTCCGATAAACAGTTTCTTTGTTTCGGGTGGAGGGGGGGGGGTGTCAGTGAACATACTCCTAGCTCTCCCAATGTGTAGTTTCTCAGTATCTGATGAAAATTTGAAAGGTAGTTCAGTTTTGTTTACTTATAAAATCATGACGATGGCCGCTTGTATTTAGTGTTATAACAGTGAATTAAAACTGAGTGTTAGTTTATACCGGTCTGTTTCAGAACTTGATCTGCGTATAAACCTCAGCCCAACTGCATCATCTGTCATCACTCTGATCGATAAGGAACGATGATATTCATTTTTAACAAAAGATGAGTTCCTCATCCCACAGTTGAATGTGTCCTTATTGTTGAGTGAATTTTCCGTGTGAACGGAATTTGTTCATTGTAGCACAAAAAACTAAAATGATGAATTCTGATAAGAAAAGATCTAATTTCCTACCGCCGATGGGGGCGTCCATCGATCGGTAACTTGAAGCAAATCAACCTATGCATATAATGCACTGTTTGATACAAGATATGTTACAATAGCGAGTGGAAATATCTGATTGTAGACCTAATAATGGTCCAACAGTCTCTCGTTTAAATCATTTAAACCAAGCCGAGTCTTGTAGAGAAAATAGTCTGTTATTTTGGTATTATGAAAATTGTATTCGCTTCTACTTTTGCACTCTGGGGACAAGGCAAATTATTGTAGCATTATATGAGCCGGGTCCTTTCCTCAAGCTCTAGCAAAGTTAAGTAGGCATTTAGTTTTACTGTGGAGAAAGGAATAGGTCATTACCCAAACAAAAATGGGGAAGAAAATTCATCGTAAATCCAGGCATTTTCAGCATTTCGCGGTTTCAATTTAAGGAATAGTGTTGTACATTCTTCTTGGTAAACACCGTGTTAAATCTTACAGGCGACTTCAAACTCAGATCGAAATTAAGAACGCACTAAAGAGTAATTGTATTAAACACTCTAAAACGCATAGGCTCGAGTAGGGCTTGAACCTCGAACTTACAAAGTTACAGTCAACACAAGCCACTTCCACACTGGGTTTAAGTAAGGACAAGCAACTTGCGTCGATATGTTGTTGTTGTTAATGCTTTACGTAGCAAGACTCAAACCGAGACTCAACCCTGGTACAATTACACGACCCAACCACTTAACCCCTTTTTGCATGGCAGCAAGGGGACAGCCGGTTGGAGCCCTTCAGGCCTGGGGTAATTTGCACCAATCGATGAGATACACAGGATGGGTAAACTGTGCAATTGATTTGGTGGTTTGCTTTCAATCTAACCAGGTAGTCGGTTGGGACTCGAACATTGAACCACTTTTGTGTCATCTTCGACCCAAACGTTGAACAACCTGGCATGCCTGAGAACAGAAGGAACAGATGCCTTTCAAAGAGTGAAATGATTTTAAAAAGTCGATGTGATATTACTTAATTGAGTATACACTTTAACTTTGAAGCCAAGTACGTTGGTGGGATATTACACAGAACCACAACCCCCCATGGGCACCAGACCAATGGTGAAAAGAAAATTATTCGAGTTGCAACGGTGACTTCACCTCAGAATTTATGGGCTTCATCACCCATGAATGAATAAAATGAGGAATATTGGATATTGTGTACTTCTACTGGGCCGTGTAATACGATTCATTCGTAATGAATATATCCTTTACATTCTGTCAATGGAAAATATAAATCATCGAAACCGATATATTACATTTTAGCTCGTGGAAATATACAAGAAGTGAACAAATAAGTTAAAACGTAATTAATATGGACACACTGTAGGCCTATATCCTAACCCAATGTGGATCTGAATGTTTAATAACTGTTGCCAACAGGTTGTCGCGGTTTAGGAGGCTCTTAAATGTAACATCAATTCAGGTGAAGTGCAAGTGCCATACGCTTCTAAACTATGGAAAATGTTGGACTGTGTTCCCGCTACAGTCACCAGAAAAGCTCAAAGTCTGAATGAACAAAATCAACTTTTGCCATAAGAAGCGCCTTTGTGCAATGAAAACAGAAATCGATTAAATTACACAGAGATGTATAATAGTTGTTAATGTTTGAGCGTGAACAAGCGGGGGGAGTATTAACTTATACTCAAAATGAATGCGGACGTATTAGTAATAAATGCTTAGTGTTTTTGACAAAGAGACGAATCGGCATTTTGGGGGAAATCGAGGTTCAAACGGTTTTAGGGTTATTTTTGTGTCCAACTTCAATTCTGAGATGTTTAAGTCCAAATTCCAGACACCCGATCGGCGAATCGGCCTAAAAGTAACTTTTCGTTTATGTCATACTGACGAATCGGTTTAGCGAGTTTCTAACCCTTATCGCTGAGTACGTGTTTGACATTACGCTTTGCGAATATTTTAACAGTACATTTTTCCAAAATATATATGGGTACATAACAAGACAATATCCCTTAACACACAGGTACACAAATCTGATGAATTTGTTTTTAAACGAACTCTGGAAAGTACAAGTGAATAGTTGAATTCGTCACTATGACAACAACAAAAAAACGACGAATGAATGGTTGATGTTACAACCATGACTCATTGTTGGTAGAATCGAATACGCATTCAATCTGAACTTGACCAAACCGAAATATTTAAAGGGGCACAAATGTTGCTGTTTGGAATAGTTCCTTATCCTTGTTAAGAGATGTTGATGCAATAAAATGCCTACAATGTGTTGATTCCAAAAACATACATTTGCCTCTGGAAATACAGCCAGCGGAACCACAATCTAAATGGAAACATGGGCCTCAAGGTTCGCCATTTGTGTACGCAAAAAGTGGTTCAACAAAATGGCGGACCGTGTTCTGTCAAGAAGTTAAACAAGACCCCACAAAATTTCAAGGGATATTTATGTGAATTGTTATACTCTACTTTAAAAATATCTCTCCAACCATACACATTTCATAACAGACGTTTTTTACAGCCCAAAAGCGCCCGATCCAAAGGCACCGTGTCCCTTTAATAAAATGGTTTCTTAAGCACATTGCATGGTTAAACGCCTTGATATGGAGTCAGCCCAACTTACAAAATCATTACAGATAATGTAAAATAAGGGAGACAAAGTAGTTTTTACTTATCATGCCATTTCCTAGCCTTGATCAAGGCTGTATTTGCGCTTCCCCTTAGCCCCGAGTTATCCATGCACGGAGTCCGTAAAGACAATACGCAGTCAAACACACACACACACACACACACACACACACACACACACACACACACATTCCTATTTTTGCATCCTTGTGGAGACTTCTTTTGTTCTTTCCTTTGTCCCTGTAGTTAACATCCTCCCATAGACTTTGTACACAAAATTCCTTGTGGAGCAGCCCTCTCTTTAGAATTTCCCTATGGAGACACATTGTTCCTTGCTTTCCCTTTTGTCTAATGTCTCCATAAGGCAGCAAATATCAGGGCACACACACACACACACACCCTCACACATGGCCAGTTGCGGGGTACTTCATTGTTCAACTTATTGTCCCTTTTCTAAAGAATTCCCTTGTGGGGTAGCACTAGAACAAAGAAAACCTTGTGGGGTAGCATTGTTCCATTGTGTAAAGTGCCCGGTAAGTTGGTGAGTGTAAGGGCACACACACACACACACACACACCAGTGTGTATTTACCTCCAATCGGGGACCTCCTATTGTCCCTCTTTTGTTTGTATTTCAACTTTTTAGCAACAGCTCCCATTGGTTTTGAACACGATTTCCAACTGGGGACCTTTTCCAACCGGGGACCCTATTGTCCTCTTTTGTTATAAGTCCCCGGTTTGAATGCCTAAACAAACTCACACACACGTTTTTGTTACATACACTGTGTGGACCTTCCTTTGTTCTCATGCAGTGAACGTTTTTGTACACGTCCCTATTAGAAAAAACCTTGTGTGGACGTGTGCAAGTCCACAGAGAAGGTCACAGAACCCTGCCTTGTGTGGACCTCTTTTGTTCTGAAGTCCACACTTCGTTAGCAATGTTTACTCACACCCACACACACACACACACGCAGTCCATGCACTTTGTGACATACACTGCGTGGACATTCCTTTGTCATCACACAGTTAAGAACGAGAAATCTTTAAAACCGTCACAATTTCTATTAGAGAGTGTTTTGAGAGAAGGTTTTCGGACATCCGATCCCTTTAATATAATACTCGGTTTTGAGCTATTCAATGCTGTACAGAAAATGCTTCCTTTTTGAGTAAAACGAGAATATCTAATTCATGAAAACACTGTGTGGACGTGTGTAAGTCCACAAAGTGTTTCAGGTTCCCACACAGTGTAGACATCTTTGGTTATCAGGTCCACACTTCGTATGTAGCGCACACCTCTATCCCCTGCACGGACGGATGCACGGAGTCCGTCAGGACAGTACACACGCGCACATGCACACATGCTCAACATTGGGTAAGATCTTTACCCTTTCGGTATTAAAAAGGGAACATGTCGTCAACATGAGTAAAAATACTGCACAACATTCAAAGTGCAAAAAAAGTACCCAATATTGGATAAATTAATTGGGTAATTTTGAACACAAACATGTGCATGATTTTTAGCACAGCACAGTTGGGTAAGAAGTTACCAATGTGACGACCATGTTCCATTTTTAGTCAAAAATTGGGTAATCCAAACCCAACCCTCATTTTACCCAGGTGTTGTGTTATATTCTTACCCAATGATTATTTAACCCAGCACTGTTGTGTAGTTAAACTACCCATCACTTGTGTTGCTTTTAACCCAGTTTTGTGCACACATTAATTCGCAGTTTTATGCCTGAATTGTCATTTTGTGAGAAATGAGTAATTAAAAGACGAAAACTAAACACTTAAACTTGTGAAAACACTTTTATTCAACTATAACATGGAATGTGATATAGTTGAGTACTTAAGCTCCAAGAGTGGAGTAAAAATTAAAACGGGTTTTTTTTTTTAATAGAACACATGATTGCACCAACATTTGCCTCGACTGAGAAAACTACAGGGGAGGGGAGTTCAGCAAAAGAAACACTATAACGTTAACCATCCTAACTGTTTATCGGAGTGAACTGGCCTTGTACAATCTCTGATCAATCTATGATTAGCGATAATTAGTGACAATCCAATAATCACCATGCTTGAAACCATATGCGTTTACAATTCAGGGCGGGAGCCAGATACACTTGATCCTAAGATGAACGAATATGGTGTCGAATTGTACAAAATGACTAGCAACAAAACTCTTGCGAACAGACAATGTAAGAATCTCTTCTTGTGAGAAGTGCTGGCTCTGAAAAGAGCCGGTTGGTTTTGTCAGACCTTTCAGTGACGAAACCTTTATGTTGAAAAGTCAATGTAGCTTTCCTTGATGAGACATTTCCCTCTTCACCAGACAGTTGTTCCTCAAGCAGAATGCTAACATGAAGCCAAATTCTCTCTTGCAACTATAAGTTCATAGAACGCACAGCATCAGACTTATAATGTCCAGCCCCGTCCATATTTATTGTACTGTGATTTGCCTGCGACTTGCTAATAAATGTACGAGTGTATGCCTAACATTGCATTATGGAAAAAATGTTTCCAAGTGGGCCAATTTACCTCACCGTTTGTTACTTCTGACCACTTGTTGTGCAAATGTTACACTGCTTCATGGTAAAACAACTGTTGTTTTACCCACCTCTTGGGTAAACAGTCTGGATTCGAACCTCTTTGTTGTGCTAACTGATTTCTTACCCACTTTTGAGTACCGTATGACCTTTTCATTGTGTAATATGTTTTACACAAGTGAGGGGTAATACAAAAACTGTGGTTTCGCCCAATATTGAGCAAAATAATGTTACACAACATTTTTACCCAGCACACAGCGAATATTTACACTTCTTTTTTAGAGTGCCCACTGTCCGATGTATAGGCCGTTTACGAAATCACGGCTTGGGCTTGGGCTCCGGCTCCGTCAGCCTGTTTAAATCCCCGTAAGGAAAGCACACGTTTGCAAAATAACTGACAGAGCCTAAGCCCAAGCCCAAGCCCAAGCCGTGGTTTCGTAAACGGCCATGGTTACGTTTTTGCAGTATGATACCAATGGTAGATTTCACAAAGCGCTATATGACCAGTCTTATCTTGAGTTAGGAAGACTAACTATAGTCCTAACTTATAGGACTAGTCCAAAAGTTAGGACTACTTTTGTGACTACTTCTGTTCCTTTACAACACCATGTAACGGTTTACAAGGTGCTGTGGATCAATCTGCAGCTGGTTAGCTTTTAGATAGCTGCGAAGTTTGTTTTATTAAAACCTTGGGTATCTCCGAGTGTATGCTAAACTTGTGTATGACGGTCTACCTTCTGGCACTAACGATAATATAGGATTGGTAAAGCTGATATTGATAGGACAGTGTTTTTACTTTGTGTGATTCAATATGAAAAAACAAACCTGTGCAAATTTGAGCCGAATCTGTAGTCCGAGTCAGGAGAAAATAGTAAAAAGAAATAAGGAAAAAAGAAAAACAAAACAAAACAAACGTGCACACTTTTCAGCATGTAAACACACTGTCCTTAATTTCGGTTACGACCAAGTCTGCAAATTCTGTTTTTTACTTCGACAGTATTTCGGACAGAATAGTTTCTATGGCAAATTGGTACTGTTATAAATATAAACTTCACAATCAGTAAGCTTTCTACGAAAGCCCATTAGCGCCAACAAAAAATACATTTCAAAATTCGTTGTTACGGTAATCCGTAGTTACAGATTCACAATCCGTAATTACGGATTCACAATCGGTTATTACGGATTCACAATCCATAATTAGGGATTCACAATCCGTTGTTACGGATTCACAATCCGTTATTACGGATTCACAATCCGTTATTACGGATTGTATAGATTGCCCAATGAAGTGCAAAATGCCACGGATAATGTACCCAATTCATTCGTATTTATATTAATATTGAGGGTTCTATAAATGATAACTTGCGTCGTTATAGTGAACCACACTTTTTAGCGAGCAGGCGAGCTCCTCAGCGAAACTGAGGTCGAGATTAGTTTCGGCGGAAAAATCACACCGGCAAAAGGAAGTTGCTTGTTTCCTTGAAGATTAAATGTCAAAGTCAGACCGCTTATGGCTAATTATTGATTGATATATTTGAAATGCATCCAAAATGTATGACACCCTTTTTTAGGTTAAGTGAACAATTAACCCTCGTTAGTTTGCATCTTCACAGAAAAAGATGATGCCTTTAGTTAAATAGAACACTGCAATAATATTAGCTTTCTAAAATCAAAAAGTTTTATTCACCATGATTACTTCATGTAAATGATCGTAAAGGTACAGGCGTTAAAGAATCAACCTGTGAAAAGGGCCACGAGTGGTAGATACTGGATTATTGTCAATATAACTATTATTTGCAAAGAAAATTAACTTGCAAGCAAGTACAGATGAAAAGGAGAAATACAGAATCGAGGCAGGAGAACCTGTAGACAAACTGATTCTGTACAGCTTCATAAAAATTTACAGATTATCTCCTTCCATGGGATCATAGCTAATCCAAGCCCCCAAAAGACACACCGGTAGTCTTTAAAGAAGGCACAGAAGGTGATAATATTTTGTTTCTAATTCAAGTTTAGACGGGTTTCAAGAGAAAGACCGGTTCATACTTGCTGCCACTGCGCGCGCGCATCCGACAATGCGAATGTCGGATGTACTATGTAACGTTCATACTTTGATTCTGTGTATGAAACTATGTCCAGACAATGGGAAAATGCAGAAAAAGTGTATCCTTTGCCTTCTGACTTTAACGAATAGGGTGGATTTCACAAAACTAGTCCTAACTTAGGACTAGTCCTTAAGTTAGGACTAGTTTGTACTTATCCTAACTTGAGATAAGACTAGTCCAAGCGCTTTGTGAAATCACTACCTGGACCCATTAGAGTTACTTGGGCGCAAATTCCTATGGATCAATTGCATACGAATGTCCAAAAGAAATGTTTGCTGTGTAAACCGATAAATGACCATTGTAATAATATGTGTCGAAAATGCTTCTTGTCGAGCCGTGTCGCATGGGATTTGTACGCCCTCTAGTTCTTTGTATAACTCTATGTCTGGAGCCAATTTCAAGCCACTGCTTACCAAGAATGCCCTGTATTATATTGCGTACTTCTATGGGCCGTGGCAGGGCGAGTGGCACAGAAGTCCACGGGAAGCAGAGTCATGAAATTGGGCCCAGACTGGTTGACAAACTGCGCACGTACTCGGATAAATTTTGTGCTGAAAAATACAAACAACTAACATGGAGTGTTACAATAGTGTTTACCGTTTGTGTGGGGTGTGTGGGCTGGTCAATTCGGGTATTGGGTGAGGAATTCGTGTAAATAAAAAACATTAACATTATATTATTTTTACCCTTGCCTTCAAAATACACAAAATAGCAGTCTAAACCCTTCGGCTAATCACGTCACTGCTGTAAAGCAGTACCCCTCACCCCTGGAAATCACATTTCGAGTCCCAAGTTCAATCAAGGTAACAGCAGTATAGCGCGACTGACGGTAAGTGATGCGCCAACTATCTACTACTATTTCCAGACAGTCGATTTGCACCAATGAATCACCAAATGCTTACATCATGTTGAAAGTCACTTATATCACCGTTAAATTTATTAGGGATTTTATTTCATGGTCGCTCTACAGGTTTTCAGCAAGACTGTGGATCTTCGATTTTCAATGCTATGGGTTCGAATAAATTCCGTGGCTTCATTTGATCTTTCCCTCAGTGCTCGGAAAACACGGGGCAAAGTGAGTTTCATAAATACAGGGATTAGAAGTTTTTTCCCCCTTTTTTCGCTTTTTGTTTTGGGGTTGATGAGAGTTTATTTACCACGGTTTGTAATTTTCAGATGTTCTAATGTACCACTTATTTAAAAAACCATGTACATATCACTTCAATTTGAATGAGTGTTACTGACTGCAATATTGGTTAAAGGGGGCACGTTGCCGTTGTATTGGGCACTTTTTGGATATAAAAAGCGTTTGTTTTTAATTAAAAAATAAAATATAATGCTTCACATAAATATTCCTTGAATTGTGTGGTTTTTGTTTAATTTTGTGACAGAAAACGTTCCGCCATTTTGTAGGCGGACCGTATGTTTGTATGTATGATATGGTGTGTTAGTTGTGTTTCCACAGGCAAATGTATGTTTGTTAGAATCACTACGCACTAATTACAACACACTGTAGGCGTTTTATTGCATGAACAACTCATTCAAAAGGACAGTCCCTTTAAATGAATTCAAAATTTAATCAATGCATTTTTTAAAGTTAAATTCCCAACCGTTACTTATTATCGTTGATGAACTAAGACAATTTATTCATTTAAATAATATATCAATTATATCAGTAACCTTTTCCTTTTTGTTCTTTAAATAACCTGTCTTGTTTTTGTCGCGTCCATAATGCCACGGTTGTACTCTATTCGTATCTTTTACCGAATCTAGTAACTTTATTGTTATTTAAGGGTATTATTCCCCCTCCCTCTTTTGGGGTTGAATTTCTGCGCAGGTAATTTTTTCTTAATTGTTTAGATGTTCACGTAACCAATATTGTCAATGTCTTAAATTTTTCAATTGTAATATAAGCTCATCTCAATTCTGCTCGGCCGCTACGGTGATTTGTATTTATTTTTTATTTTATTTATTTCTATTTTGTTTTTTAGCAACAAACCGAAAAAATAATCAATGTCCCTTCAGAACACAATTTAGTAGCAAAGATGATTAACATCGATTATGTAATTACAACTAAAACGAAGAGTTCGGCTCGTGCCCGAAAAGTAATGAATAGCCTATTGATATGATATCATCAAAACCATCAAGCAGATCAAGAAAAGCTAGTGGTACATGGGCAGGCATATTGGGTTCAATAAGTGTAATGAAGTGAATAAGGAACCAATTATTCCTAATTTGAAGCATCAAAACAGTGCAAATTGCTCCCCTTGCGTATGGATTACACGTTGTTTGGCATTCCAAGAGTAGAATTTCAGGGTTGGAGTTTCCGAAAGTAGTGAAACGAAATATTGACAACTTCGCAGGTTGTTCGCCTGCGGTGTGCTCCCCACGTATGCGCCTGCTGCAGTAACACACCTAACAAACCAACACAGACAAACATCATTATGGCAGAGAGTAAATATAGCAGTGTCTGGAGCTTCTGAATGATGTTACTTCATACTGAGCCATGTAATACAATGGCGAATAAATTAAACACAAAAATGTGTTTATTTAATATCATTTTCAAATTGGTTTCTATGCGTGACTTATTTAGAGTGTACTTAAATGTGTAATTTAAAATGTCATCAAAAATGATTAAAACAACACAGACATTTAGCAATATTTTGTTTCCCATAAAAACTCCCAAGCAAACAACTATATAGCTGGCTTTGTATAAGACTAATGTTTTGCCCACCTGATCCCTGCTGTGTTCATGCAAAATGTTTTTTCGCACACAAAATCAAAAACATTAGCAGTGAAATTCAAGTGAGGTTTACTACAGTTCATCAAGAACAATGTGCATTAAAGTTGAAATATCTTGTATTATTCTATAATTGATATCAAACACACACGGCAATACACGGTGTAAAATTGGTGTCGGTGTCTTGATGTAACGACACCGACTCAGTATCAGTTACCACAGAAACCTGGAATTGATTTATTTCAATAGCAAAACAAGTTGGGTTTACACTTTCTATTGATTCTAAGATTCGGTATTTATGAATACCGTGTAAATTTTTCAAATATAATACAATGTTAAAGATGCTACTCAACCACGCATTCCAACACAATCGACACTATTCACATTTGACCCTCTGCGGCAAATAAATGCACAAATATTGAGCCATTGAAACCATGACGAGCAGCTAGGTCAGTCAAAGTTTTATAACTTTGAACCAAACCTGGCAAGGATATCTAAAAATAATCTAAGTAAATTCCATTCATCTATTTTTTGAGATCGTAAAAAAAGAAGATGAAAAACAAACGTTTTCCCACTTATGTTGTCTATCTTCAACGCGTTTTGAGGTTTTACCAATTGGGAAAAAACCATGACCCTCCACTCTAAAGAGCAGATGTCTTAACTGTCAGAAACAATAAGGCTGAACTAAGCAATAAAATAAGCAATGAATTTGCAGATATTTTGCTATTTTTTTTAATGTCAATTAAATGTCAGATGCACTTGTCCTGGACCGTTTTTACATTTTAATTGTCCTGACATCTGGTGATACAAATCATTGAATTTTAACATCTGCTCATTTCTTAAATCAGTGAAAAAACACATCGTCTTCAAGGAATCCTGGGTGACTTGGTTGAAGCGCTTGTGTAAGTTAACATGAAGTGCACGCAAGTGAAGTGTTTGTCGAAGCACTTGCGTTGGCGAGGAGCGAAACTGTACTGTGGTTTTTTCCAAGGTTTGATTCAGATAATGTATGTACGTGATCATCGCTTTGACGTATTGAAGACATTTAATATTGCTGGCCCACTCCACTGACATCTCTTCTTCAAGGGTGTACAACTCATATATTCTCATAAGAAGTGCAATAACCAGGGATGGAGAAGAAAGTATGAAATTGCCCATTCTATGTTAAAATCACGATTTTAATTAAACCGATGAGTCGGATATCAGTACAAAATTCATATAGGCGTTTGTATTTGCTTTAATTTCCTTTCCACATTTTCAGTATAGTAATGCAGTAGGGTTGTTGGGTTGTTTGTTTGTTTGTTTGTTTGTTTGTTGTTTTTGTTTGATTTTGTCTGTTTGTTTGGGTTTTTTTTTGAGAGGATTATATATTTATTTTGTTGGATCACAGCAGGCCCCAGACCCATCGTCACATATCGTTTCAGATAAAATAGTTATGTTCATGTTTTGTACCCTTAATGCTTCTTAATTGGTTATGAGTATTGTTTCTGATCGATGATTTAAAGCTAAAGCGTTTGAGATAATTGCAACGAGGGCTTTATTTTGTAACTATATTGGAGAACATTTTCGTTTGAGATTTTGTATTGTATGACTATTTTGTCCCTCAAACAGAGTTCTTAATTTTTAAGCCGTCAACAAAAACATTCACAAAATCCTTTATGAAGCAGCATAAACGGAATTTTTTCTCCGAAAAACATGACTACTTTTAACTGGTCATGTTTTTCGAAGAAAGGTTGAATGCAATTTATGTTAAATTGAGGATTTCATTAAATTTATTTCATGCAACATTCAGCTTTGGTTGAATGGGGGTGTTTATAGAAGAAGCATTAAGTGTCGTTTCCACGAGCCGATGGTGTATCACTGTAGCTTAGATTAAGTCTCTAACAACTTTTGGTTCATCTGGGATAACTCTAGAATAGTGTCCCTTGGCCTTTCATCCCTGAGAACCTAATCTTGGATCCGGGGGAAACAGAGGTATCCCCTCCTCGATGGCATATTCTAGAATGATTGGGTGGAATTAGGGATTTTTAAGTAAACTTGATTTACCATTACCCTATTAAAAATGTTTTGAGGGAGCACGCGAACTTCAATCAAGGCTGCCCCCCCCCCCGCTTCTGAGAGTTTGTGGAGATTCAAAGGATCGGGGGGGGGGGGTGGACGTGGTGAAAAGTAAAGCGCGCCATCAACCTCATTCACAAACGAGCTGCACAAGTGAGCAGAGCTCATTAGACCGATTGCGAATAGACCGATTGCACAACCGATGGTTACATGTCATTACGTGACCTGAAGTGGGTACTACGTCATCTCAGCTGATGGCAAACTACGTGCAAATACATGCCGTGACCGACAGAGTCACACCCACAGTCGGCTTTTGGTAATAATAACACAGTTACTAAGCCATTATATTAAAGTTGTATGTTGTGACATTGATACCAATCACATTACTGTTTCATAAGCTACCAGTATTTTACTACAAAAGAGGGTTATTTTGAGTTATGCACTACCGGCGTCGGACGACTATGTAGCCACCCACATGTTGTTTTGTTTGGCCAAAATCACTGTAAAAAAGGGTTAAGAACGTTGTAAAAGTGAGCAATAATATCTAGCCTTGCGAAATTTCAAATAGACGGAAAGCTATATCTTTGGATGATTCAGCTTCAAAACTTTGAAATTCGTGTGTTAAAAAGTGTGCGATCGCGGCCGAGAAAGAGGTAGGTCATGTCGCCCGTGTCCACTACCAAGATCGTTCTCAGAACATTATTTTCATCTTCCCCATCGATCTGTAAAACCAGATTAGCGGTACTACCTGAGAAAGAAGTTACAATGCAACTACTGGTACTGTGCACGCTACTATACTTTCGATATGATGCTCGCGATAGGGACCAGTTAATACATTTTGGTTGATAAAAAAATTTTAATCGACCGCCTACTGCCGCCATCTCCATGCTTTTGTTGAATTGAATAATGTCGTCTGCAAACTATGTCGGTAAGGGCCTTTTTAACAATCCTAATACCATGGTATAACAAAACAATTGTTGTCATGCTGTGATATGTGGTCCATGCTGTTTTGGACACCCTCGGGGGGCCGATGGCACCCTCGGCTTTGCCTCGGGTGCCATCTGCCCCCTCGGGTGTCCAAAACAGCATGGACCACATCACATTGTATACTGTGTACACAATTGTACAGTACAATATATTTAATGCAAAACAACGTATACAAACCACTCGTTTGGCGATTGCTTTCTTTTGGCACGTTTATTTTTAAAACTACAAATATCGATTGGTGAGAACTAACAGATTTTGTTCATTCTTTCAGATATTAAAGAACACTATTTGTTCTTTCCATTAATAGCAAAAAGTGCGGGGTAGGCTGATAAGTTTTTCCGAACTAGATGAACATTTTGGCAGTGTTTAGGGGTGTCCACATTGTATCAAACTGGCTTCGCGCCGCTGCTCACCACGTAGTCAACTGCAGCAGACGCTGTGATTATTGTGTTGTCGTTGCTGCTTTTTCTCCTCTTTTGTCTTTCAAGGTGAATTTATTAGTCTATGGACTTGTTTTCAAAAGCATAATTTATCATACATTCATAGAAATTGAACTAAGTATCACAAACGTGTTAATTTAAAAATTCGTTTGTGTTCTTGATTTATTAGAGAAGGAACAACCCTCTACTACAATGGACGGGTTCCGATAGTGACGGCCTTCGGAATTGCGCAATATCGCGTCCGCCCCCGTGAAAGAATCATTGGTTTGTAGGCCTTTCTATTTAAGTTCACTAGTAAAAGTTTGATCAATTAAACTGTGTGGCTTTTTTATCTAGAGGAAGTAACCTCATTGATCCTTTGGAAACGAGGCTACGCAAAGGCCTCGTAAGGCCTCCTTTTTTATTTCACTTCTTATATTAATGATGATTTCAATAAATGTATGGTTTCAATAGCCCCAATGTGCAGTTTATATAAATGTGTGTTGGGTGTTTAACCGTTGAAACCGAGAACTTCAACATAAAAGGGATACTGGTGTTATGACAAGTAAACGATGGAAAACCAAACAAAGTTCTCGATTAACGGGGTCAAGAAAAATACGAGGTTGCGTGTGTGTTTCTTTTTTTCTTGTTCTTTCTTTTTAAGGAAGTTTAACAGCCTTTACTTTTGGAAGGGTGAATTGTTTTCTATCTGTAGTTTTGATGTAAAACGAACCTTCGAACCAATCTTTGAAAATTCTGTTTCTATTGTGCGCGTTCTTGTATAGCTTGTTTTGATCACGGCAAAAAATTCAAAGCAATGCTGATCGTGGTGTCTTGAAAATTGTCTCGACTCTATTAATATTTCAGGCAGAAATATTTCTGAGATCGGTATTGGTATGAACTTTATGTTCAGTCAGATTTCAAACTGAAACTAATCATTGTTTTCCCCACGACAATAATCAATCAGCACCTGTTTTGCGTCTTTAACCAGAGTTGTTTGGCTGTTTGTCAAGGTAGTTTGCAAACGCCTCGCCCTTTTTCACGCTCAGACGTGACTGGCATAAATGACTGCATCTATTCGCAAATAAGATTTGGAGGTAGAGTTCGACCGCTAAGATCGACTGTTTCAAAGCCGACCGTCGAAAACTTCTTCAAACCTGACGACAAACCTACAGACCTCTTTTAAAGAGATGATATTAACAAGTTTCAAAAAGTTCATGCACGTTTAAGACTTTCTTTCCGAGAGAAAGAGAGGAAGAGAGAGAGAGGGGGGGGGGTGGGGGAGTGGGGGAGAAAAGAAGGAAAAAAGGGACAGTTAGTCCTGAGGCTTTGCGGTCTGGTTACCATACGCCAGCAATTATTCACAAACGACACGCCAGTAATCATACTTGTTATCCACGGTTCATTGCTCAGCATGAAACGGAGAGCGTTGCCTGTGGATTTGATTGTCAGTCCTACCTAGGTTTACTAACTTGATTCTCCTTACGCAGTTCTGAACATTTCTTTGTTGTCTTTTCATAGGCATAGTCAGGCCTATGGGTTACAGTACAGGGAACTTGGGTGAATTTAAATAACCTTTGTGTTCAAACAAAACGAAAAAGGTATCATACTCTCTTAAAAAGGTTAATGAAAAAACGGGGGAAAAACACACACACACACACACACACACAACTCCATTCAAAGTGTAAATTCTGAGAACTATTTATGGTAAACAAGAGATTTGAACGTAGCAAGTTCAACACTTTCAAAAGCAAAATCAATACCGTACTTTTTGCTTATTGCTACGAATTTCCCACACCATGACGGAAATCAAGCGCACGATCCAGGACCGGAAAAACGTCAACGACTTTTATAACACACGAGTTTCATAGCTTGGGATCTTGAAAACAAATTAATTGACACATTGCATTTGATAAGGAAGCAATGAAGACAGAAGTAATAAGAAACGACAAGCTAAAGGCCTGACACCATGAGCCGTTACAAACAGAATTGGTTGATTAAAATATCATCAAAGGATTTGTACTGATTGAAAAAAAGGGTGCATGAAATGGTATGAGCCATGAGGAATGTCATGTTACATTTGCGTTATGATGTGCTAAAAATATTCTACGCACATTCGTTTCGACATTTTGAAAGATAAATTTAAGTCTGAATAAATTAATAGATTACAAATTGACCGAAGGCGCAGTTTTTGCTATTTTCGTATTATGTCAACATTACTTCTACAAATGTATTTTTATTAAATAAATATTTTCGATTATTGTTATCAATATTATGTTCTGCTTTTTTTGTGCACGCCGTTAGAACCTTACATGATGCTCATTAATTCACGGATTGCTGTTTAATCAAAAAATCATAATGCATAACAGTATTGTCTGGTCCAAGTTCACCAATAAAATGTTATTATAAACTACTGTCCAAATATACCTGCTTTTCAAATAAATGTTAAGCAAATTATCGTTAAGTACGATTTGAACTTCTGTGGCATCGTGCACGGAGTACTTAATACCTTAAAAACCTCTCCTCAACCACCCCATAATTCTGAACATCTTCAATCGTACCCACTCTCCCCCTGATTTGAACCGTCGCCAACATTAAATGTACTCCAACCCCATTTTGTTTGCAGAAAACACCACTTTGTGTACTCTAACTCTTTTACACATTTCCAATTTTTAGTTTTGGTTGCGGAGTCCATGAATATTCACAATCAATGCGTTTACTTGTGCGACTTCAAACGGCACGAATAAATCGTGTCACAAAATATAACCGCATTGTCTTCGTTTCCTTTGACTTTTTTTGGGGGACTATCAATGGAGGTGGGACTGTTGTGGTATTGAACATGGCTCGCGCTAAGATCTCGTCCTGGTATGAACCAAAATGGCTTACAACAGATTTGGAAGGTGAAACCTAATACATTAAACATTCCTTTTCGTTTTGAACAAAAGGGAGGCTGATAAAACAACGTAACAAGAAACTAGCTAACAAAAAGGGCTTGATGAATAAGCCCTTTATAAAAGAAGTACTATCTGGGTCAAAATAAAGCGCATTGCTTTTCAAAAACTAGTCAGAGGGCCCTACTTGACTCGGCCCTAATGCAATTAAAATATGACGCTCAGCAAATGTGGCAACTGTACGAAGTGGCGTCCAATAGCCCCAAAGCAATTAAAATATCACGCTCGGTAAAATGTAGAAACTGTACAAAGTGGCGTCCAATTTCATAGCTAAAAGTCCTCGTTGTATTCTTTTTTTTCTTCTCTCTAAAATTGTGGTAATATAATAGAACCACATGGGTATCTTTTTCAAATTTAGATTTCAATTTTTCGTTTACTTCCACATTACATGAATGCAAAAAAATCATTTGAAGGACATAACAATATGCTTAAAAGATGCTTTTGTGAATAGTTAAATTAAAATTGTCATGAAATGGAAAGTGAAGACGTTGAGAATCTCGCGGTTTGTAAAACACCCACTTTCATTATCCCTAGCCCCACCCCTATATAAGGACTTGCCAGACCAATTATTCATCTGCGAATGGTGAAGTGTTAATTTTTAACTCCCATTCAATTATTATTATTTTTTTTGAAAATAAAAGCTCCAAAAATAGGTTTGTGGAACACGGGTTCTTTGGTGAGCGAAAGCAAGACTTTGTATCACTCAAGCAAAGGAATTTTTGTAGTCGACGATTGAGGTAACTTGGTAACTTAGCTACCCCTGCCGCTTCTTTTATTGTGGAACAATTTACCGCTACATTTTAATCTTTTTCCTTGGCTGGCGTCTTTTAAACCTCCCTCTAGCCTCATTTGATGACTGCTACATAATCACTACCGGTACACCTATGTACCACCGTTTATCTACTTCTTTGCCCTCCATAATTTATTGTTTTGCTGCAATGAGCAACTTTCAACTTTGATCCGTCTGCACACTGGTGCATATTGAGGCACAATCTGGCAAAACACGCATGTGCGCCCCTTATTATGGAGCACGTGATAGTTTACTTTTTACTGATACTTTGAGGGCGGGTCAAAGTGTACATAAAACAACATTGCGCGTTACAAACAATACAGTGCGCCACCAAACGTTTGCCTTACAGAGAAGCCGTTTTTCAGACTGAATATAATGGGGAAAAGTGAAGATCGTATGAAATTCTCGAACGCCCCCTGTATCGTTAATCGAACTGAAGTCCGTTATATTTGAAAAGTTAAGATCTCCTTTAAATTAAAAGCTTATTAATTAAGTTTAGTTGTTTTTTGAGTGGTCATGTGCTTTACAAAAACTATGTTGATGCTCCTTTAAGTACTGTTTTTAAAGTACCAGTCTAGAATGCAAACAGTCTTCAATTAAAATGCCCTCGCAAGCCAAGTTCCTGGTGGCGCACTGAAATATTATGAATCACGTGAATCGTCAACAGGTATCACTTTTAAGAACAGACGTCGTAAATTATAAGCAACTGACGTGACCGAAACGTAGGCTACCCAATGAGAATGCAAGCCCAAGGTTTGGCTTTTCAAATAGAAACAAGCACTTGGTCCGTAATGTTGATTAAATTGTCATTGAATTGCAGACCCCATCAATTTGTCAAATAACTTCTATTTGTAGATTGAGTGCACGTGGGACTTCGTTTTCTTGGGTTGTTAGAAAAAAATATTCACTAACTGTGCATCCATTTTGTTTCTCAACAATAACCCCCCCCAAAAAAAAAAAAAAAAAAACAAAAAAAAAAAACGAGGCCTTAAGAACAACAACAGTCTGGTGCCTTTATATTTTGCATTGAAAATTAGAGATGTTGATTGCTATTGTGTGTGTTGAGAACCTTACAGTTGTGTACACAGTATACAGCATGATAAAGTTTGATTGTGTTAGTGACCCTTTTCAACATAATTTAACTGTAACCACATTTTTACCACGTCCCCATACTAACAGTTTATTTAATAAACTGACACACCACTATTATATACACAACAATTATGGCCAATAAAACAAAAATACCAGAGGGCCTGATACAAACTATTATAAATTAAAAAAATCACACACAAAAATTTGTTATTATTTATTT
Organism: Marthasterias glacialis; assembly: GCA_911728455.2. Taxonomy (NCBI): domain Eukaryota; kingdom Metazoa; phylum Echinodermata; class Asteroidea; order Forcipulatida; family Asteriidae; genus Marthasterias; species Marthasterias glacialis. The sequence continues at coordinate 10,202,005 of OU452238.1, read as the reverse complement.
TTCCTAAAACAAAATGTCGTCATCTCAAGATAAGTTATGAACAAAACAAACCCGTAATGTAATTGGAAGTAGTTTGATGCATCCTTGTTTTAATATCTTATAATGTCTACAAAAATTGAAACATTTACCTTTGTCTCTGAGCGGGGGACAAAAGGATAATGCTCAAATTTTAACAGAAGGTTTTTTTCCGTTATTATTTATTTTTCGTCAAACAAAATGTCGTCATCTCAGGATAAGTTATCGTTATATGAAGAAAAGAAAACAAATCCGTAATATAATCTGAAGGATGTACCTTTTTTTCTTTTTTTTTAAAATCTGATAATGTCTACATAACAAGAGTTACAAACATTTGTCTGTGTTAATGCTACATTATGTGCAAGACTGGATTGTCTGTTGGATTTATGATTTTGGCTGATTGCTAATCTTGTATCTATGAACTCCCTTAGACAGTTTGAAAAGAAACGTATGTAGTCAACAAGTATATCGAATTAACTAAGGTTCAGAAACAACCACAGGGCACTCCTGACCACACGGCAATTTCCAGTTGCAAGTTGGTAAGTCCTCTTTAGAATTTTCCTCAGTCAAGTTGACTTAATGAGTCCGATTTGGTGATGGTGATTAACGTATTTCTAGAGCTCTCATTTAATAATGTTTGTTTGAATTATGTGAATCTCAAAAAAGTAGTGAAGGTTTGACATTATGCATTGTTCAAAATAAGTAAAAAGGATCGGAATTATTGTACTGCTCGGACAACCAACGTCCTTCCCGGATGTAATTTTTAAAACAAAGTAGATGCGTTTTCCCAGCCTTAACGTAAATGAAATCTAAATTTGAGTTTCTTGTCTTTTTTTCACGCGCCCAACCTTTGTGAAAATAAGTTTAAATAAATTGATGGATCACACATTAGCAAAGCCCTTGAAGGATAATCCAAATTGTTCCTCTTTTTGACTAAAAAAAAATGCAATTATGAGCGTCAATTCTACTTGTTCAAACAAGTATCCGAATGATCCCAACATAATCCTTGATATTAATCAATTGTTGTAATTGTTTCAACTTAATCAGTTTTTTATTATCATAAACTCTTGATATATTCACTGAATTGCTTTATATAATGAACAAATATTAAACCACTTACCCAGACTTCCCGATGAATCAATCAATCTTAATAAAGACAATTAATTAAAAAAGTATCAAGATTAAATTACAATTTATATCGAACGGCCGTGTGTTAAGTGCTTTACCTTTGATAGGGCAAACATTAGCAGTAATCACCACCCATAGGGCGGCAGACAATCTACATTGTAATGGGAACTGAGCATGGAGGAGTTTTAACGCGTGTTCAAGTGTTTATAGGCCTGTGGCGGCCATGCTACAAAGAGGAAATTCCCGTGACATGCAAGCAACCGATTCGCCAAAAAGCCATCGTCACTTATTAGCGAGCCGCTCAAGCATGACCACCTTGCTTATAAACCTCTCATGATAGGGCCTAGTATCGCGGTATCACAACAGAGCATCCACTTTAATAACTGAGGCGGATTTAGAACGGTTTATTTAGAAGGGTATGGGGAGCGTTATCATGATACGTGACAGCCTCGTTTATAAGCTATGGTGGCCAGTCGGATCGGGTACTGCAAGAAACCCTATTTGCCATTAAGAAGAATACCCAAGAGTTCACGGAATCGCATCCATTATTATTACACGATTTGGACAAAATTTTTCATTTTACTTCACCCGAAGATATCAGATTAAATTTAGCATAAATCTGAGAGTCATTAAATCCAACCCATTTATGTCCGTGAGGCCACTAAATAAGACCTAAATTGTAGTCTGGAGTTGAATGTAGCCCGAACCTTAACTTAAGCCCAACCTTGTACCGAACTGGTAGCCCAAGGAAGATGAAAAAAGAAGATGTCAAAAATCATCATTAAAAATGTTCCTTCAACCTATCAGGACCCGAGGGCGGGCGGGGGGGGGGGGGGGGACACAGTGTGCCCTCTACCATACTTTTTGCCAGTAACTTTTTAACACGTCGTCTGATCACCGCGAAATTGTCTGACTTTTCCCAAAAAAGAATTCCTTTTTGTTGTGATTTAGGTCTACATTACAAACAAAATAACAGTCGGGTGGCTACATCGTCGTCCGACTCCCACGCATAACTCAAAAATAAACCTTTTGTATAGTAGAATACTGGGAGTTTATGAAACAGTAATGTAATAAAAATCAATGTCACTATATACAACTTTAATAAAAAAAGGCTTAGTGTGTTATTATTACCAAAAGCTGACTGTTGATGTGACTTTGTTGGTCACAGTATGTATTTGCATGTAGTTTGCCATCAGCTGAGATGACGTAGTACCCACTACATCAGGTCACGTGATGACATGTAAACATTTGTCGCGCAATCGATCTATTGAATGGATTATAGCACCCCAACATTGACTCCAGTTAGTAAATTAGGTTGTAATTATATTGATTATTTTAAATGAACACGTTTGCCCAGTTTCAAAACATTTGGACAAAAAATACAGAAATTACGATTTTTAATTAAAAAAATGGGGAAACAAACCACAAAAAAGCCGGTCCAGATAGGGTTAATTGCCACGTTTTATTACTTTTGGAGTTACTGTTAATTCTTTACTTCTTATAACAAGTTACTTAAATCTAAAATCCGATCGAAACCGTTCTCTTTATGACAATCGAAGAAACACACCTGAGATATTCAAAATGACAAAATGTCAATTTAGAGAAAGCTTGTTTTTAAGGATGGGAATGTTTCAACGGCCGTACCATTATTTTAAGTGACTACGAGCCGCCACTTCAATTCCATTTCGTTATTATGAATCAGTCTTCATTTCGATTTAATCAATGACAAAACTCGAAATTCATGGATCATGACACATCTTCAAACCACTGAATGGGCACATCATGATTATTGCATTGCAATAAATAGATAAGTGTGCACGCCGCTATAATATAATAAAAGCACCACACGACAAGAATTGTTATCATTTCTTTATTACAAAGAAACGGTTTATTCAAACTGAACGGCTGCCGATAATTATGATTTTGAAATGTGACAACCACAATTGTTATAATTCAAACAGATATTTCAAAAAGATGTTTATACAAAAAGCCCTCGAAAATAAGCACCGTTTAATGACCGTTTAAGGGAATGTGAAAATTAACTTCCATACTCTGGTTTGTGTTTTAGTATATAGGTCATTCAACTTATATAGACAAATAAAGAGCAATGTTTGAAAATCTAATATGGATAAAAATCAAAACAAATATGGATAACTGTTATTAACACAACATATGACACAAACGATGAATACAGTATTTTTTCATATAAACCTGTCAATCCATTACACACATACATCTTTCCAAAGACTTTACTATAGTTACCTTTCACTGTATTTTTGTTTTAAACTATGATTCAACTAATGTTATTTTTACGCGCTGCGTAGCAAAGCGAGCGAATTGTAACAGTGATTTTCGTATGGGCTATAGCTACAAAGAGAGCTTGATTCGGGTAGGAACTGCAACTGTCTTTTTTTCAATGTGGGGTTCACGTTTTTTTTTTTAAGTGCAGTGTTTTTACTTTGTCCGATCAATATTTATACAGCAAAAAACAAACCTGTGAAAATTTGGGCTTAATCCGTCATCTGAGTCAGGAGAAAATAGTGAAAAACCATGTACCCTTTTCAGCATGTGAACAGATTGTCCTTAATTTCGGTTTGAACAACCAAAATCAGCTGTTGCGTTTTTCTAGGTTTTCAGATACAGTTTTCTCGAATGTGACAGCATTTTATGTAGAGGGAAATATTTCACAGAAAATTGGTTTTACTATCAACTTCTCAAACAGTAAGTTTTCAGACTGAAACTTACTAATGATGTTTTTGATCCTCGTAAAAAAACAATCATGTACAGTGCCTTTAATAATGATTTGAAAAATAAAAATCTTTTAAAGGTTCTTCTGACAAAAAATAATAACAACGAACTGAAGTAGTAGAAGCACTCAATTTCTGACTTGGTAACGATTTCCAAACTAAAGGTAACACACCTACATTCTGCGGATGTAAATCTTCACATCAATTAATATTCCTGGCCTATTTGTTTCTCTTCCTAGTCATCATCACCAACCCTGACCCACAATGTCAATCCCGTTTCAAAACAAGAAGGCTGTGGTCAAGTCCATGCACGTTAACCCTATCAGTATAATGTGCTCCCATCCCGTTATTTTTTGCTCACAACTTTTAACGGCGAGACTGTTCACTGTCAACTGTTTTGACTTTTTCCAAAATGTATCTAGGGTCGTAACCATAAAAATAAACCATTACACAACCCATTCACCTTGATTATGTATGTATGTTAAACTAGTAGGGGTGATGGCCTTAGCTTTCGATTCAAACCGGACCTCCGTCAAAAGCAGTAACGAGCACAAACATAAAAACAGATCCATCTATAGAAAAAAAGGGGCGAGTAAAATTGTGGGAAGGAATCAAGAAAAGGCGGGGAAAATGATAGCCAATCAAACTTTACAGACAGATTACATTATGTATATATATACACGTATAAGTGAATTTATAAAGGCAAATATTTTTGCAATGAACACCCCACCCCGAATAAAAAGGGAGAGAGAAAAAGAAGAGAACCCGATTATTTACCCTTACTTAATTGTGATCGTGTCATTACCAGCTAGTTTTATTCCACATAACACTATGGATTTCTGAATGTTGTTCAACCCCGTAACTTGCCTATAATCAGGTATAATCAGGTTCTTTACCCAAAGGGAAAGGAAGAGACCCAGACCCCATAATGTTAGTTTTCTTGTTTGTTTGTTTGTTGGGTTATCTGTTGGGTTGTTGGCTTGTTTGTTTGTTTTTTTATTTGTTTGTTATGTTCGTTTGTATTTGTTTTTTCCTTGCACCGTTACGTTTAATGAACCTTTTTCAAAAGTCTCGAGAAAATCGGCCACGAACTTTGGAAAATACAGAGGGGCACATTATGCCCTCCTCACCTCCACCCATCCCCCACAGATTGAAAAAAGCATGCTCCTGATGGGGTGGAAGTCTCTTAGCTCTATAAACAGTCATCAAATGATTGTTTTTTCCCCGCTGTAATTGATCCTCTATTATAGGCAATCAGCAACTCGCCACGATCGGCTTTCGTCTTTCTGTTTAACTTTTATGCAATACTATAAGTAGAAACTAAATAATGACTATAGGGTATTTCATAATGTGGAGGTTGATTTGCTCACATAACCTAAGGAACAACTGCTTCGAAATTAATGCTCAACAACGCAAAGATTATGTACTAATTAACTTACATTTGACGTCGATACAATACTTACCTAATTGCTTTGCTTAATTAAGAGTACAACCACGGCTCGTATAAACCAATTAAAAGACACGAACTGAAATTACATGATCATGAATTCAATATTCAAATTTAATAAGAACAAAAATTTTCGCCAAAGATTCTTAGTAGCAATTATATGTTATAAGTATCGTGCGACGGAAGTATATATTATCAGCGGGAAAATAATCCGTTATTACGAATTAATAATCCGTTATTACGAATTACTAATCCGTTATTACGAATTACTAATCCGTTATTACGAATTACTAATCCGTTATTACGAATTACTAATCCGTTATTACGAATTAATAATCCGTTATTACGAATTAATAATCCGTTTTTACGAATTAATAATCCGTTTTTACGAAATACTAATTCATTAGCAAAAAGAACATTGGAAGAAAACAAGTAAAGCATATTCGGATGTCTATATCCAACCCATACAGGAAATCTTATGCTTCACAAACGGCAGTAATGAAGCTATTATATGGGTTCGGGTTTACTTGACTTGGATTAAATAATAGGTTAGCCTGAAATTGAGATCATGTGTTAGTCCGAGGCTATTTTAGACTTTTGGATGATATATTACTATTACAGTAGTATTTAAAATATTTGGGGTGATGGGTGTTCATTAATTAGATTTCATTAATGAGAGTAATTGCTGTTGAAGGGTTCATGTCTATACCATACTTAAATAATATTGATCGGATTGTATTATTGTTATATCCTTTGGATGACACTGATTATTTATACACATTAATGACAGTAATTAAGTTGTTGTATGGGTTCGTTAAACTGTTCTTGTCTTACAGTTTTCCTGCAATTTTGGAATTCACATCGCTTATCATTTTTTAGATTATTTTAGATTTTGGATAAGATATATTAAAGAAATCTCTTTTTGTTTTTGTTTGGGCTGAAACTTGTTATGTACATCTCATTAATACTGGTAGCAGGGGATCACGCTAACACTATACTTGGGTGGGATTATCACATATATATTTTCTTTCAAGACATCGACAAAACAGCGGAAAACCTTCAGATGCAGGAGTGGTAATAAAATATCAGATAATAGTGGTTATATAAAAATTACTACAAAGAGATTTCATTACATAAAAATTACACGCAAAACTGTAAAAATGGCAAGAACACGTACATCAAAGGGATGGGACACAGGGATGGGGAGGTCGGGCAAGAGGCGATTCGGCGGGGGTGTGGTTGCCAGGGGTGAATTTTTAGGACGGGATTAGAGGCAGTGATCACAGACAAGAAGAATAAAGTTATGCAAGGAGTTGAATTTGTTTTTTTTTCATCATTTGGATGGGTGTTTATAGCAATTGGAATCTCTTTAGGGATTCAGGTTTATTTATAATCGTTTTTAAGTCAAGGTACACAGTTGGTAATTGTTTAAAAAACAATCTTAAAACTCATCAACTATAAAATTCGTAAAGGCACCACTCCTCCAAGAAATATTTCAATCTTACATACTGTCAAAGTTGAGAAAAACGTTTTTTGAGACCTTACACATCACCGTTGCCTATTTTGATAGCCGCAGTCGAAATAATCCAACCTGAACTTGCATAAAATCTCTGACAAAACAACTATTTTCTCCAAAAGTTATCTCTAAAACGTAACCATAATGTGAGTTTCATCAGATTTTTCACAGAGGTTGCTTTTATGGTGTGTTCATTGAAAACTATGGGGATAGTAAAAGTATACTCTTCCGAATTACAATGATAAACTTTCCTTATAATGATTGCCCGATTTGGGATTACAAGATGACATAGTTTTTATCATCCAAGACGTTTTTGATTTGGTAGTTTAGTATCTCTCTCTATCCCCGTTGCGATTGGGAGTGTGTGATTCATCGTATAAAGAAACAACACCGGTTATTATTCAGTTTGTATCTCATCCCTTGGGTATAACAAAGTTAAAATATGAAAACATAAAGACAGTCTAGAGTATGTCTTGCCACCACAGTATTATAAACCTTTTATTTTGTTTATTTGGAATTTTTAACTCTTGTTTGGTGGCATCTTTGCATCAACATCAATTTTGACGAATTCTTTGAGCATATCTTCACCAAATACGGCCCATGTTGTAATGTACAGATCAAGTGCCCCCGTTGTGTGCGTTTTGATTCGGTTCCCTGGGGTCAGTGTAGCCCCTCGTGGGTAATCAGAAGGGGGCTAATTCGGGGAGCGTGTCCAACGTCATCGCTGCAATCCGATGGGGAGAAAAGGGAATACAGCGACCACATATGGCGAGTTCGTCAATTACTAGACATTACGGATTCCACGCGTGGTTTGTAACGAAGTGTTCAGACTACAGCTGGGCTGATGCGGTTGCAATATCGGATATCTTTGTATCCGGCACTACTAGCATTTCTACTCCCTACGCAACTTGGCTCCACCTTTTTTCCCCTTCTTCCTGTTAAACCATGTCTGTGTTTTCGTTATTCACTATTCACTATTATGTAGAACTCGTTTCCTTTTTATTTGATGAAGCGTTCACTGGATGTAAAAGTTGGGAGATTGTATCTATTCAAATAAGAATTCGTTCAGTTCTTTTTGAGACTTTTAAGCTCTATATGTGTCTGGAAACTATTGACACTTTTCAGTGACAAACTGAATCAACTGTCAAATCAGATCTTCATTGAAAGCGAGCAAATTAAGGGTAGTATTTTCTTACAGAATAACGTCCGGAAAAGCCCTGGCATTCACTTCGGGCTCTCGCTTCAAGTTCGATTAATTTAAAGATCTACCCTAGCAAAACGTGCAGGTAAAACGCTACGTATTTGCTATGACCGGTTTTGGTCTACCGTGGACCGTGCCAGTGCATAAATGCATGGGGGAAATCAACGCCCTGACACCGGTCTGACTGCCCGGTGCTGCAAACACCGTGGACACTCGGATCCATTTCAGTGATATGCAACGACACAAAGTAAAACATCCATCAAGTATTACTTGTCTGCAACCTAAATTTCCGATTGTTGACCGGGACTTATATTTACATTGTTTGGCCCAATTTGTGCACACTTTTAATTTGAAAATACGTTTTGCTCAACACAGCGTGTTTGGTTTATGATGCATGAATGATATTAAATGGTTTTGAATCCCAAATTTTAATTTTAATATTGACACCACTGTCAAGATTGACACCGCTATCAATAATATAACAGTGTCATCTGAAATGCTGCTTTATCCGAGGAAGTTGTCTCTGAGCCTTAAGTTGTTATTTTGATTTGTCAATAAAAATCACAGACATGTACGTCAATAATAACCACAGACATGTACGTGCACAAAATCCGTAAACCGCTATGGTGTGTTTTCTCGAGAAAGTGTCAACCTACTTTTGTTACGTTTTTCACAGGTTGGCGGCATGGTTTGGGCTGCATAGTTTATGCAATGAAACTGCTTGGACGTAGGATTACAAGAAGTAGTGAAATAAGTCAACCTTAATAATGAAATATTGCAAAATAATCTTAACACAATATCTTTAACATAAGATGCTTTCTGAAAATTATTCATTTTGGTTACCTGTTTAAGAATAAAGAAGAAAAACAAAAACCAAGGAAAACAACTATTTGAGATCTTTGGATGATCCATCAAAATCCATGGGATAACCCATTAATCTCAGCTATTCCATGGGCGTTAACATTGGGGTGGGACGTGGGAGAAGAGGACGCAAGAAAAAAGACCGACAGAATAGTGTGTTGAATTAGTTCTTCTTATTCCCTGAAGCATAATCCATACCTTTTTGTAAACATGCAGACATGGCCTGTTATGCTCTTGCACTGGAACGTTTCACACGTCTTTACTGTTTTGAAGAATAACTCGAGTCCAACATCTAGACTACTTTAAGGCGAATATCAATCCTTACCTTCAGCTTCCCTGAGTTATTTTCATCTGACAATGTTTTCTTCTTGTAGTCCCTTACCAAGAGTGGCTTTTACCTTGTTTGGGGCGAACTTGCATATTCAACAAATACTGCAGATAAGGCTCTCCTTGTGAATGCGCAATAACGGATTGTGAATCTGTAATAACGGATTGTGAATGCGCAATAACGGATTGTGAATCTGCATTAAAGGGTTGTGAATGCGCAATAACAGATTGTGAATCTGTAATAACGGATTGTGAATGCGCAATAACGGATTGTGAATCTGTAATAACGGATTGTGAATCTGTAATAACGGATTGTGAATGCGCAATAACGGATTGTGAATCCGTACCAATGGATTGTGAATGCGCAAAACGGATTGTGAATCTGTAATAACGGACAGTGAATGCGCAATAACGGATTGTAAATCCGTACCAACGGATTGTTAATGTGCAATAACGGATTGTGAATCTGTAATAACGGATTGTGAATCCACAATAACGGACAGTGAATCCATGACGCTCCGGTACCCTGACCTATTCCTTTGGCATTTCTACTGACTGTTTCGTTTCACGCTTAAAACTATGGTATTTGTATAAACCTTATTCTTGTATCAAGGTAGAGATACTTCAGTGATAATTACGTAATAATAATATGGTGATGCCCAGTATAAAACGTACCTGCGCCGTCGACTCATGGTCACAGTGTTCTTCAGCTGCACCACAGAGTCCAGCACTGAAATTAATTGTTTTGTAAAATTATGTTCCTCCCTACAGTAAATTGAGAATGCGCAATAACGGATTGTGAATCCGTAATAACGGATTGTGAATCCGTAATAACGGATTGTGAATCCATAGTAACGGATTGTGAATCTGTAAAAACGGATTGTGTATCCGTAGTTACGGATTGCCGACCCGTAATAACTATTTGTGAATCCGTAATTATAAGTTAAGGATTGTGAATCCGTAATAACGAATTCGAAATTTTTCTTTGGGGCGCTTTTGGGCTTTTGTTATGTTTCAGACGGAAACATTTTCCAGGACAAGAAGAAAGCTTCCAGATTGAAAATCGTCATTCTTCATTTTTGGTCACTACTGGAACCTTTAATGCTACTGACCCCGGTACTGTGGCTTTACTCTGATCCAGTAAGGCTTAAGTTTTATCCGAATAGGCCTAAGGTTTTATCTAAAACATTCAACCTTTTAGTCGTTAATGTTAATTAAGTCGTTGAAGAGACAACAACCTCATTAGAAGAATCAGTATTCACATTAGCCTGGGGCTTCGATAGTTGTTGGTGGTTGTCCAACCTTGTTATCTCATTTTTGTATTTTGTATGTCTAAGTTAGTTCGATTTATTAGTATTACAAGCTGCTGTTGCGTGGTACCGGCCTGTGTTTCAGGTGTCAGTGGGTGATGTTTCCAGACAATATTGTTACATTATTATAAGACATGAACTGCTACGTTAAAATACTATATTAATTTATTCCAATCACCAGTGTTATGTTTTCATACAGGAAGACTTGACTAGAATTCGGCGATTAGACAGTGAGACGGGGCATTCTTGAAAGTCCAAGTCATTTTCTAGCAGGATCTTTATTTGTCATTTTTCGCTACGTATGTCTCGGACCTGGTTCGGAGGGATATTGGGCAGGTGCAAGATGAGACATGAATGGGGGAAATAGTAGAGGATGAAAAGGGGCGCATAGAATCAGAAGTTCAAGCGAGATACAATTCATAATGCGGAAGGTATGCGCATCCGCTCGTGAATAGACGCTGACAATAAAAGAAACAGCCCGTAATTTATAAAACTGTAAATAGGTATATTTTTTATTTATTTAATTATTTATTATTATTTTATTTTTGAAAGTGAAGGTTGTGATCTCCACACAAGTGTTGATAACTATTGATGGAAATCTGTACGGGCAAGCCTTTTAATTTAACTCTTTATTCATCCATTTATAATTTTATTTTGGTATTCGTTTATTATTGTTTGTTTATTACTTTGGTAAGAACAACTTGAATATTCAGCAAATTTTTCAAAAATTATTTTAGATATTTTGTATTTGTTTATTTTATCTATTATTTTGGTTTTGTTGTTTTGTTCTTTTCATTAACTTATTTGTACATTTATTGAATTATTTATTTGTATAATTATATAGACAATTGTTTTTATTGATAATGTTATTATCATTATTATTACTATTTTCCCCTCTTATTTTGTGTGTTTTGGGTTGTCCGTTGAACCGAAGATCCGGATAATTTGACAAAGCGAGGATGTCCTCGCTTCGCTTTCGTTTACAAAACCAATGGGGATGTCCAAACGAGGGTAGATCAAAGTGAATCCTCGTTTTACGGGTTCGACACATGTGTGTGTGTGGGGAGGGGGGGAGAGGGGGGGGGGGTGCTGCACAGTGAAGATATGTCCCTGAGTCAACTATAATAACTTGTTATGGTTTTCCAATTTCACAGTAATTAGTCTAGCGCAGAACAGTTGAACCTCTGCAAAACAGCTGATTGGTATATCAGTGCAAATAGGAGATCAGTGTGCTACACTTTGAAGTCTGCTAGCCTGCTAGCAAAGTAAACACGTTTACGTCAAAATACTAAATCGAGCCCGGGGAGTTGAGCTAAGGGGTAGGCTAGAGTGTTTCAAATATACTACCGATTTTCAGGGATATATAAACAGAAAGCCCAATGCGCTCATTCCCGTGTTAGCCTAAGTGTTACCGGTCCCAGTGATTATTGGATACAATAGTCATCGGAAATTAATTTTTGCAATTATTTTTTTTCTTGAAAATAAAGAGGAGAATCGCAGTAATAACTTGTTAGGTTTTCCTTTTTCTATATGAATATTGATATGTTGACACACTCGGGGATGGTGGTAAAACATTATAATAAGCTACAGCTATATTAGTGATAGGTGCCATACATTTGATGAAACATGATTGGGGTGGCATGGGTGGCTAGTGCGTAAAGCGCTCACCTCTCACCACTGTGGCCCTGGTTCAATTCCCGGTAAGGCCATCATGTTAGTAGAGTTATGCATTGGTTCTTTCCTATGTCAGGAGAATTTTTCTCGGGGCCCAACGTTTACCCTCCTTCTGGAAAAAACACTTTCGACCTCTGACTGTGCTCCGTGGTGGTATTATGCGATGTGGCTGGCTGACAAAGGAGTCCTTGCATGCCTTCGGCTCGACCACATTGTAGCCGTGTCCTTCGCAATTCAGCTTCTCAGCTGCAAGTAAGGATGATTAGCTTCTAAAATTAGTATTATTATTATTAGTATATGATTGTTATACATCTGTGCTTGTTTGGTTCACTAACTGCATGAGTCACATGGTTTCCAACTGAGGTAATGAAAGAGTATTGATTCGGCCCAAAACCAATTTATTATTAAAGACAGTCAGGAAACAAGACATGCGATGCTTGTAAAAAATGCAGTGGTAATCAAAGTTTAATCAATTAAATCTTATCCATGAGTCTCAAGTGACGATCGGTTCCCCACATAGATTCGGAATTTTCAGACGATATCGATAAATTTGATAGAACTTGAATCGAAACCATCGTGAACAATCGTGTACAACATTCATTAGATACAAATATGTGGCTGCAAAATGTCCCTTTGCATCCAACAAATACAATGGTAGTGCAATTTCACAGTCTCCATAGGAATGACACATGGACTTTATCTCATTTTTGATTGATCTCTTCTATGCACGACAACCAATTGCGAACAAATGATTCAATACAAAACTAAGCAATTGAAAGATTGATTACTTATTTTACAATCCCTTCAAAATAAGACTGCAAGACTGATCCACATGGCATCCAAGCACACACTGACTTCTCCCCCTTAATGCTGTTTTTAGTCTCTTCACAACGAGTCTCCGCAGTATCTCACTGAGTTACTCCATATCCACCAATCTGCCTACAATCTGTGCTCATCCTGCCAGACTACCCCTAATTTTCCAAAGTTGAATAAGAAGGCTGGAGACAGTTCATTCTCATGTACTGCTCCTATAAACTCTGGACCTCAATACCTCATGCATTGGCCAACGTGACTTCTACTTCCCAGTTAAAAAACATCTTAGAACTATAATATTCCAACGGAAAGCATTTTTCAAAAAACATTTCATTTTACTGCAAAAAACTGAAGAAGTAGTTTGAAGAGCCAATCTGACTTCAGATTAGCCAACTTATGTTAATCCCTCCCGGATTACGTTTGCATGTAAAAATACCTAAGGCATGTTTTTTTGACAGTTAGAACTGTGTAATCTTACACATGTAGGCCTAAATGTTCCGTCAGTAAACAAGACACAGTGACTACGGTTTCCATGATCTCTCTATCTCTATATTCTGAAATCTTTACTATTTTGCACAAAATGCCCACTTAAAATGTTGATGTCAAAATCCCCCTTGTACGGGGGCTTTGTAATTTGATACCGTAACCGACTGACACCCCCCCCGAACGATATACGTAACATGAGACGTAATGAGTAACCCCCCGCTAGGTCAAGAGTGGGCGAGGCCGAGACTACATTGCTTCATGTGTATGTTTTAGTTTCGTATTAACTGAATTGTGTGGACCAAATTCTACGGTGTTCATTGCGCGCTATGTGAAATGAACTCAATAATAACATTTAGGCATAAGTATCGATTACGATATATAGCTACCATATAGTCTGTCCCCCTGAACCATAACAAAACGACTGAGTGCATGCATGATACCATGTTATTGATAGCTTGAAACAGGATTAAACGGTTGAATAGACCGATTGCGCGACAATGTTGACATGCGGTCACGTGACCTCCTACTGGGTATAACGCCATACCGCTGATGGCAAAATACTTGTAAAGAGATGGGTACGAAAACAGTCGATTTTACTTTTGTTAATTGATAAATTAGTTAATCAGCCTCTTTATTTAAAGTAGTATGTTGTGGCATTAATTTAAATCACATCTCTGTTTCATGGCAGGTTAGTGTCGTTTTGGCTAGTTAGTTTTAAGAGTGTTCATTTGGGGTTTATTTTATTAACCCACGTTTGCCAATTCTTTTCATTATCATTTTTGCTATTTTTGTTGTTGTAGCTACTTTCGTCTGTTACATTTTTCTCGTTGTAAACATATGTAAAGTTGTTTGCTTCCCTTTTTGTTTATCAATACTCGCTTCTTATGGGCTTTTTCTGTATACTTGTTTTGTGTCATTTAGCACTTTTCATTTGCTTTTATGTTTGCCGATATGACCGCCGATAATGCATTTAATGCTGATAACCTTTATCAAAGTACCTGTTCTTATTTTGATCGCAGTGATTTTTGTAACCTCGATGTATCTACTCCTGATCTACTCAAAAACTTTAACTCTTCGTGCCAAGAAATTCACCACGGTGTTCCTCAAGGCTCTATTCTTGGTCCCCTTCTTTTCCTGCTTTACATCAACGACTTGAGTTTTGCCTCTTCTATTCTTTCTTTCACACTATTCGCCGACAATACAACTATTACATACTCCGACTCCAACACAGAAACTTCTCTCATAAGTGTCTCCTCCTGGTTCAAGGCTAACAAACTTTCTCTCAATCACCACAAAACTAAATTCATGATCTTCAGCAAATCTTCTCATCACCCTAACAGCACATCTATTCTTCATATTGACTATCTTCCAACCACCCAAGTCCACTCAATCAACTTCTTAGGCACTATCATTGACGACAAGCTATCTTGGTCGGACCACATTTCTTCCATAACCAAAACCATCTCACGCAACACTGGTGTCATGTCTAAGCTTCGTGCTTTTCTTCCTCCTAAATCTCTTATCTTACTTTATAACTCTTAAATAATTCTTCCCTATCTTAACTACTGTAACATTGTTTGGGCTCTTGCTTCTAATAACAAGCTCCATTCACTAATCATCACTCAAAAAAGGGCTATTAGGGTTTGTACATACTCACATCCCCGTGAACACACTGCACCCCTTTTCACCCAATTGCATACATTAGCACTTCCAGAAATCAACAAACTTCATACGGGCATCTTTATGTATAAATTTACTAACAACCTATTACCTCCCTCCTTTTCTTCATTTTTCAGCTGGTGGGATACCTATGGGTTTCATAGGTATCCCACCAGCTCACGAAAGCACATCTTTATGTACCGTACACTCGCACATCACACTCACTAAAAACACTTCGTTTCAGCGGGCCTCGTCTTTGGAATGCCATTGACGAATCTATTAGATCGCTCTCTTCTGTGGGTAGATTCAAACGTGTCTATAAAAGAGCTCTCATTTCCCAATATCTGATATAGTTTGTTCTCACTTGAGTTTGCAATTTCTTTGGATGATTTTAGCTTCAAAACTTTGAAATGTTTGTGTCGAAAAGTGTGTGGTGTTCGCGGTCGTCTGGCCTAAACGTCCCGTTGTGCGCTGGTACACATCGTGCACATTTATACGGTACTTGTACAAATTGCAAGACTTGCTGGAGCTGGCCTTACTGGCCTTATTCAGCCACTTGAGGGTCTCTGGTACAAACTCTGGAATATTTTTCACAGATTTTGAGCAAGAAAAGCTTCGATCGAATAAACTAAATGCAATATCATCGTGTACCGTACCGCAATTTCCTATGGAGGATGTCGTGTGTTTACATTTTTATACCCAGAAGTGGTCACGTGACGCAGGTCGCGCAATCGGTCTATTCTTCACAGTGAACTTGAACGAGAAAAAAGGCAACCAATTTCACAGTAGACAATGGGGAAAGCTGACGTTACCGAGCTGTAATTCGTTGTAGTTTCAATCTTGAAACTCACTGAGGTTACACTTTTGACTCGTTGTCATACGTCTTTTTGCTTTTTTTCACCTTTTTGGATGTCTCTTTTACCGAACTGTCGGCATGTTGTTGAATTTTCGAAGTTTGTATGTTATCTTCTACCCAAAAAGTTCACCAGAGCATGCAACTTAACACTGCTGCATACATGCACACGTATAGTCGTCTTCCTTGTAAATAATGTTGCCCCTCTACCTCGAATATAGAGATGTAACGCCGTATACACACGCCAGGGTGGGTTTGAATATCTGTCTATCCATTGGCGTAACTAGGGGGGGGGGGCATTTTCCCCCATCTGATGTCCGTGAAATCTGGACTTTTGATACTGAAAATTGCCAGAATAAAATGTTCATTTTATAAATAAACGGCATAACATAAGAACGCTGAAAAGGGTTTGTTTAGGACAATACAAACGGAAACTGCATGTTTTAATTGCCAAGAGTGCCCCCCATAGATGAAATCGTGCATCTCCTTTGTTCCCCCCCCCTAAATTTCACCCTAGTTACGCCGCTGAATCTGTCCAAATGACATAAATGAATTCAAAGTTATAGTCGTGTTTTGGTCTGTATCGACTGTTTCATGATTTTGCCAGACTTTTCAGGCAGTGTATCCACTCATAAAGATGTCAAACTCAATGTGTTAAGACTAATCCCCTCCAAAAACAAACTATAAATACAGCGGGAAGACTATTATTCTTTGTTCGCAGACAAAATATTTAGTACAGGTGCGCAAAAAACTTGCCTCTCTGGTTCGTAGAGAGTGGATTAATCAGTCATTAAACTCGTATGATTCAGAGTTATAAGATGATTTGGAACTTTGAGACAACGGACCTGTATTTCCAGGAACTTGTACCGGTAGGTTTTCAAGGTTAGTAAGTACGCAATGTTTACTTCATTAGAAGACTAGTTGTTTGCGTGTTTACGTATTGAGAACAGTTCAGTGTCTACAAAACATGTTTTTGTGAGCTGCCGGTTGTTTTGAGTCCCGATCTATTTCAACGGACGTAATATAAAGACTACATTTAACGGAAGCATATAGTTTCAGGATTTCTTATAAATTTTACTTTAGCCTCTGGAAACTCATTATTCTCGAGGTAAAAGCAAACATATTTAAAAACGTAGGATCCTGTGCAAAATTTCGTTAGTGAAAGGGAATTTGTAGGTGTTCGGGCTTCAGCCAAACATCTCGTGATTTTGTTCGAGTCTTTTCTTTTTTTACCTTTTAGGTGTTCGGCTAACAGCTAAAAACCTTTAAATGTTATTGTAAGCTTTTGCTTCCTTTCTTTGTTTTCTTCTTTCTGAAACAAGATTGGCAAGACTTGAAACTTGAAATATTAATATACAATAATGTAAAGATTACTTAAAAGAAAACAAAGCAGAGATGACTTCATCGATGACTTATTAACATTAATTGAAAGTTTATTAAAACAATCATAACTCATGAACTACAAAATGGGTTTTGACAATCCATACATCATCGGAAGTTCTATAAAAACTAAATAGATATTGAACAGAAATGACCCGAAAATGACATTGTCTTCCGGTTCAAACCGGAAGTTGAAGTGAAAAATGAATAAAAGTCAAAATTGTAGCTCTACAGTCAATATGTGGACATGATTTGAGTGCATAAAATAACATTTTGTTTATGGGGTTTTAAAATATGCCATTGATGACGTCATTTAATTAAACATTCTCTTACGGTGATTACATTAAAATTATATTGATTTTTAAATTTAAAAATTCGTGAACCAAATTTCATCATAACTTTATTTTTATTAGATAATATCAATTCAAATTTTTGAAATTTGAGCAAAATCCACGGTGAAAAACGGAAGGTATGGTGTGTTATTCCTCAAAACTCTTCTCCAAAAGATTACTAAAGACTTAAATTGAATTGAACCTTGAAACTGACCATATTATTATACTTGAACCTCAACATGAAGACTGCACTTGAACAATTACGTCATCATGACGTCAATAGGTGTCGAATTACAATAAAGCAAATTTTATTAGTTAAAACACATCATAACTCATGAACCACGAAATTGAATGCACAAATATCGTCACTGTTCCAACGAAGTGCAAAAAACATCACTAAATACCTTCTGACAAAGTTATGAATCTTAAAAGTGTTTGGTTTCCTTGGTAACATAATAAGCAGATTAAAAAAAAAACTCGTGGTTGTGCTATTTGCGTTTTCACGAAGTGCAAAAATCTTCTCATTCCCAGGGATTGTGCTGTAATTGTGTACAACGGTATGAATGACAGCTATCAATAAGGGAACGATGACCCTGTGTTTTCCATTTTGGCAAAGTGCCAATGTTCGATGTCTGCTGTTCCCACGAAGCGCAAAAAAGTTTGCATGTACGTTAACATTGTACACACAAACTGCGAAAAAAAAGTTAGGCATCCAGCGCGTTGTGTTTTCACGAAGTGCAAAAACTTTGTCCATTACACTGTACACAAATGTTTTGTACACACATTAACGACAACCTCCAATTTTAGCATTATTAAGAAGAAAAAACAACTTTTCCAAACTAACAACTCTTTATTTAACACAAACTTTGTAAAAGCAACGATACCGTTGTCAAGTATAGGTCTCAAGTTATATCGGCAAGTTCATTTTTGTTAAAGTTTGCGACCACAAATAAATAAAAAACGCGATTTTAAAAAGTGTATAACTTCAAACGTGATTATCTCGGAATGAACGTTTGTGTCAAAACTGAGGTTTTTTTGCACTTCGTGGGAACAGTGACGACATGACCCCAATATAACCTTGTCGGAGATACCAGTACCTTACGGAGATAAACTCAAACTTTCGTGAACCAAATTTCTTTATAAATATTTTGCTACTAGATAGTATTAATTCAAACTTATTAGTGAAATTTGATTTACTTGAGATCCCGTTATAAGGACGTCATCAAGTGTCACGTGACGTCACCTTAAAGGTGCAGTTTTAAAGGTTGAATATATAGAGAACAAAAAACATGACTAAGCTGAACCCAAGAGGCTGGACTAAAATCAAGCAAGCAACATACACATTTGGGAAAAGCAATGTGTTCTGTTTTACAGCTCTAGTTGTTATTGTTTTTATTAATTAAAATGATATCTTTCTGGGAATGAAACCAAGGAATCCTCAAAAGTGGCTCTCAACGAAACCAACAGGCCTAAAGTTACGTATGAAAAGAAAACGTTGAAGAACTCTCAGATTTACATGTTTGAGAAAAATGCCAAATATAGTGAAAAATATAGTGCGCACGCTCAGGACTGTCAAAAAAGGACCGTTGTGTCCGCTGCCCGCAGCATGTCCAAAGTCTCCCATTGCTTCCGTATATATGGGTCAATATCAAGATTCCGGCCGTGTTCGAATTTTGACCGGAATTTCGGGTGACCTAAATGTCTGGTCAGACTGTCAGTAAAAATAGCCCCTCGCTGGGTGATCCAAGGTGCGTGTGTTTTTATTCCCTCAGTCTGTCTCTCTCTCCTTTTAATAAAATATCGGGAATTATGATAGACAAATTTCATTGATTTCCTTTTTAACGGATGTTAACCACATAAAGTTATTCATACAAGAAATATCAGGAACTTTATTTACTAGGTTAGCGGTCGGTAAGAAACACGTTGCAGTTGAGACACAATCACAATATGACTTGACTAAAATCATTGTGACTCGACCACAATTTGTGTTTTAGATTAGTTTATGGACAAAGTACTGGGTAAGTAGCAAGTACATGGTAATTAGCGGTGGCAGAAAGATTTGTTTCAATCTAAAAGTTCTTATTATAAGGGCCTTTTCGAAATCACAGCGTGGGTTAGGGCGAGAGCTTAGGCTCCGTCAGTGATTTTGAAAATGTGTGTTTTCTGTACACACCTTCAAACACTCGGTCGAAGCCTAAGCCGGAGCCTAAGCCCAAAGCCGTGGTTTCGTAAGTGGCCACAGTTCGCATATGACTATGCCAAGTTGCGTTTTGTCTTGTAACCCGCATTAGCTAAGTGAAATTAGGAGTAGTGTCTTAAAAAAAACGAATTTAGTATTACCAGGTAACCTGATTTACAACAAAAGTGATTTTTTATGATTATGATCTGCGATGAGTATATAAGTAGACTAAAGACTCTGTTTTGCACTCTGTGGTCATCATATAGCTGGTCAGAGCGCTGCTTCTTGTACATCGTGTTTTACGGCTTGAGGCAAAACTAATTACTGTCATTTCAAGACTACGTGATTTCCTCAAGGCGTTCCTACAATGTTCCAATACCCGTAATGAGACTCATTATCAGATGCACCCGGTTGTGCAAAATGCATGTTTTTATAACATTTTCTTGGGCGGTAGTAACGCAAGAAACTGTACTTGAAGGAGGAAAAAAAAAACCCAAAACAGCTTAAATTATTTTGGCCTGTAATAATAAAGTCAATTCGATGGTGAAAGACGATTGCTTTGGAAAAAAATCTTTTTAGAAAAAGAAAAAGGGAGAGGTGATGAAAAAATACAACCGATGTAAGCATATACCCCACCGTCTGAATTAGGGATGCACCAAAATATTTACAAAACGAAATTTGGTCTCTCGGTGTCTATTCATAGCTATGCTGTCATTCGTATCTTTACATATCCTTTCGACCCAATCACTCACGTCTGTTTTTATGGATTGCCCGGGGCACTATTTAATGAAATAAATTCAGAGGAAATATAATATACATAAACAAGCTAAACTGCTTCAGCATTCAACAGTAGACAGTTATGCAAAGTAAAGTTGCGCCTTGTTGGAGTCAGTAATGCGCATGTGTGAATCTGGGGCGGGTGGTCTGCGTCTGATAAGGTGGGTGAGTAAAGCTCGTTTGTAGTTAGAGTACTTCGGAGCTACGGGTCGTGAAACACGCTGACGTGGTTGGGATGCACCGCTTGGATCTTATCAAATGATCAGAAACTCTTATTTTATTCAAATAGCTGACTCAGATTCTTAACGTAATGACAGATGCTGGTCCTTCCTAAAGGTGCGTATGTTTTTTTCTTTTTCTTGATTCACATACAGAAACATAATATATCTTAATCTGTTTTTATCTTGGTATAACGTTGGCTTACTGAAGGTGTGTTAATTCACCTCATGTACATTTAAAGAAACAGCCTATAAAATTTTATTTTGAATTGAACACACACACCCACACACACAAAATAGATAAATGAAATAATAAAAAAAACTAACGGTTGATGCTCATTGTATTGACTCATTGTTGTGGTTGTTCCCTCTCTACACGGCAGTGTTTCAGAAGGAAGTTCATTTACTTTGTCATCATGTATCAAACATGTAGATTCAAATTGAAAGCTCGTGGATTATCAAGCCAGTACCAGAGAAATGTGTCCATCTCAGAACATGTCAAAGTCGAGGAAATGGCATCCAATGACCACGCTTGTTACCAGTGCGTAATTCGATACCGTAACTGATGGACTTTTAAAATAGCTTTCAGATTGAAAACATATCAACCAAGTTGATTTCTAAACTTTTACGTTACCGTAAGAGATAATCATCAGTGATATAGTCGTCTTTTACCGGCAATCCGTTAAAGTAAACTGTCGACTATAGACTGACATCCCTAAATCATAATACGAAGTTATAACCAGCATCTTGTGAACCATTTCTTCCCATAATAATGTCATTTGCGAGGAAAGGGTCCCTGAAACTTAATTCAAAATCTCGTTTTAGTTAAATCGAAACACGCACGTACAAACGTGCATGAAATAACAGTCAAACATATACCCATTATTCGTTGTCTCTTAAAAACGTGACCAGCTAATTTAATAAAATGAATTGTGTACAGGTCGGTAGTGTGTAGTTCATTTCTTGACAACGAGAGAATTCAAAACATTGATGGACCATGTCTTCCAAATTGGTAGACAACATACAAGATTGGTAATTACCAGACGTGATATTACTTTCAATCAATGCTGATGATAAAGTTAGTACCAGAACCAAGGCTCCAGAGAATAATTTTCTTCTACAAACCTCTCTATATTAATCCACGAAGTTATCATTTAAAGCACATGGCCAACATTTGTAATTGTCAACTACCAGTATCCGCACTATGTATATGTAAACCAACATTTACATAAAATAACAAACCTGTGAAACTTGAAGCTCAATATGCCATCGGAATCACGAGATAGTGAAAAACCCAATTATATGCTTGAGTTCTCGGTCTCGCGAGATCAAAACTAATAGTTTTACTCGTTTCTCAAAATATATTAACATCTCAGGCACAAATATTTCAAAGAACCATGACAATCTTTATACTTTGAAGCTATGTGCAAATATGTGGTCGCAGGTTCAAATCCCTTCCAGTCAATTTTTTTTTGTTCAACCCCAAAATTGACTTAAAATTTATTTAGTCAGTTTCCCTTGTGGTTTATTGCTTGATGTTTAAAATAAAAAGTAGCATCAGCCTTAGATACCGTGCTGCTGCTTCCCAGGTTATAGAGCTAGCTCTATGTATCATATGATGAGATGTGATTCCCGGCTACATGGCAGTAGCCGGTTGAATGGCTTCTGATTGACAAAATAGGGAGACCGCCTGGCTAGCTCAGTTGGTGGAGCATTGGTACGTAATGCCGGTGGTCGCAGGCTCAAATCTAGCTACAGTCAATATTTCTTTGTCCAACGCAAAAAATGATACCAAATTTACCCAGTCAGTTTCCCTTGTAGTTAAGGCTTAGATTAACATATTTGTCTTCAATCCTTACCAATGCTGTGAACACCCATCAAAGGTGCACTTATTTTGATTATAGCAAATCGAATTAAGCGTGATGCGACTGGGTTCAAAATCCCTGAAGAACTCTAAATATGGACAGTTTGGTTGTACCTTAGAACTAGAGGACATGATCGATTTTCACTTCAAACTCTATTTTACTTTTACAATATTCTTTTTTTTTGTCATTTTGAAGTGAGTTTGTTTGATTCTAACCTCGAACAATATGTCTGGAGAGTTGTTTACAAACTTCAACATCTGTTGAATTCTTAGATGAAGTATGAGAGACAACGGATAAAGTCAGCAATTCTTGTTTGTAAATTGGGGAATATGGTGGACAGGAAACAAATCCTATAGCATCTAACTCTTTGTTATATTGTGGCTGTAATTTTGAAGTGAGGTCGATTTTAACTTCGAGTCGTCTCCCTCTAAAGACTTGTTTACAGTGGTCATCGTCTGTGGAAACTTTAATTTAAAGTACGAGACACAAAGGATAAAAAGAGCCATTCTTGTCCGGAAATGAGAGCGTATTGTTGACGAACGAAAAACTCGTATACGAAACCATCTCTTTGGGACATTGTGGCAGTAATTTTGAAGTGAGTTTGATTTTAAAGTCGAGCCGTCTCCCTTGGGGGTTGGTTACAAACATTAACGTGCGCTATAACTCTCAAGTACAGACTCAGAGACAGTTAGGGAAACGGTCATTTATGTTTGTAAATGAGGGAATTTGACCCTCCCCAAAAATAATTAAATTGAAAAATAATGTAATTTACCGATTAAGAAGACCATAAAAGAAGAACGAAGCAAACACTAATGGCAATTATCGTCAGGAAATTATTAGGGGCTCGGGTGGAACAAGGGTACTTGTTTATGAAGGCGCTTGCGGGAAGCAAGGTGGATGGATAAACACATTAAACAACAGTGAAGCTATTCAACTACTCTCTTTGGTAATGAGGGTGGTTAAATTTGTTTGATGACCGCGTAAGTAATCGTACAATGGACGTATGCTTTAAACAGAAATGGTAATGACGCTAGTAACTTTCTACTCCGTACATTATTAGTGAGTGTTAAAAGAGCATAGTTTATTATTGGGATCGAGAAAACATACCAGTACGTATGAAAAATATTTAATTTGAAAATAGTAAAGTCTAGTTTGGTTTTCCAGCGCCAGTGTTTTCCGCCACTACTTTGACGCAAGTATAAACACCAAGCTTTCATGTTTTACGCACCACTGCACGGGCATTGCCGACCAACGGGGGATGTAAACGCAACCATACAAAACGCTTCCGGTGACGTAAATTAAAGCATAAGCTATACGCGTACGCGAGCGTAAAACTTCACAGTGAAGCCCAGTTCACACTTCACGCGAAAGTGAAAAGAGCCCGTGTATAACGTGCAACGCTGCTGATACGCTGACGTCACGGGCATGTTTTTACGCAACAAGAGCATGCAGCAGCTAACGTACAATGATCTGCCTCCTTTTGCCTCAGTGAGGGCGCTGTTTGAGAGTGTGACGTCAAATGCAAATGCGAAGCGAATCTACGTGAAGCAAACAATTAGTAGCCTGAGCGCTGTGTTTTCTAATTGCGAAGCAAGAAAATTTGCTACCATTTCCGCCATTTTGGGAGTCAGTTCCTTTTTGTACATTTTCACTCCCAAAATGGCGGCAGGATAAGACCACTGATCTC
Organism: Marthasterias glacialis; assembly: GCA_911728455.2. Classification (NCBI taxonomy): domain Eukaryota; kingdom Metazoa; phylum Echinodermata; class Asteroidea; order Forcipulatida; family Asteriidae; genus Marthasterias; species Marthasterias glacialis. The sequence continues at coordinate 10,177,530 of OU452238.1, read as the reverse complement.
CATTAATACTGATGGAGATATATAGCTCTATGGTTAAACTGGTAAGTAAAATGGGTCACACGCGTGCGTATCTGATGCACGCGCAACGTTTTCGCTACTTCCGGCTCAAAGGATGGCTTACGTAGGCGTGTAATTTCACCAAAAGTCACACTACATCGTTCAAAGAGAACCTCAGTCTTCGAAGGACGTTAAGTAAAAGTCAAAGTCCAGTTAATAAACTTTTCTTGAATCATCAAAGAATCAGTAGTCAGTGGAGCTAGGTTGTGTGAAGTGGTTGTGGCTTTCGGTGGTATGACGTCAAACAAAAAAGATGCTGGGCACCTTTGAAAATCAGTGTTCTCACTGAAAGGTTTTCCCAGGGTAAATAATAAATAAAGAAATAACAAACAGAAACAAAGACTGTGGAACACTGGGGAGACAAAATGGTGCTTTTTAAATGGTTTTCCCAGATCATAACTGTTATCCCCTGTCTTATTTAATTATCGTTATGTTTTATTGTAATGAGTTGGGGATCTCCTAATCCACCCCGCTTCAAAAACAAATTACCTCAAACACTAGTCCCAATCCTAATTCCATTGGGATAACAACATGTTTGTATATACAAAGATTTTTCTCTTCCTTCTTGTTCATTTTATTGCTTTCCTTTTGTTCTTATTCTCTCCTCGCCTTATTCCCCTTTCCAACACTTCCATCAAACACAAGGATAATGGCCTGGCTGCGGGCTAGTTTAAAACAAAAATGCAGAACCAAACAATAATAAAAACAATTAAAACAAAGGTGTTACCTTGGGTTTGATTAAAGGATAGCATACTATCGATTTCATTATTGACTAAGGTTTCTTGTTCCCCCACCGGGACTAGACGATCCAGTCACCCTGTTCAGTGGACCCATGCACCTGTAACCTTTTTGAATTTTGTATGATATACGACTGAACTTAGATTGCCCCCTTTATTGCAACCGATGAAATGGTTGTTGTCAAGAAAGCTCATGTAGTATTTTCTTTTTACTTTATTGTTATTCTTTAAAAGTACTACCGTCACTACTTTTCTTTTAAAATAGACTGTGAAAGACTGAAAGTGAGAACCTTTTAGTATGCGGGATTTTGTTCACAGCAATGTATTTGGGAACCCAAAGTTCCCCAAAATGTTTGATTACGAACCAAATCTACACGGTCTGTTGAGATACCTAAAAATTGAAGGAAACTAAATGAGATCGAGTCCTTTTGGATATACAAATTACTTTCGTTTTATATACAGTGAATGAGTCAAATGGTATTAATGTTTTCCGATGAAAGTCTGAAGATGAGGAAACTTTAAATGTCATTATTAATCTTTTTCATAAAATGCATAACATCAACAATAATGATAACAATACAAATGCTTTTGTGTAGCGCATTTACTCCTCAAAGCACTTTAAAGTAAAACATGAATTTAGAACTAAAGTAAATAATACACAATATATAATTAATAAACCACACATACACCCTCGGCCAAGATCTGGATACATGTTAAAATATTTCATGAAAATAAATGATTTTAGCCACATAATTGCATCTTGAGATAAGACTTATTAAAATGGTTAAAGACTGCTCGGCGTACATACACTGAAAAAGAAACTTGTCCCAAAGTTGAGACGCAATGTGACAGCTTTATCTATGGACATATCAGTTTGTAGACGATCGGGTAAAAGGTACGTGGCGGGGATCGGTTCAAACACGGGACAAGGATGGCCATTCGTGGTCTACACTCTCTAAAACGTGTTAATAATGCTCGGATAGAACATAAATATTGAATGTATTTCACTTCTTTTGTTCTTTGCCCTGTTTTATTGATCAATTAAAAACCTTTTTTTCTAGTTGACTGTTTTGTTTTGCTTTTGGTTAATGGCTCTAGTTTGTCTTTTCATTTTGTCACCGACAGCTTTTCTCTGTTATTTGGGATAATATTCTCCAGTTTATTTTTGTTTGTTTACAAATGAATAGCTTCCCGTAGTTTAATGTTTTATGTATTTTAAATTTTTTTAAAGGATTTTGCAACTGCATAGTTGGAGGTTTTATTTGGTCTGACACATGTATGATGACAGGTTTTTTTGTAACTTTTGTCTTGATCAGGACAATTTATTTGTAAATATGTATTTTATAGTCCGAAGATATAAAACAAATAAAGTTTAGAAAAAATAAAATAATATAAAATGAATACAAAATAAATAACTAAATAATAAGAACACAAAATAAAAACTTAATATGTCTTCATGTGTGCGTTTCTATCGATTGCTTGCAGGAAATATCGCATTTAATTCAATTCAATTAATCACAAGATTTATTTCCATATTACAAAATGTACTTAAAAAAAACTAGTAATTTTGAGGAAGTTTGGTTAAACATAAAGAACTACAAGAATAATAATTATAATTATGAGACAAAGATAAAGCAGAGGCAAACATGGAGGCATCTGTAGAAATGCCTTTATAAAACAGGAAACTGGAAACTTAAAACACATTTAAGCAAAGATCGCGAAAAAGCACGAACTTCGAGCAATACTTTAATTAGGCGAACTTTGGCATTTTCTTGATATGAATTGCGTTTGATTTCCGAGGAGACAATTTGTGCAATCTCTTTCATCCACACTAACGTTGTTTAATTAAGATATTTTCCATGAAACGCACGTTGTACTAGAACGATAAAGGGTCCTCACAGCATCCAGACTACGACGGTGTATGTGTGTATCGCCGCTGGGTGCTCACGTATGATTGATGATAATCAATAGTGTGTGAACGGCTATTATCGTTTAACCCACTTATCATGGATGGTGGGACCTGTTGCAGTGAAAATCTGGATTTGAATAAGGAATCTTGGTCGGGATAGATCCTACTATCTGCATCTACATTAATGTCTCTTGCAATTATTAAAGCGGATCTATGATGTCAACCGCAGGGTTGAGGGGTCGCTATTGCCAAGAGACACCTCACGCTGTGTACCGCCGGCCATGGGTGATTCCAATTGTTTGTGGGATTTCATTAGATGATGCTTGTTTGTATCCATACACCCTGTAGGCATTAATTACTTGTCTGGTCATTACTTGGGGAAGGGCGTTGCGGCTGTTCAAAATTTAACATTAAAACGACAGGAAATGTCTTTACCAAAACTGCATGCGTCTTGAAAAACAGCACCAGGTGCCAAACGCAAACGCCTGCAACAAAACTGACAAAGTAACTGCTATTATACGAATGTGATATCACATAGCTTTATACACACAAACATTATAAAATAATAATAAATACAAATATTGTTGGATATTGCATTGTTGAACCCCCCTCCCATTGTTTTCATTTTGTTCTGGAAATCTCTGGAATTCTTGTGAGGATTTTAGGGGGTGCTTCTGTACAAGAGGGGAAGAGTGTGCTAGAGAATGGGAACATTTGGGGGCCTCCCTCTGCCACATATCGGGCATGGTATAACGAATAAACACTATTTAGACTCTTTCCCTGTACTTCTTGGATTGTCGTGGCCGAACGGTCAAGCGCACCGTCCTTATGTTCTGATGTTGCCAGAATGTGGGTTTGGGGTTCCGGTCATGGCACATGTGGCCTTGAGCAAGAGACCTAACCCTAATTGCTTCCCTTTGGATGGAACAATTAATAACCGTTAAGTCCTGTGTGTTGGGTAATGCACTTTAAATAATGCAGTGTTATTTGTTGTGGAGATTCTCATTCCAGTGCTGTAAGGCACGCTTTGCTGCAGATTTTACCAAAGCACATTAATTGTATACTTTACGAAGCGCTATGTAACACATAATTCATAGCAGCGTGATACCTGTCGTGAAATAACAAGCGCTTTTACATGTAGATACACGTAGATGAAAGCACTCGTACCGGTATACGTTTGTTTTTGTCTTTTCTTTTGATTGAGAGATCTCAATATTGGCCCATGTCAAAGTACCATAGACCTATCAATAAAACGATTCCAATGAAACTCAATCTAGCCGACAGTGTCATTTCGTCTTCAGGTACAATAAGGTACTACATACTGTTTAAGTGTTTCTGGTTTATTAATAACACGGGGAAGTTGATCAGTTATAATTTACTGTTACCACAGTATAGCAAGAAATAGCATCCGAATAAAAGCAGATGCCTGTTACATACAGGACATAATGGCAATTTTGAACTATCATGTCCAACGGCAATTTTGTGTCCGACCCACTGTGTCCGACAAGCGATTATGTCCGACCCATTGTGTCCGACGAATGATGATGTCCGACCCACTGCGTCCGACGAATGATTATGTCCGACCCATTGTGTCCGACGGACACAATGGGTCTGATGTAATGGTTCGTCGGACACAGTGGGTCGGACATAATGGTTTGTTGGACATGATGGGTCGGACATAATGGTTTGTCGGACATGATGGGTCGGACATAATGGTTTGTTGGACATGATGGGTCGGACATATTGGTTTGTCAGATACAATGGTTCAACATTTTCTCATCCGTCATAATGGTCATTATTATAATTATATATCTTTCTGGTAATGAAGCCAAGGGACTTCACACACCCTTACATATGGCAGTTACGGGGTCCTCCTATTGTTGTTCTATTATTCCCTTTTCTGAAGAATTCCTCTGTGGGGTAGCACTGGAACAAAGAAAACCTTGTGGGGTAGCATTGTTCCATTGTGTAAAGTGCCCTGTAAGTTGGTGAGTGTAAGGGCACTGTGACCCGTAGGCCTGAAGATACCTGTGTGTTGAAGAAACGTCAGTTTTAGATGTGGGGGAATCCCCGAATAGGGAAAGCCCACGCAATCAGGTGGGGACTGAAAACCCAATCGAACGGGGAACCGGGATTCGAACGGTGTCACAGTGGTGAAAGGCAGGGAAAGAAACCAGTGAGCTAACCTCCATGCCGGACACAATATGTGCGTAACAAACGTTCACAAAATCATTGGTAAACATTTTTTTCCCCTTTATTACAACGGGATTATGTTAATATGAAGCGTCATTTATGTTCTTTTATTTATTTATTTATTTATTTATTTATTTATTGATCTATTTATTATTATTTGTATTAAAAATAAATTGCATAACAAACCACTGCCGTTGTAGTTCATTATTCTGGTAGTTTGTCATTTTAAAAAGTCCTTTCAGTGAAAACCTCTAACATCATTAATTCATTTCGTGCAGAACATTCACGCAGCTACAGAAGTGGCCCTGGGCCATTTCGCGAACAATCCGCTCATTTGTACAGCCTTATTTTGAAAATTCCCACTATGCTATGTACATGATGTCTATAGTATCCCCAATGCCGACACGTTCGCCCTTGCTGTGCCGCGGGATTACAAAAAATAAGTAAAACTATCTCCGATGTAGCAGCCTTATTCAAACTCTTCACTTTCTGCCTCAATCCACAATTGTGATACAAAAATGGATTGAACCGTCGCCTTTGGGTAAAGTGCGGGGATTGCATCTGAGATGAATGTTGGATGCTCACGTTTGTTTTCAACCGACACGATGTTCATGTCCTGGGTATTTTTTTAGGCGAATCAAGACAAGACGTTAATCATGCTGAAGATCTGTGTCAAAAGTCTAGATGTACACGTTAAACGCCTCAAGCCTCGATACAGATCAGATATACATTCTTCTACTTCAACATGACCCAAACTTGTATCTAACTTAAGGTTGCTATAGCAAACTCCTAAAAAAAAGGGTGAAATACAAGTATTTTGAAATTTCTAGGTTTCAATCTTGAATACAGTGTGCCGTTTTAGTGTTTTTTTTTCTAGGATGTTTTCGTCGAACTCTTGTATATCGCTCCATGGATGTATTGTAACTCACACAGAATTATGCAGATCAATGTCGATTTTCATCGGTGGAACCATACAACATGTCATAAATTAATCCCCTTTAATTTAATTATGAATTTTGCTGCTTTCTTTTTTGCCCGTGGCAAGCTAATTCAACAATGGCGTTCTATAAAACGAGGTGTTGGTACCTGATCCAGCAGCGTAACACATACCACCAATCCCCATAATACGGGTACAATTAAAGCAGATAGCACCCACGGCTATGCAGAATTCAGACATATCTTTCCTTTCTCTCTCTCTGCTACACTTTGCAAATGTTTTTGTATTCTTTGGTGATACAAGAAGTGTTTGAGGGATTCGGCCGACTTCAATGGCACCTCAAGAACAATGTGTTCTTTTGCAAGGTCTTCGTAACAGTGCATGGAATCATGGATGGGGAAGGTGGTCTTAATATACCATGCCCGATACGTTGCAGAGGGTGGCCCCCCAAAAAAAGTTCCCATTCTCTAACACACTCTTCCCCTCTTGTACAGAAGCACCCCCCTTAAATCTCAAAAGAATTCCAGATATTCCCAGAACACAATGAAGACACAGTAGGAGGAGGGGGGGGGGTACAACCTGCCAAACATCGAGCACCAAATGGGTCTTAATGTAACACGGCTCAGCTTCTTGAAGTGGAAGAGTCCACAGTCCAATTGTAAAAAGGAAGTCAATGTCATCATTACGTGTCATTGTTTGTCAATTCAAATGTTGCTGACGTGAGTTGCGTTTGTTCTTTTTGATCAGCTGACGATTTCCCCCTCCACTCCGAACTAACACCTCTAAACAGAGTACTTGTCTTTGCACAGACCCGTATGTTTGGGAACAGAGGCATCAGGCATGCAGAACGTGTCGCATGTCAACCACCTCGTTATGAACTAAATCTGCGTTGTCATGGGAACTGGATGTCGTGCCAGTAGAATTACGTTGAGGCGCATTGTTACGGGCCTAAACCTCCCGCAGCTGCCATGCAATGATGTGACAAATAATGAGGCAAAAACCATCGCGGATGTTTACACCCGGTCGACAAGTTATTCCCTGTTCTTCGCTGGCGTTGTGTAAGACGCCTTGCTTGATATCCTTTTCTCTGTGTAATTACTTATCCAATTTCCCCTTCTCAGCGCGGGACATCTGTCTTGTTTGCATTCGGAGTTCCCTCCTTCCTTGCCTAGAAACCTAGAAGGGTCGGCATTGAGACATTTTGCAAAGTATACAAGTCATACAGGTGTATATTTCATCAGTCGTTGACCATCTGCGGAATAAGGTTTTTGTTCATGACTCTACAAAGCCTTTGTCCCGAGAAGATGGCGTCTTTTCTGTTATATTATAAGTGTTAGAATGCCTACCTCTTTTTGTCATCAAAGGGGTTACCAATGAAGAGCTACTGTATCTTTCTGATGACAAATAGCTCCAAATCCAGGTCGCTGCAGCGAAACTGTCTAGTGTTGTTTTGCCCTTGTCATGTCAAAGTCTTTGTCTTTCCTGTGGGAAAGAAAGTAAATTTCTTCACTTCTTTCTACAAAGTATGTCATATTTGAAAAATAACTCTTCAACTGGTGATTGACCATGCTAAATGATCATAGGCTATTGAAATGCCTACCTCCTTTTTTGTCATCAAACTATACAATGTGCATAGAATTGCTATTGCCGACCAGGATGTCCGTTGAATGGAAATGAATTGAATTAAATCTGACTCTGGGACCGCATCACTCTTTGGGGAATATAAATCACTCCGCGGATCAACTCGACCTTGTTTCACACACTCCACGTATCACTGTAAGGAACACAACATTGTGGTGGACAGACCCCCACCGTACGCAATACCTGTATACTATAGCAATAAACTATAATTATACAACGCCTTCCTTGCGTCCATTCGAAATAGTTGAATACAGATTGCCTGTAGGGTTAGACTACTTTGTCCGTCTTGCCGCGGTCTGGTTACTATGGTTCGAAGGGAGGAATACCAAGATTGCTCACCGTGGATAGAAGACTCAGCACCATCATGAGAAACAGTAACGAATCATAATACAAAACAATTTATTGTGGTGGTTTCGGATAAATTTTACTTTTATGTCAGACGTTTTGTCTTCTAAATCTTAAATTTGGAAATTAGGTTTTGTCTGCAAAGTTGAAGCATTTCACTAAGCTGTCTACAGTTAACGATTTACTTACGGAAGCAAATGGTTCCGCGCTCACATAAAGTAACGTATTACATTTTTTTGCACGTATTCGTTATTTTCATATTATTTCAAGAAATAAAGCTTTAAAGTGGAATTTTGCTTGAATGTGTTCGTATGGACCGTAACTAAGCATTATTTGTTAACAACAGGTTACGCAGACGTAATGGTCTATTTACGGTATGTAATCAGAGAAGTTCAGTCGTAAGCGCAAAATAACGCGGTAAGAAGCCCCGTGAACGTACCAGCTCAGTTACCGCTATTATTGTGACTATACGGGTTGTGCACACGTGCCACAGCGACACAGGGCACAGACACAATCAAGCACCACTGATAGAATCACTGCAGATTGGCCCATTGCGGATACCATTTTGTTTACCATCTACAATCAGGTAGACGAGACCTACAAATGAGACGAATCGGTGGGCAGAGTACGGTTACTTATAAAAAGTGGCACATTGTTACCTCATAGGTTGGAAAGGGTCCTCTGGGGCAAGCACTTACACTTTTACAATTATTGGGCTTAATAACCTCACTCGACTCGCTGAGTTTTATCAACGCACCTGCTCTTAAAGAAGACGTTCTCATTACCTTCTTTCTTTCTTTCATTTTTTCTTTTGTGCAGGTGGAAACAAAATTGGCTTGTGTTTGAAGTGAAACATTCACTACAGTGCCAAAGGGTGTGAGTATTTTTATGTATAGTATTCTAGTGATAATTCGTGCCCGAATAATTTCGAAATGCTTATTCTGTTAAAAAAAAGGCTGATTGTAGGGTGGGGGGCAATTTACTCGTGGCACCTACTCGTCAAGCTATACAAGAGCAAGGCATAGTGCGCGAACCATAATTTGCCATGTGTTGAGATTGGCTTTAAGCTTAAACTTTGTTTCAAAATGTTAACCAGAAGACTGATACTGCTACAGAGAGTATCTTAATATGTTTAATAGATAATCTTGATATTTTATAGATATTCCTTTAACATCGAGAACTTGATAAATAAAACTGAACTATTTCCTGAATTGCTCTATTATGTTCTATAAGGCGTCCATAAGATTGGATGTGTTAAAAATGCACTGATGAGCTTAAGCATCTGCTTTAAAAGGAAAGTTTATATTTTTTTCCTGCAGAGTAAATTTATCCTCATTCAGTAGTTTTCAATAAACACACCAATCAAACAACCTGTTAAAAAAGTCTTTAAACTGGAAAATTAGTGAGCAAATCGAACGAGTTTTATGGGGATTTTGTGCCTGTTCATATCGAGCTTAGTTCGATCGCGGCGATCAAAATAAGCAATGATGATGTGATGGGTCTCCAAATGCTGTTTCCCTAATTCCGACAGTATTTCAGACAGAACTATTTATTTAGAGGATCGGTACAGATGTGAACTTAACAGTGAGTGAGCCTTCAGAGTGAACTTTTTTGTACCTTGTCTTTAAAACGACAATACTTCAAAGAATGACCTTTTTGGTTTTTACACCGAAGAGTTTTCCCCGTCACATCACATTCCTAAATGTTAAAAAAAACTCTTGTCAGCCATTTTGAGAGTTGTTTTCCAAGAATCAATGGTTGGATCTCCATCAAGACGCAGTCGGATGGTGACGTATTTAACCTTAGACGGCTCCAAGAAGCGCCTTCGAGAACGACTGTACGACTGTTTGCTGATTATGCTGCCCTGATGGCTCACTCTGAAGACGACTGCAAAACCTGGGCGGCAGGTTTGCCGCTTGAGAAAATTATAGTCTTTTGGGTTAGCTGTCAACACAAGGAGACCGCAGTCTTGTTCTAACCAACCAGCATCTGGAACTCCAAACCCTTATTAACCCTTGGCAGCACAGTGCTTTATGATATCAGTGAGCCTGGATTGTGAACTGATTCACTGGATATCATCTGCACAATCTTCATTTTGTCGCTTACACACGAAACTTTGGTCACAACATGGTATTCAAATCTCAAAGTTTACAAGGCAGCTTTGTTGTCCAGTCTGCTCTACTCAGCCAAATGCATCTCTGTCAACCTAGTGCTATACTTCATACTATCAAGTGGTCTGACCACATCACCAACACAGAGGTTCTTTGTAGAGTTGGTCAGGCCAGCGTGGTACCCATGCTGCATGAAGGAGCTACGCTGGGCTGGCCACTTTGTACATTATTCACACATTGTGTTGGACAAAATTGTCAAACATAATGGTATAATGGTATAAAGGTTTGTCGGAAACAATGGACCAACAGCATGGGTTTTGTTACAATTGGTTTGTCGATTGGATTGAATTATAATAATGAAGTATACACAACAACAACAACAACAACAACAACAACAACAACAACAACAACAACAACAACAACAACAACAACAACAACAACAACAACAACAACAACAACAACAACAACAATTCAAAAAAACAGCAACAAAGAAGACAGCAACAACAAAAGGACGTTTGCAACAATCTTTCGCTATTACAACGATTTTTCAAAGACGTAAGGTTTATCTGAAGATGTCTTAAGCATTGAAGCAAGCTTCAGAGCTATAGTCAAAATGTCATGTCACAATAACACCATTGTGATACTCAAACTCAATTTGAAACGATTGGGTTTCATGACAGTTTGAAGCTGGATATATTAGATTTATATAGGTCATGACCCAGAAATTTGGCTGATCCAGGTCAATTTTGAAAGCTGCGAGTCAAAACTATTGTATGGGAAAAAGTCGGCAACTTATACAAAGAAATGACAAAGAAACTCAGGCCAGTTCTTTGCACTTTTTTGTCTATTACTTAAACGTAGAATTGGATTAGAAACCTTGGAAGATGGAGACAAAACCTAGTCGGGTTTACCCATGGTAAATCAAACAAGCTCTATATGCATTGTGGTGAACCTGAAACAGGTAGTGTAACAACTCGTTTTCTCAGTTTTTAGCTTTCTCCTGAAGACGATCAGAGTATTATTTATCGAAACGTCAAGTTGGCACAGCACCACAACTCGTAGAGATATATATTTTTTCATGTGTTACTGCAAGCCTAAATAGCTAAAGTGTAAGTGACTTTACAAATAATAATAATGAATAGTAACTTTTCAAAAGACGGTCAATTTATGGGCATATTTGGTGTAAGTGGAGCTTATCATTTTCTTTCGCCCCAGCAGTGTGAACTTAGCTTTAGATCCAATAAAGCAGTTCAAATTTGCAAACTAAATTTGATTTTCGGGTTCAACTTACATTTTAGCCCCTGCAAGGAGCAGATAGAGAGAACTGCCCACTGAAAGCATCTGTCAAGCCTAGCCTAAGAAGGACACATTTTAACCGATTGAAAGCAAGATGGGAAAAACAGCATCTTGAAATGTTATTTGTAAAAGACCGCGATTGTGTGAATCCCCCAAGCCATCAGGCAAGACGATCGTCGTAGTGAAGGGGAGGTAAAGACCCGGTGTCCGTAGGTGGGGATTTATCTGGATCTGAATTATTAACCCAATATGCTGCGGATTTGATGTCTTTCAATTGTCAATGTCACAGCTTTATTTTTTCCCCTTCTTGTTTGATGAGCATCAGGGTACGACTGGTACCCGAAGCTTTTAGATTATACGACTGGATGTCAACAGTATAAACCAGCAATAAAATAATGACAAACATCTTCTGCCTTGGAGTCAGCCCTGACCCCTTTGTAGAGACCCGCTGCATGCGGTTCATTCCTGCTTGGCAGTATAGTTGTATTGGTTCTTCAAACAAAATAAAACTAAAATGCGCATCTTTGAATCAATCCGTGGATTTCTCCTGTGGCTGAATCTATTAAGGTTTCTTGATCTAATATGAGTGATTCTCATCCCTGGCTGTCGACACATAATACCGTTCATGGCGAGACCCGCGGTTGTTCAAGCACATTGATTAAGTTAGGAGTAATAGTGACTAAGTATTGCTGTAAGGAATGTATCTGCGAAGTCTTAATTTGTGTGTCACTGAATCGATCGGTACCGGATCATAATTCGCGGAGCTATAAGATTTAACATGTAAAGAGAAGGCCAGTCTGCCCATTCATTTTATCTGTCGTCAAATAGTCAAGTACAGTTTGGTTATGCTTTTAATAATGCCAATCATTTTAAAGGTAAGCAAGGGGATTGGCAATCACGGGGGAAATGAGTATTGTTAATCTTGAAGCTGACTGATTAAACAGTTTTTAAAACCATTTGCAAATCACCAGATAAATAGTTATGGAATGCTGTCAAAGGTGGGGAAATATAGCATTTGAAGATCTAACATTTTATCACCTTTTTATTTTAGATCACTAATTCATTAAAACAAAATAAACAAGTATGTTTCACTAAAAAGTGACCTTATTTAATAGATTCACTGTACGTTGGGCTTATTGAGAACTATAGAATGGAAATGAAGTTACTTTTCCCAAAATAAACAGTGCTATGTTTCTCCTCTAAGCTCTAAATCCATTCACTTGAAACCTCATAGAACTGAGATGGGTTGAGAATACCACACTCAAGTGACCTAGTTCTTGTGTCTAAATTATTACATTATTGTGTTTTGAAACGTTGTGGGTTTAAGCATTTTGATGACATCAAAGAGGCCTTTTATAGGGCCTCGGGTGAAATGTTGCACTCGTGTTCGTCTAGACAACGGATAAATACGTTGGCTTCGTATCTTCTTCCTTCAGGGTTATGCAGCGAGCTTGCTTTATGAATTAATCATGTATTCATTTGGTTTTATTATCAATGAAATGTAGGCATGCTGAACAAAAGGTCGTCTGTTCCAGGCAATTCCCTGGCTCTGTTTATAGCAGGGCTCCAGTATAGTTTGTCGATATCGCCCTATTAATGCCACGTAAATAATCATAATATTACTAGAGGAATGTTTTACAGTTTTTGCTCCCTTAACACCATTAAACAATCATTTGTTGAAGTGGTTGTTTTGATAAAAGATATTTTTACAGTGCATTTGATTCAAATGCAATCCTGATTGCATTTCAGAAATTTTTTTCGTCATGGAAAGACAACATTTCTATCAAGATACCAAAGTGACTGTAGGTATCTGTGAAGCAATTCTTAAAATTTTCGTTCTTTTCCTGACTGGATTATAGTAAGACAGTCAATCTTGAATAGATTTGACGTCTGAGCAAGGGTAGTGAAGGAAACTACGGGCAATATGGATCTTGGTTGACCGGGCCATTATTTTCAGCGGGCAAACAATAGGCTCTGACGGCTCGTTATAGCCCACTGCTATCAACTTATATCCACAGCAGTTTTGGGGAAAACATCTCCAATGACTTGTCATTTTATATTTGAAATAGCAACCTTTAAGTTGTTTTCCTTAAATGCTGTCATGTTGATGTTATATTATGAGTTCCATCACAGGAAATATATTTTACGAAGTACGGTCAAAAACCCACGCTGATGTAGTGACTATCCAACTATCACATTCCATGAAGTTGGGTTGTTTGTTTTTCTTTGACGTGACCTGAGCTCTCTCTCTCTCGGGTGTCTTGACTGATCCGTCTTGTCTATGGGGAGGGTTCGAAAGGAGGGAGGCATGTCGATACCGAATTGGAAACAGCGTGCATGGTTGTTTATAAGTTGGAAAGTATTTCCAAATACTTATTGAGTCGTTATTGAGACAAATGACCTGCAACAACATCTCCAGGAAGTCGCGTTCATTTCCGGTCATATCGATTCTTTATTAAAATAACGTGGTAGGTTGATTGGCATGTGTGAACACCGACTGATTAATGCTATTGTTTACTAATCAGGAACTAATTATATGGCGTGCCTCAGAGACATTTGGTGCTTTGGGAAATGCATTGGCTTTACACACAAAATACACTCCTTTTCACAAAGTTAATGGTTATAATGATGAGAGATCGTACTTTTATAAGCAGTACCAAATGTCCTGAAATGGTTTTTGATGTGTTAAATACAACAAGATGCTGCAGAATATGTCCCCATATAATAAGATTATCCAATTCGACAGTTCGCCTAACTCATTCTAAAGGTAGAGTACAGGATTGGTTCATCAAAATTATTTTTAATGGTATCAGTCTGAAAGCTTACTGATTATTACGTTCATAGCAGTAGCAATCTTCCATAGAAACATCTCCGTCTAAAATACTGTCAATGTCGTGAAAATGGAAGTTGAAGACCCCGATTTTAATTTCGGTTGTAACAATTGAAATTAAGGACAATGTGTTTACATGCTAAATAGTGAGCACGGTTTTTTACCAGTTCTCCTGACTCAGACGACGGTTGAGCCATGGGTTTGTTTTTCATGTATATTGAAACACATGAAGAACATTGCACTATCAGCTTCACTAATCTTATGTTGTACCTTTAAATGTCGTTTTGTGGTTTTCTTTATTGAAAACCTGAGGGGATGGTAAACCAATACAGCCCCTTCCAAGATAACACTAGCTACTATTACTCGCCTGGCTGGAGTACTTACACGCACACGCCACGCACACGCGTGTGTACGCACGAAAACGCAACACTGGATGGATGACACTGAGCGTACGTATCCTACATACATGTGCATAGTACTCCAGCATGGCCGACCTCCCGAGTTGCAATAGAATTGTGACGTCAGTGAGAAGAAGCAGTATAGCGATAATTGTTTCACTGGGGGGGGGGGGGCAGTGGGGCAGGAGTATTCTGATATCCGAGTACCGAGTCCAATAGCCAAGTACTGAGTATTCTGATGTCCAAATACCGAGTCCAATAGCCGAGTACTGAGTATTCTGATATCCAAATACCGAGTCCAATAGCCGAGTACTGAGTATTCTGATATCCGAGTACCGAGTCCAATAGCCGAGTACTGAGTATTCTGATATCCAAATACCGAGTCCAGTAGCCGAGTACTGAGTATTCTGATATCCAAATACCGAGTCCAATAGCCGAGTACTGAGTATTCTGATATCCGAGTACCGAGTCCAATAGCCGAGTACTGAGTATTCTGATATCCAAATACCGAGTCCAGTAGCCGAGTACTGAGTATTCTGATATCCGAGTACCGAGTCCAATAGCCGAGTACTGAGTATTCTGATATCCAAATACCGAGTCCAGTAGCCGAGTACTGAGTATTCTGATATCCAAATACCGAGTCCAATAGCCGAGTACTGAGTATTCTGATATCCAAATACCGAGTCCAATAGCCGAGTACTGAGTATTCTGATATCCGAGTACCGAGTCCAATAGCCGAGTACTGAGTATTCTGATATCCAAATACCGAGTCCAGTAGCCGAGTACTGAGTATTCTGATATCCGAGTACCGAGTCCAATAGCCGAGTACTGAGTATTCTGATATCCGAGTACCGAGCCCAATAGCCGAGTACTGAGTATTCTGATATCCAAATACCGAGTCCAATAGCCGAGTACTGAGTATTCTGATATCCAAATACCGAGTCCAATAGCCGAGTACTGAGTATTCTGATATCCAAATACCGAGTCCAATAGCCGAGTACTGAGTATTCTGATATCCGAGTACCGAGTCCAATAGCCAAGTACTGAGTATTCTGATGTCCAAATACCGAGTCCAATAGCCGAGTACTGAGTATTCTGATATCCAAATACCGAGTCCAATAGCCGAGTACTGAGTATTCTGATATCCGAGTACCGAGTCCAATAGCCGAGTACTGAGTATTCTGATATCCAAATACCGAGTCCAGTAGCCGAGTACTGAGTATTCTGATATCCAAATACCGAGTCCAATAGCCGAGTACTGAGTATTCTGATATCCGAGTACCGAGTCCAATAGCCGAGTACTGAGTATTCTGATATCCAAATACCGAGTCCAGTAGCCGAGTACTGAGTATTCTGATATCCGAGTACCGAGTCCAATAGCCGAGTACTGAGTATTCTGATATCCAAATACCGAGTCCAATAGCCGAGTACTGAGTATTCTGATATCCAAATACCGAGTCCAATAGCCGAGTACTGAGTATTCTGATATCCAAATACCGAGTCCAATAGCCGAGTACTGAGTATTCTGATATCCGAGTACCGAGTCCAATAGCCGAGTACTGAGTATTCTGATATCCAAATACCGAGTCCAGTAGCCGAGTACTGAGTATTCTGATATCCGAGTACCGAGTCCAATAGCCGAGTACTGAGTATTCTGATATCCGAGTACCGAGCCCAATAGCCGAGTACTGAGTATTCTGATATCCAAATACCGAGTCCAATAGCCGAGTACTGAGTATTCTGATATCCAAATACCGAGTCCAATAGCCGAGTACTGAGTATTCTGATATCCAAATACCGAGTCCAATAGCCGAGTACTGAGTATTCTGATATCCGAGTACCGAGTCCAATAGCCGAGTACTGAGTATTCTGATATCCAAATACCGAGTCCAATAGCCGAGTACTGAGTATTCTGATATCCAAATACCGAGTCCAGTAGCCGAGTACTGAGTATTCTGATATCCGAGTACCGAGTCCAATAGCCGAGTACTGAGTATTCTGATATCCAAATACCGAGTCCAATAGCCGAGTACTGAGTATTCTGATATCCAAATACCGAGTCCAATAGCCGAGTACTGAGTATTCTGATATCCGAGTACCGAGTCCAATAGCCGAGTACTGAGTATTCTGATATCCAAATACCGAGTCCAGTAGCCGAGTACTGAGTATTCTGATATCCAAGTACCGAGTCCAATAGCCGAGTACTGAGTATTCTGATATCCGAGTACCGAGCCCAATAGCCGAGTACCGGGTATTCTGATATCCAAGTACCGGGGTCCAATAGCCGAGTACTGAGTATTCTGATGTCCAAGTACCGAGTCCAATAGCCGAGTACTGAGTATTCTGATATCCAAGTACCGAGCCCAATAGCCGAGTACTGAGTATTCTGATGTCCAAATACCGAGTCCAATAGCCGAGTACTGAGTATTCTGATGTCCAAATACCGAGTCCAGTAGCCGAGTACTGAGTATTCTGATGTCCAAGTACCGAGTCCAATAGCCGAGTACTGAGTATTCTGATATCGGAGTACCGAGTCCAGTAGCCGAGTACTGAGTATTCTGATGTCCAAGTACCGAGTCCAATAGCCGAGTACTGAGTATTCTGATATCCAAATACCGAGTCCAATAGCCGAGTACTGAGTATTCTGATGTCCAAATACCGAGTCCAATAGCCGAGTACTGAGTATTCTGATATCCGAGTACCGAGTCCATTAGCCGAGTACTGAGTATTCTGATATCCGAGTACCGAGTCCAATAGCCGAGTACTGAGTATTCTGATGTCCAAGTACCGAGTCCAATAGCCGAGTACTGAGTATTCTGATGTCCAAATACCGAGTCCAATAGCCGAGTACTGAGTATTCTGATATCGGAGTACCGAGTCCAATAGCCGAGTACTGAGTATTCTGATGTCCAAATACCGAGTCCAATAGCCGAGTACTGAGTATTCTGATATCCGAGTACCGAGTCCATTAGCCGAGTACTGAGTATTCTGATATCCGAGTACCGAGTCCAATAGCCGAGTACTGAGTATTCTGATGTCCAAGTACCGAGTCCAATAGCCGAGTACTGAGTATTCTGATGTCCAAATACCGAGTCCAATAGCCGAGTACTGAGTATTCTGATATCGGAGTACCGAGTATTCTGATATCCGAGTACCAAGTCTAACAGCCTAGCACCAAATATTCTGATATCCTAGTACCGAGTCCAACAGCCTAGTACCAAGAACTTGGATCTCCGAGTACGTGTACCAGTACAAGTAAATGACTTCGAGTACATGTCAGTAGGGTGTCGAAGTATGGACTTCAAGGGGGAGCATTTGCTAGACGAGTAAGAGTACGAGGTTGAAACCTGATCTGATCACTAGTCAACGATAGACTGGTCTAGCCAACTATTCGTGACCAGCTTAACGAGGTTGGTCGCATCGCTGGTTACCAGTAGCCGTTTCATGTGCACAGTGCAGAGGGGACCAGCTATCAGAAAAGCGATAACGTTGATCCGCCGTTTTCTCATGGTCGCATGGACGTGATATGACTAGAGTCGTTGGCGCTGCCACTTTGGTGCGCAAGCACTACGTACGTCACTAACCAACCACTAGTCAACCATTGGTCCTTAATTGAACTTACACCAACATGTAGCCCAGCCCTAAATGTTGCCCCAAACCCTGAACCTAAGGGTAACCTCGACCTTAATCTAGTATTTTATTTAGATCAGAGCTAAATTAATGACCTACATTTAGGTCTTGTCTATAATTAGGGGTCGCACGCATACTCAAGTTGCTTTATTTCCCCATATGCACAGTTCTGTATTTGTCAATGTGACTACTTTGGCTATATGTATTGTTACACTTACACCTCAACAGCCTGCCCTCGACAAAATGCTCGTTTTACATTAACATTGATCGACTTTATACAAATGTAGCATTGAATAACCTCAAAAAAAGATGCGATATTGCATTCACCTCTCACAGATTTCAAAGTGATGTCAACTTTGTGAGGGACATTTGTAACCGCATCTGTATCCCCTTTTTGATATTTTTTCAGAATAATATTTGATCTATTCTTCCAGAGGCGTGTCAACAATAGGGTTAGTTTTTATTCCACCTGAGTTAGATTGGATTGAAGTGTGTATTGTTTGGGTCGTACTTGAGTTTATTTGTTCTCAAGTTCTGTTATGCATCGATGGTAACTGTTGTGGTTGTGCAAACACGCTCGTGGTATAACAGACGACTACAAATCACTAGGTTGAGCGTAAGGCGTAGAGTATCAATTGCTTATTTATTAAACGGGGACGTTTGTTATCATTCGGCCCCACAAATGGCTAGAGCCACCGTTCAAAATTACAGGAAATGTGATGGCTGAAACGGTCTATCCCTGTAAAATAGTCGAGATTCAGTGATATTTCGTGTCAGGAAAGATTGGCGCAGCAAATGAGACTGCAGGTAGCTTGAGCTGTCTATTGCTCCGTCTGCAGATGTGTTAGTTATCATTATTATTATTTTTTTTTACAGTTTCGCTTTAAATTCCAAGGTATTATTTTTCCCCCTAACAATAGTGAATGTTTTCCTAGGCAGGTTTTAAGAAAGGTAAAACTTATCTACTTATCGGATCTTAAAATGCAGCCCCAGGTTGCTAATTAATTAAGCACACTTCAATTAAATTAAATTCCATTCAATAGGAGACTTTGAGGACACTAGGTGGCAGCAGAGTTAAAAGGTAAATCCAATGTTTTTGGAATTTTGCGCATGCTCAGAGCTACGAATAAATGGGAAATTTCATGGTAAGTCTGGTGCCACCTAGTGTTCCAAAGTATCCCATTCATTTTATTTATTAGTCATGTGAAAGACATGAAATTTGGTTTCCATTTATAGTAAAAAATTACATTAAATACCATGAAAAATACATCGCCTGTAAGGGCATGTAATTCCAAAGAGGTAAAACAAAAAGACGCAGAAGAAGAAAACCTCTATATTTACATGTTATTGTTCACTTATTTTTCTTGTTAATATATCACGCAATGTTAGACACATGTCTCTTGTGCTGCTGTGGTGTTCGTTTAGCATGTGAAACGCAAGCTATAATACTGCCCCGTAGTTGACGCTTACAAAATTCATTGTGGATAGTCTTTCATTGTTCATTCAAGCAGTTTTCTAATTACCGGAAACATTTGACGGTTAGAGGGAAAGTGCATCATGTTGCCTGGTGGAGTCAATTAATTTCGATCCTTTCGTTTTCAAAAGACACGACATTTAAAATGCGTGCAAAAATCTTCAATTCGGTGCTCACATTTGAGGGAAAAGTAACTGTGATTTATTGGATCATTAAATGTTATTTTGTGCGGTCAATATATTTGCTTGCGAAACTTTTCTTATAACAAAGCAAAATCGTGTCTCCAATTCCAATCCAGACCTATGACACTGTGTGTGGTGATACAATCATGGGTCGGAAGAAGCTGGGTTGCATTATGGTATTACATATCTTCCCCTGGGTGTAAATTCATATGTGTGTCAATATTAATATACTGAAAATAACTTAACTGAAATTTTGTTACCAACTTTGACATATTATATGCATCTTATCGATGACATTTTGAAAACTGAGTTGAGTAAGCTAGCCCTGTAGTAGGCCAGAAAGTTAGCTTCAAAACAAAAAGTTGTCGAGAAAGAAAAGCCACTTGTTAAAAGAAGAGGCAGTTATGTTTGTCTTGCAACGGATTCATTTACCCCTCCCTGTTCTTAGCTGTGCGGTGAAGAGACGCGTTTATATCTCGCCACGTCTTGTTTCTGCGCATTTTGGAAAAAACCTGCGAAAATTTGGGCTCAAACCGTCGTCTGAGTCAGACGAAAACAATGAAAAACCGTCCATACTTTTTCAACATGTAAACACATTGTCCTTAAGTTCGATTGTTACAAGCAAAATTAAAATGAGGGACTGCAAGTTATATTTTCTCGACTTTGATATATTTCTATGGAAGATTTGTATTGTATGAACTTCAAAATAAGTGGGTTTTTAGACTGATACTAACTATACAAAATTTTGATGAATATCAATCCTGTATTCAACATTTAAAGGAAATTTGAAAGGTTGACGTGATGTTGTGTTCTGCATTTCAAGTGACTGGCTTTTTAAACTCATACTAATACAAAGGCCTAACTGCATAACAAGGCAACACAACCTCTTGTAAGCGTGGTCGATTTTCTGCCATTAAGAGGGAAACGGGTGTGTGACCTCTTCATTGATTGTGATACAACAAGGTTGAACCAAAACAAAGCTAAAAATAAGGCTCTTACAATTCAAGAGTGCAGTTGTACTTAATTACTGCTGCGTTCCCGTACCTGTATCGGTTGATGGCGCGGAGTGTGAGCTGGGAAGTCCTTTATTAAAAGAGTATGTAGTAAGACTATTTTAATATGAGTCAAGTGATTTGGTGTTGACGATGTCTGAGGGTAATGCAGACATGAAAGTAAGTGCTTACTTTATTTGTGTATTTTTTCATTCAATGCATTCCAAAAACTTACTAATTACAGATTACGTTTATTTTTATTGCAGCTGATGAGCTGAGGCTTCATGTAGTTTGTTCCTTGACACAATTGTGTTAACTAATCAGAATGGAGTCTACAGACGTCCTTATCAACACCACTAGCATCCCGGACGTCACAACAGCTTTGATGGCTGTTGAAACTGGTTTACCGCAAGAGGTGTTCACCAAACTGGTTCCCGCCTTGATCGGCATTATAACATTGGTTGGGTTGGTTGGTAACTCAATTGTTGTGTACGTCATCGTGTGCCAGGGCCACCTGAAGACGGTTACCAACTATTACATTGTGAATCTTGCCATTACTGACATATTCTTCCTGGTATTCTGCGCACCTTTTACTGCGTCAATTTATGCAACACCAAGCTGGCTGTTTGGTCGTTTCATGTGCAAGTTTGTCTTCTACATGATGCAGGTAATTATGTGTGTTATTTTACAGTTTTTCTTATTTAAACTCTCTGAGCTGTCTTTTCTAAACTTGACAAAACTTCTAAAATGTATACGGAGGTACATGCCTGTGCGTCAATATCTGGACCTTTGACACCAAATTGAGGGATACATTAGTACTAACGTACAAATAGACGCATTTTCCTTGGGATATTGTCAGTTAAGATGTCCAATCGAACTTCGCTCTTTCCCCGTCTTGCCCGTCAGCGACGTATTCTTGTCTATTAACGTTACAATCCGGGTATTGATGCTGTTCAGCTGTTTAACAGTTGATGAGATAGAAAAGGAAATAAACCTTGGATATCAATATGATGAATGGTGCAATTAGTAGACGTCCCTTCCTTCTCAGCTGAAAACAGGGCAAAGGATATCAATCAAACGCATCGGCAAACTGTAGAAAATAATGCTCACTGCGCAGATTGATCTATTTCTCCTTCAATTGATTCATGATTTTTTTAAGGACCCACAATGGACGTAAGAGGCAGGTAGAGGTTGTCTTGTATTTGTCTCTGGATGAATAACGTAACGCTCTTGTGAGCATTTCTTGATGCAGTTCAACTCACATTTTGGTTTCTTCGAATAAAATTATTTTATCAATCAATACATCCGTAAAATACTGATAAAACAATTTGCACGATGGCTCTTTATTATTTATAAACTATTCGCGGTACCTGCTTGGTAACTCAATTATTTGAACTGACCCTCTCGACACCGGGCGCGCTCGGTTGTCAAGAGGTTAAGATTTATGCTCTACGAATGCAGGGGTTATGGGTTAGAATCCCACCGAGTGAGTAGTAAGCCAGTGTATTTTTTCTGCACGACTCGGGAAGGTCTGAGTGTACAGCGCTTATCAAACATAGGTGTTGGGTATAAACCAAAATGTAATATACAATTTATAATTAAACTGAGCAATTAATTACGAATATAGGCGTTTAGGTGTTTTATGTCTTTAGGGCTATAGATAGGTCAGTTGGCAGAGCGTTGGTATGTTAACCCGGTCGAAGGTTCAAATCCCATTCTAGTAAATTTGTCTTTGCTCACAATGCAACAAATTTAAAGAAAAAAAATAACACAAGGGCAAACTTCAACCGATGTTAAAGCTGAACCTTTAGTCATCTTCCATTTCGTCTCCTTCGTCATCTTACATAATACAAGTCGATGAAAAGGTACATGTAGTTAGAAACAGAACTCCGTCGAAATTTACACACATTTCATTTGATGTACGGGTGGCTGTACAACATATTATTTTCAAATTAATCGCCAGTGGTTTGGGTGATGTTTCGAGAATTGATTGACCGATTCATTAATAATATTCACTAAACAGAAATAGTGGATTGCATTGTGTAAAGTGTTGAGATTCGTTTTTTAAATTTCCAGTTATGAATGCATGGTACTCCCAGATCTTGACTATCACTTTGATTACAACCAATGGCCAAGATAGATTTGTCTTCACAACACTTTGTGCCTGTAATTTGGACAATTATTCCAGAAGATTGAAACTGGAGAACTTGCTGGCTAGCCTCTCATTGCTGGCACATCCCCCTGAGATTACGGTAATGCGCTTATATAGTTAGCTAAATAGAAGTTGTAGTGATGCGAAAAACACGACGCCACGCTTAGTCCATCCTCCGGCACGGAGCAACGAACAAGAATCACCAGTGTGTACGTCTACTCAATTTAATCATCCCGGAGCATAACATTGGATCACGTTATGCAGACGTAGGTGCCTACCTACGGGAAATAAGTCATTAATATTTAAAAAGTTTTAGCTATATTGATGAGAGTTTTGCACCATCTATACTTAAAGGGAAAGTATTTATTCATTAATTTATTTGGTTGTTAGGTTGTTTGTTTTTTGTTCGTTTGTTTGTTTGTTGGGTTGTTAGGTTGTTTGTTGGTTTGTTTCTTTCTTTCTTTCTTTCTTTGTTTCTTTCTTGGATTGTTTGTTTGTTTGTTTGTTTCTTTGTTGGATTGTCTGTTTGTTGGGTTGTTTGTTTGTTTCTTTGTTTGTTTGTTCGTTTGTTTGTTTGTTTGTTTCTTTCTTTGTTTCTTTGTTTCTTTGTTGGATTGTTTGTTTGTTTGTTTGTTTCTTTGTTGGATTGTTTGTTTGTTGGGTTGTTGGTTTGTTGGGTTGTTTGTTTCTTTGTTTGTTTGTTTGTTTCTTTGTTTGTTTGTTTGTTTCTTTGTTTTTTTCTTTGTTTCTTTGTTTCTTTGTTTCTTTGTTTCTTTGTTTCTTTGTTTCTTTGTTTCTTTGTTTCTTTGTTTCTTTGTTTCTTTGTTTCTTTGTTTCTTTGTTTCTTTGTTTCTTTGTTTCTTTGTTTCTTTGTTTCTTTGTTTCTTTGTTTCTTTGTTTCTTTGTTTCTTTGTTTCTTTGTTTCTTTGTTTCTTTGTTTCTTTGTTTCTTTGTTTCTTTGTTTCTTTGTTTCTTTGTTTCTTTGTTTCTTTGTTTCTTTGTTTCTTTGTTTCTTATTTATTTCTTTTTTTAATTAATTATTTATTTATATGGAAGAGTAAATTTAATACCATCCTCTAGTTTGAAACAAACAGCATTCGACAAAACTTTAATCAGAGGTCTTAATCGAAATAAGTTACCGTGATTTGTGGCGTCTTTGTTTCTTTGTTTCTTTGTTTCTTTGTTTCTTTGTTTCTTTGTTTCTTTGTTTATTGTTTCTTTGTTTCTTTGTTTCTTTGTTTCTTTGTTTCTTTGTTTCTTTGTTTCTTTGTTTCTTTGTTTCTTTGTTTCTTTGTTTCTTTGTTTCTTTGTTTCTTATTTATTTCTTTTTTTAATTAATTATTTATTTATATGGAAGAGTAAATTTAATACCATCCTCTAGTTTGAAACAAACAGCATTCGACAAAACTTTAATCAGAGGTCTTAATCGAAATAAGTTACCGTGATTTGTGGCGTCTTCAAATGCTACTTCTTCGTCGTTGAAGTAATTTTAGACGGCAGGATTTAAGTGGATATTTTACACTGGTGCATAAGAAGTTATTTGGTCTTTCAAAGACACAATCGAACATGTTTTATATTGCAACATTCAAATGCTCGGTAAATGGGAGTTCTTGTAATCACCAAATGAAATCCAAAACAAATTTAGAACCTATTCCACTTATCCTGGGATATATTCCATTTGATATACAGCAAATACTCTGCATGCACATAATGGTCCCAGTTTGTCTGCTCCGCCACGCAAAAAACGTCTTCGGTCTGGCTATAGACACACACGCGCGAAGGTACACTTTGCATCTGTCAAGACGTACATTTCTAGCCCGGAGGAGGGCTTTTGCGGTGATTTCATTATTGGATGTGACATATATCAAGTATGAAGAAGCCAACCAGTGCAAGACAAATTGTAAGAAGCAGGAAATTGGAGGTATCGTGTACAACTCAAGAATGCCTGAAGACTTTGGGCTAAACACTGTTAAGAATGTTGATTAAATGTATAATGGTAAATCGGCCCGGCGGGGCTGTAGTTGAAACACTATTGATTGCTGGAAGATGACAGCCTACAGTATAATTAAACACCTACAAAACAATCAGTCTGTGTGAGTTCTAATCGCAATCAATGCGGTTTTTCTTACTCTTTTTTTTAATTAAAATGTAGGGAATTTCTGTCACGCTATTCTTAACAGACCTATTATTCTCCATAGAAGTGTGTAATCAGACGCTATACAAGGATGGAGTTGGTACAATTCAGGTGAAGTTAGAAAAGTACTAAAGAAATACATAATATAATTGTTACAAGTAGAAAGGGGGAACTTCTGCACTCACTTCAACTGCGTACAGCATTATCAACATACTTGTCAATGACTTTTTTGTATGGTAATTTATTTGCTCTTGTAACTGTAGAGTGTTTACATAAGAGTCTTGCTTAAACATAATTTTTAACAGGCTATTTTTTATATACATATTTTGAAACAAAATAGGATCGACATGGGAGTATTTTACAAATAAATGATTGTATTTTCACATCATTCTATTGACCAAAAAAAAGTCGGAAGAGTTTCTTCGGATTTCAAGTTTTCAGAACGAATTACGAAATTGCATGCAGATGGCTGGTTGAACGTAAATATAATCGCAACCTTTCATAGAAACGGTTCTCTCGCAGACAAAAATATCTTTCTCAATTGATCAGAAATGACGAGAAATTGTAGAATTGTTAAAGTATCTAAATTACAAAAGAATTATTGAATAATACTTTATAAACAAGTTCTGTATTTATTTGTGTTGACAACTTTGTGTTGTCAAACGCAAAGATTTGTTTCTTTTATCATTCTGTACCGTACATCTTCACCTGTGGTACTAATCAGCGTGCTTAACCTCGTAAATGATCTAAATTTAAATCGAAGAATTGTTATTTTTATCATTCTGTACCGTACATCTTCACCTGTGGTACTAATCAGCGTGCTTAACCTCGTAAATGATCTAAATTTAAATCAAAGAATTGTTATTTTTATCATTCTGTACCGTACATCTTCACCTGTGGTACTAATCAGCGTGCTTAACCTCGTAAATGATCTAAATTTAAATCAAAGAATTGTTATTTTTATCATTCTGTACCGTACATCTTCACCTGTGGTACTAATCAGCGTGCTTAACCTCGTAAATGATCTAAATTTAAATCGAAGAATTGTTATTTTTATCATTCTGTACCGTACATCTTCACCTGTGGTACTAATCAGCGTGCTTAACCTCGTAAATGATCTAAATTTAAATCAAAGAATTGTTATTTTTATCATTCTGTACCGTACATCTTCACCTGTGGTACTAATCAGCGTGCTTAACCTCGTAAATGATCTAAATTTAAATCAAAGAATTGTTATTTTTATCATTCTGTACCGTACATCTTCACCTGTGGTACTAATCAGCGTGCTTAACCTCGTAAATGATCTAAATTTAAATCAAAGAATTGTTATTTTTATCATTCTGTACCGTACATCTTCACCTGTGGTACTAATCAGCGTGCTTAACCTCGTAAATGATCTAAATTTAAATCAAAGAATTGTTATTTTTATCATTCTGTACCGTACATCTTCACCTGTGGTACTAATCAGCGTGCTTAACCTCGTAAATGATCTAAATTTAAATCAAAGAATTGTTATTTTTATCATTCTGTACCGTACATCTTCACCTGTGGTACTAATCAGCGTGCTTAACCTCGTAAATGATCTAAATTTAAATCGAAGAATTGTTATTTTTATCATTCTGTACCGTACATCTTCACCTGTGGTACTAATCAGCGTGCTTAACCTCGTAAATGATCTAAATTTAAATCAAAGAATTGTTATTTTTATCATTCTGTACCGTACATCTTCACCTGTGGTACTAATCAGCGTGCTTAACCTCGTAAATGATCTAAATTTAAATCAAAGAATTGTTATTTTTATCATTCTGTACCGTACATCTTCACCTGTGGTACTAATCAGCGTGCTTAACCTCGTAAATGATCTAAATTTAAATCAAAGAATTGTTATTTTTATCATTCTGTACCGTACATCTTCACCTGTGGTACTAATCAGCGTGCTTAACCTCGTAAATGATCTAAATTTAAATCAAAGAATTGTTATTTTTATCATTCTGTACCGTACATCTTCACCTGTGGTACTAATCAGCGTGCTTAACCTCGTAAATGATCTAAATTTAAATCAAAGAATTGTTATTTTTATCATTCTGTACCGTACATCTTCACCTGTGGTACTAATCAGCGTGCTTAACCTCGTAAATGATCTAAATTTAAATCAAAGAATTGTTATTTTTATCATTCTGTACCGTACATCTTCACCTGTGGTACTAATCAGCGTGCTTAACCTCGTAAATGATCTAAATTTAAATCAAAGAATTGTTATTTTTATCACTCTGTACCGTACATCTTCACCTGTGGTACTAATCAGCGTGCTTAACCTCGTAAATGATCTAAATTTAAATCAAAGAATTGTTATTTTTATCACTCTGTACCGTACATCTTCACCTGTGGTACTAAACAGCGTGCTTAACCTCGTAAATGATCTAAATATAAATCAAAGATTTGTTGTTTTGATCACTGAGTCCGTGTTGTTTATTATGTTCACCTTATCAGATTCTAGCACAACCTTGTAACCTTATTAGATTCTAGTACAAGTTTGCTGCTCTGCAGCCAAATACAGTGCTGTAAACGAAATTGTGAAATGATACATTTCCTGGATGTCAGTCCATTTATTTTCGCCCTAATAATGTTTTGAAGACGCTAAATCTATGATTCAACATGTGCTGATTTTTCATCTTATAATTTCAAATGGAAATAGTTGGTAGAACAGGTAACAAAAAGGGCGGAGGGAATAAAAGGAAAAAATAGTAATATTAACAAAACTGATGATAATGATGTAATTGTAATTGACAAAATGTTGAAATCTTTATTAAAATCCCTAATATTGATTTGTGACGGTAGTCAAATCCACGTTGGATATCAAAAGAAAAATATTCATCTATTTGATTACGGTAATACCTGCTTGTGCGTCACAGCCATCTTGTACGCAGGATAGTATTTCGTGCTCACTTTATTCCACTGGTCCCCAGTGACCCAACTGAGCAGTATATAAATACATGTACAGTCATTTTTATTCCATATGGCTTTTAGTGGGATAGCAAACCCAACGGCAGTTGTTATGTAGACCCTATCGCCATATTCCTCTCGCTTAATATTCTTTTACTAGTTTGTATATCCTACTGTCTCCACGAAACGATATGCCCATTGATCATTTGGACTTACGGCGTTTTGTCAACGGGCGAAACAATTTAAAAAGAGATCATGACATTTAAGTGACAATGTTGCTCGCGATCAAACACGGTTATTTGAGAAGATTGATAAATGTTTTTGCTGGCTGCGCCGCAGTGTCCTTGGAAGAAGTCTTATATCCACAGAGAAACAGCTACGTTGCTAGGCTCAATGTGAAATTGAGCTCAATTGAGATACTTTCACATTATTTCACACTGTTTTTTCGTCGTAAGTGTTTTACTATTGTTGAGAGTTATTGATGAAGTCATTAACGCCTGACTGAGGACCTTACAAGAGGTCAAGAATACACCTTTTCTTCGTTCCTTTAAAATGTGTAATATGGTTTTCACTTTGTACACTGAAAATAATAATAATAATAATAATAATAATAACAAAGTCTTATAAAGCGCACATGTCCACCAAAGGTGCTCAAGGCGCTGTTACAATGAAAACAGAAAAAGCTGAAGGGAAAGAGACGAAAAAGAAAAAATCATTTTGAAGAAGAAAAAGCTATAGTCATGAGATATGTTTTGAGAGATTTCTTGAATGAGTGAATTGTATCGCAGGTTTTAACACAAGACTTACTGCTCTTCATCCAGAGATCCCCACTACTTTTTTCCCTTTATTCGCCTCAATTTGAAGCTTAAATCTCACTATTAAGAAAAAAAACCTTCAAAGCAAATAACATAAATCAGCTCTTATTAAAATGCCTATCGTGGCACTCTGAATAGCGTTGATGTCTCAATCAATCCAATGGCATATCAAGGGCTACGTAAGAAATAAAATATTAATTCGTGTTGTCGATATGATTTGACGGAGCCGAGGGTTTCCAGTGAATGAATTAATTCTTGGGAAGTAATATATTTCAACTCCTCGAAAAATTTAAAGTTACCTTCTCCAAAAACAACATTTTGTCCGAACGAAATATTAATTGTGTGGGAATGCAAGAAATATTGTGTATAGTAACGAAATGATTTAGAGAGAAGGAAATAACATTTCGAGTAAACAAACTCATACTTCGAGGGAACTAATAGTAATTCGAGGGGACGTTATAACAATTCAAGGGATTGAAGTATTATTTCGAGGGAACGAAATAAATTTATCATAAATTGTTTACCTGTCCTATTAAATGTATTTACTTGTCCCTTTAGGAGCTCCGTACTTTAGAAAAAGTTTCATCGAAAAGTAGTCTAATACAAAAGCATTCAAGTACCAAGTGAAAAACAGATAAACAATACCTTTTTCACACACAGTATACCAACAACAATTGCATTCGTACTCGTTCAATGCATAGGGTGTAATTAGTCTTTCAGATAATTGCGTCGTAAAAGTCCCAATGTCGGTGCATACGTACTGCAATTGAATCAGTACGTGTTGACTTCGTTGCTAGGTTTGTACCGTAGCCATGGTACTCATGTTGCGCGTGATTCAATCATTACTTTTCGGGGTTCTTCTGTGTTCGCGCTGAGCTTGTTCATCAATATTCACATTTCTCCCCCCGCATTGTATCACTCCCACGTTCTGTAACTTCTTTGAAGACGTACTGATGAATGCCAAAACTTCACTAAAATAGAATTCATTACTAAAAGTACGTATCTTGAGCCTTTGCAGAAGGCGCTCCAGTGTGCAATTAACCTGGACGTTTTTTTTGTATTGTTGGCAACGTTATGAAACGTCAGCTATCAGTACCATGACATAGTAGTATACCACTGAAGAAGGCTATCATTTTATCTATGATTTTTGTTTAAATGAATTGCCGACTAATATAGAAACCCTTAATAAAATACTGTTAAGAAGTTACTATAAACAGTGTTTCAATTTTGTATTTTACCAATAAGCTCTGTGTGGCCATTGGTCAGTGTCATTAGGTAACGTCGTTGTAATGTCCACCTGAAACCTAGTTTCAAATCTTGCAATAATTTTAGCCTTTGTTGCATAGTATTTGTTCAGGTATCAGGAACCATTTTCTGCACCCTACAGCAAATGGACACTGATACCATCTCACCGTTATAACAACATCCAGATTGAATGTCTCAAATAAATCCCTTAATCCCTTATTAAATAAATCCCTTATTGGAAGACAAAGAGTTTGTTTTCATTACAAATGGACCTTATGTTTTATCACCGTGTCACGGTTTATGCCGTTTACGATACATTTGCTAAACGTTAACTTTACGCGAATCGTTTGGCAACCAGAATGCCAGGCTGATTGTGACTGCGTTTTGCGGGTTGACATTGTAGAGTCATAATGCAACGTTGAACATGTAGGTCCACTTTTACACCATACTACATTGAGTTACCGATCGTACCAGCTTTGATCACGTATTCCATGTTCTGTCTCCATTCTAAGAATACTTTCTCCAGCTAATGGCGACTTTTCCCCGCAAATGAACTTTGGGCAGGATAGCTCAACTGGTAGAGCATCGATACGTTTAGCCTGTGGTCACAGGTTCAAATCCCGCTTACGTAATTTTTTCTTTGTTCACCTAGGAATTGATTTAAAAATTTACTCAGTCAGGATCCCTTGTGGACGTTATTTATTTTGTTGATATTCGGTATGTCAGGCCAAAATGATAATAACATCAAGACTGTAGTCTGCTTTTATAGACTAATAAAGTGACTTTGTAGAAGTCAACCTCATTAAAAGCGAACTCTAAACCTTGCATCCTTAGTGATTCCGTACACCACAGATTGACGGGAATCGTTTCAACCACTTACGTGAACGTCAGCAAACAGTAAACTGATAACATTTCATCAAATACAATTTAAAGACTTCTGGACTTAGGCCAGTAGTACAGCTAGCTGAAAGATTGAAAAAAAAAAACATTCCCGTGTTGTGTCGCACCTATATAATTAATCTGAATGTCGATTTCAATGTCTGAACCGATGATTAATTTATTTCACTCTCGAGGTGTTAGAAATGCGATTGCCATTTAGGCCTACTACTGTCGTGCAGTTATCGTTTACAACCGGAACTAGATGGATTTTTTATTTATTATTATTATTATTTTTTTTTTTTTTAGCTTTTTATACAATTATTATTGGTCATGATGACGTGTGTTAGGTGATTGTGGTCAGGGTGTTTTTGCACTTTTAAGAGTAATTTCTTGAAGAGCCAACGAAAATGTAGTCGGGTATATCCTTTTTTTATTTTTTATCGTACAGTTAAGGGGGACGGGTAAATGAGTGTGTAACCACAATTTGACTGTAAAAATAATAAAACCGAACTACAACATGGACAGCTTAACAATAGGTAAGAAACGTTGGTACACCACTTTAGGATACCTTAAGCTGGACAACTTTAAGGGTGACGTAGATACATCAAGTCCCCATCCATTGATGTCAAAATCTCAGTTTTCTTTGAACCAAAAGAAAACACCAGTGACACACAATAACATGGAAATATTTACACTGGATCTTTTTAGCCCATATTGATACCATTAATGTAGCCCGAACTTCTAAATACAATATTGTGTGGAACCCTACCCTAAATGAAGAGTCTAAAATCTCATATTTTAACACCGACTTCATTTAGCAATAGACGGCTCAATCGAAGACGCCAAGAGCCTAAACTATGTAACACTCAAATTCCTATCATTTATGTAGCCACATGCCCCTTCCCTGTTTCGATTTCACTAAGAGCTAAAATCGATCTTAAGTTGTACATCAATCTTATTGCGATGTCATAATACAAATCACTCCTGGAATATTTACAACGCATTATAGGGATTCTTTGTGACTTCGACCCCAGCCCCATGCACACCAGCTCGACAATCGTTCCTGATTGTGATACTATATACATCCCACAGCCTGAAGCTTTGTAATGGCTTAAAACAAAATAGGATTACGCTTTTCCTTTAAGGCATAACTTAACAACAATATTCACACATTATACGGGTTTATTCTCTAGTGTATTTGGCACATTCCAACGAAAACTTAAGTGTTACTTTCAGAAGCTGCTTCTTTATGGTGGTAAAAGAGGCTTATGTTACGCACCATTATGTCCGACATGGACCATTATGTCCGACCCATTGTCCGACAAACCATTATGTCCAACCCATTGTCCGACAAACCACTATGTCCAACCCATTGTGTCGGACAAACCATTACGTCCGACCCAATGTGTCCGACAAACCATTACATCCGACCCATTGTGACCGACAAACCATTACGTCCGACCCATTGTGTCCGACAAACAATTATGTCCAACCCATTGTGACCGACAAACCATATGTCCGACTCAATGTGTCCGACAAACCATTTTTTCCGACCTACTATTTCCGTCGGACACAATGGGTCGGACATAATCGTTCGTCGGACGCAATGGGTGGAACATGATGGTTCAAAATTTTCGTCGGATATAACAGTCCGCGTCAGACATAATGCTTCTTAACAGTCGTGTTATAAAACGAGATTGTTTCTCTTCAAGTGAAACGGAGACTGTTTCCACATTGTACAAAACATGCTCGTTTAATATCAGTTATAGCACACAACTCAAAAATAGCACATTATAATCAAGCAAATGGAAATATCAGTTTGAAAAAGCTATTATTAGGTCAATAAAATACGCTATTAGGCCAAGTCTTTTTGTATAAACAAATGAAACTTAATCTTAGTTACTCTTAAACTGTCGATAAATACAATTTGACGACGGCAAGTGGTTAGTATACCTCAATAGTTTTCATATCGAAATTAACACCTTCTAAATGTCAGAAGGGAGAAGTGCTGAGTGTGTTCAGACGAGAAGGTATTGGACAGGTTGTGGATCCAGTCAATACCTGGATATACGTGCTACGTGAGCTGAGATAAAGTGCGATTACGCACTTAGAATCGATGACGATCCAGGGAAATACAAAGAGACAGGATGACACTTGCTGGGGATTGAGAAGGTAGTGTATAAGGCTGGACGATGAGATATCCTCCCACATATTATCAAATCACTCAGCATTAAGTATAATACAAAGCATCCATCTTAGGCACAACCAGCCCTTGGCAGCCAACAGGGAAAAATAGAATTAAACCATTTACCAGAAATTCTGGAGCATACGGATAATCGTTGTGTGCAGTTGAAAATCTGATTTCACAAAGTGAACGCTGGCCCCTCTGGAGTAGACAGTTGACAATTTAATGTACTGAAATATTTAGTTGGTCTATAATTGGGAAGTTGTAAGGATGTGCATGGATTTGTGTGTGTGAATGTATATGGAAGCTTAAACCGGCATAAAGTGTGGTTTGGTATTTGACAAACAAAACCGTTGGTTTTCAATAACACAGCAGTCAACCAACGATTAGAAACTCAGCAAATGTCAGTTCAAGAAAACAGAAAAAACAATCAATGTTTTGACGAAGATGTGTGCTTGTTTCGAGTTTTTAAAACGAAATAAGGGTAATTTCCTCGTACTTTGAGATATTTCAGACGGGAATAATGTGCAAATTTAGTCAAGTTTACACAGTTTTAAAATGCATTATTTTGTCTTTTCCTCACAACGGCATTTTAAATGGTTCTCATAGTTCAACAAACTCAAAAACCTGTCTCAAAAACTATTAAAATAAGCGCATTGAGTGCGTAATTGTTGGTAGATACTATATAAGACTATATTATTATTATCACCTTTAACCATCTGAATTGTCAGCTTATGTTCCACTCCAAACCCAAGGTGTCAACATCAGGATCATCCAAAGGAAACGCACAACCCTCCTGGTGATTGGAATAACTTGAAGTATAAATTGAAGATTCTTTCCACAGATGGTTAAATCGACCATAATAATTCTACTGTGGATTAACACTGATTCTGAAATTGCAAGTCGAAACCCGTAAATTCTGCCCGTCAAAAGTAGAGACTGGGGTGCATTTGATAAATGATTAAACCTGTAATAATAAGAGTGTAAATCGTAATTCATTCGCTTACCCATATGCGAATTCAATCCATTTGAAGATGAGTCTTACGCCCGCCATCGACATTGATTGAACTAGACATACATCTGTCAAAGTGAAGTTATCGTCATTATAGCGAAACCTCTTTCCTCTTTACCAATTATGGTTTTGGTAGGTTGATTATAGAATATCTTCTAGATTTTTATCGCAAATCGTTATTAAACCATCAAAAACATGCAAAAGACACACAATATATATATTTATATTCTTAGTTTCCATGTGCATAATGATATTTTACCCAACTAGTAGTTGTCACGTTTACGACTGTGGAATCAGCTTCTTAATTCCACCTGGAACATTTTTTTTCTCATATTTCTTGAAATGACGGTAGCTTCAACAAAACAGTTTTCCCTTTTAGATTTCATTATTTTTCTGTGATAAAAGGCTGGTGGTAATTTTCTACACTGTTTTTTGGCAAAGGTTGCATTGTCAATCCCGTGGTGTTTTATGGAACAGTACCTCGTCGTGTGCCCGGAAAAAGGGCATAAGGCCTTACGCCCTTTTTCCGGGAACATAAAGTAGTTTGTCCCAGTAACAAAAGGATGTAAGCAACAAAATGGCTCCTGGCGTGAAAAAATGTCATTTTTGTTTGTTTTTTGCTAGAATTACCCTGAAGACATGTGCCCCCATTCCCCATGCAGAATTTAACCTTTCTATAATGACTTCTGCATGGCAACATATTTACCAAACTTTCCCGCTCATAATTCTTGAAACACAAATTTGAACATAAAGTCCTTTTACCGGGAGCTTTCCCTTACATTAGGACCCAAATCCCGTGTGAAATTTCAACGAAGCGACTTCGTGGGATGAAACAGTTTCCCTTAAATAATTATTCAAAATGTGAATGAAAATGTACATAAAGTATCATGTGCGGTTTCCTCAAAAATGTATTAACAATTTGAAAAGGGGCTTGAGCAGCCATAACGCTAATTGTCCAAAGTATAGTGCACACTGACAACTGCACGAGTACGACCTCGGCAGAAACGGCTTTCCCATGGTATGGTGCTGTGTAATTTGTGTACCTACGTGGGTAGTTGCCAAATCTTGATCATGGGACACCATTGCCTCTTTATTCAGTCCAAATCTTGTTTGGGTACATCTTTACTCTAACTACGGCTTAAAACGAAAATAAATGACTTGATTTTGAAGGGAAGCTTAACCTTACTGGCCAACCATAGCAGTCCAAATAATAAAGCTTCGGGCTTATGTATGTTTTATATGTTATACATAATGAAATAATAACAAATAACAACAGTTTAGAGAGGTTAACTTAATACGTACAACGCTTCAGAGTTACTGTATGTCTTAACAGAGGGGTACTTTTCCAGAAAAACGTCAAACAAAATCAGCAAATGCAAATCGATTGTCAAAATCAGTTTACCCGTCCAGTGTAAATATTTACGGAGTGGAACACACTCTTGGCATATACTGTCAGGAAACTATGGCATGGGCGTCCCCAGGTAATACTTGAGCGTATTATTGTTTTTGGAAAAAAAATTGTGTGTTAATTTGATAGAGATTGTCATACAGTTTTATGCACGCTTGGGTGACAGAGTTTGAAGTAACCGATTTGCGGATATGACAACATTACAAATTATTACTTCGTAAGGCACTGGTACAGTTACTCGGTTTCTCAGCATTCTTAAATGATGGTTTTAATACGTTTAAAAGGTTCAACCCGCAGGGTTCTCAAAATACGTTGGAAAGAGGGGTACAAATTTAAGTGTTCCTGCCACGGAACCAGTGTTTTGTTTTGCTACAAACTTAAACACGGTGATGGAAGGATTTTATGTACGTACGGCCCTCAAGATATTGTGAATAGGACTAAAAAGAGGTCGGCTTTCTACGTATGTCGACTGGTGCTCCAGGAAGTTATAAACAATTTAGGTTAAGACTGAGGAAACAGGGTACTGGACACGACCTGATATTTATAACATCGTTTCGACATGAGCACTTAGATGTTTTAACATAATTTCTCCTTTTTCGGTTCTTTGGCAAGCTCTTTTTAATACAATGATCTGGTAACTGGGTGGTATGTATTGATGGACACGTCTCATAAGCCACACGAAGTCATAATCACGAGCACCGACATGAGATACATATCGTGCATACAGATGGCTATGTTATACCCGGCAACAAACTTGTACATAGGCCCCCATTCCCGACTCATATCCCCCAAGACATGATTAGACTTCTTCTCTTATTATTTTTCAAGATATTAACCGCTGCACTGATTGAAAGTCAGTCCATTCCCCTTAAACTTTCTACTTAGTTATCGGCAACGCCAAAGTGGTTTTCTTTTCAGTGGATAGCGTCTATTGATTTTTCAAATGGTTAAGTATTAGCCTATATCGTCAGGGTATTTGATGATACTTGCAAGTTGTTTCCAATCCATTCTGTACATGTTGGTAATGCAAATAGCCCCATGACTTGAAGAAAGTCTAGACAATTCAAAGCATTTAGGTTTTTGTCGTGAAAGCCGCGTGCTTAACACAGTGTGAGAATCACTTAACAGAGCGTGTAGAGGCTTCGTTGATGAGGCGGAGTATACAGAGCAGTATAGAGTCTGAACGGTAAACAGTACCACAGCAATCAGCGATCCTCTGTGGAGACCGAACGATGCTGATTTAAGATCAAGAGTGGTGTTTACATCACGGTTTAAACTCCATCGTTGTCGTGAAAGGATAAATAAAAATCTATCAACGTGAGAGCATATAGCGATTTTCAACGTACTGCACAATTTCATTTCACACATGACAGCACGCTGGACTGTTTTGAGTGGAAAGTATTTTGATTTAGGATTTTAAGATTTTATCAGTAAGCTTTATTCACTTAAACACTGCAATGCACACTTAATCCAGTACTTAAACCTCGGCTAATTGTTTATAAAGCATGATTGCTTTATGTGAGCTCCGTTACTCGATAAATCTTACTTGGCAACTGGAATTTTTCTGGGTAAAACGTATTTTATGGCATAACAAAAATTAAATGTTTGTTTCAAAAAAAGGAAGGGAGGAAGCTGTTGCAACAGAAATCCATGACCCTTTGAATAAAGAATATTGTTTAATGATGATGCATGAAGATACAAATGAACAAGCATTTTAAGTATAGACCTTATGCATTGACGTCATCACGCCGCCATCTTAGAAGTTAATCGATGAAACAATGGATACGCAGAGATTTGTACGCACGGCGTACAGGATTGGCCAATGAACAACCTCATTTTGACCTGTAGGCGAGGGCCCTACGCAAATCACGTCATGTGCATAATTTATGGTATATTCTGAGCACAAATATTGAAGTAGTAGACAATCTTCAAACTAATTTTACGATTACACTTTTATTTCACTGATGGTTCTTTTTTTTTTTTTTATATTTTAATTGTTTAAGTATTCACTAAAAGCCCACATACTGCTTGAGACTGTATGTGCTTCCGAAGGTAGTTCATACAATTTGAGAAGTGCTTCACGTAATTGTTAACCTGGTACCCGTGGTTAATTTCTAGAACTATAGTGTGAACGGAGGACCTAGATAGATGCGCTTTATTTGCGCTTTTTAGGGGGCGCTGCATCAGCTCAGAAGGCGCTCATCGAGGCAGTCCTTCAAGAGCTACCCGAACGTATCGCGAACCGGACGTGCGCGATGAGAGAAGCCTTTCAAAAGCTACGACAAAACACTTCTTAAAATTAAGCGTTTTTGACACTTTTTTCAATGATTGACATCAATGAAGAGTGGATTTTACTGACTTTATTGGAACAACAAGTAGATAATGGCAGACTAGGTTAATTTTGTAAATAAATGAAGTTAGGGATGCAAGATGGCTAGATCTATACGGGGTAATTTCCCTTGTTCAGTATAGTTGGGAGCTCTTACGCATCTTCTGAAGAATGTTGCCACCGACCGCCCCCGTTGACACACTCAAACAATTGCACTTAGGGCTTTGTTATGCACCATCAATGTTTGACAGTCATGGACCTTTATGAATGTCCGACAGATTCGTAGGGCAGTAGATCAGACATAATGATTGTCGGACATAATGGGTTGAACATAATGGCTGGTCATGCCGGTTTGTTGGGCATAATGTTTCAGACGTAATGGTCCAAAACGGACATAATTATGACCCGTAGCACACACGCTAGAGAATTATGTACTTAGCGTTTTTTGTTTTGTTTTTTTATTACTATTTTTTTTTATTCATATTATTATTATAAGAATTCTACTCTATTCTCTTGATATGCAGGTGACTGCCCAAGCAACATGTGCCACACTGACAGCGATGAGTATTGATCGTTATTATGCCATTACTGACCCGCTAAAAGCACTCAAGAGTCGTACTCCGAGGGTTGCTATTGTTGTTAGCGTCTGTATCTGGACATGTGAGTCTACTTTTCATACTCGACAATCGATCACACAAAAACGCCAATTACGACACCCGGACAAAGATAACTGTTTAGAAGATCTTGAAAAGTGTTGAAATGTTGAAACTTGGCCGGTCCTGTTTAGCAAACCGATCTCGGTGCGTGCGATGACTTAATCACTAGAGTGAGGGTTGCAGGCATTGCCTGTTACTGACAAAATAAGTTTAATTGCATTTCTTCAGTAAGAGGTAAATGGGTACATGAAAGGACAGGAATGGTTGTTTTGGGCAAAGATGATAGAGCGCCGGAGGCGCAAAATGAGGAACTCTGGCTGAAATGTGAAATCCTACTGGGAGGACGCCATTTCAGCAAGTAACTCTTTTGATACAACAATAGATCAGTGCAGACAGTGACCATTGCTATCAATGGGAAACAGTTCATTCACTTGCTGAAATGGCGCCCACGTGCATTTCACGTTCCAACAATAAATAAGGCTCCAGTTCCCAATCTTGCGCCTTCGGCGCTCTATAATATTTGCTTTGGGTTATTTAGCTTGGTGCGCCACAGCGCATAGCCTACACGCTCAGTGCATGTCCAAGTGATGGGCGTCATACTTTGCGGCAGGGTTGTAGTATAGTCATTTGAGTCGAATCCGAGTCCAAGTCACGTGTCACTTGGTTGAGTCCCATTCAAGAGTCATTCATTTGCTTTGGCACAACTAATAATGAACTGTGCAAGAATAGTTAAATGGGTCGGTTGAAATATATGATGGAACACTGTTAATGGCTAACCAAATTCATAACGAGAAATGACAATAAGTACAACATGTTTTATTCTTTGGAACTGAACTCTATGAGTAGCCTACTTAAAGCAGTATTACCGTATGTGTTTTTTGACATGAGGATCGGGGAAAAAAATAAGCAATCGCATCATGTATAAAGTATGATTTTCGTAAACGTTACTTTGGGTTCTCGGTGTCAAGGCCGAATCAGGATCATCGAGTCTGTGAGTCATTTGCCGATGTGACTCGGGTCGAGTCCTGACTTGAGTCCGATACTACTGGATACAAAGCCTGCAGAACATGTCCATACTTTCGGTTGAAATGCTCAGCAGACACCCACACCCACCCTTACGAATGTTTGCTGTTGTAGTAGCAAAACGTTTACAAGGGTGAACAGGCTATTTAAAAACTGAGGTGAAATAACAACTTAAAGCTGAAACGAAATCCCCCTGATAAAATTATGTTAAGCTTGTTAAGGTTACACTTTGAATCCAAATAATATAGGGCCTACTGGAGGTGTAATAATTCTTTCCATTGATTTAATGTACGCTATTATTATTACTCCCTGCAGTCTCCGCAGTACTTGCCATCCCGATTGCTGTATTCTTTGACATTAACGTCATGTATCATGAAAACCGTACATACGAAATCTGTGGTGAAATGTGGCCGCTCGACATCTTCTACAAAGGCTACGGCGTGTACTCCTTCGTGATGGTGTACCTTATACCACTGACAATCATCGCAGTGTGTTACTCCATCGTGCTGAACCGCCTGTGGAAAGCCGTATCACCGACCGAGGAAACACACGCTCCCGTCCACTTGCGTATGCTGATGCAGAAGCGACGGATCACGCGCATGATACTGGCCGTGATTGTGGCATTCGCTGCGTGTTGGATTGGCACCCACATCATGACCCTCTGGCGTCGCTTGGATGAAAATTTCCCCGAAAAAAATGTGATCGCCCTCGTTCTTCAAATCATCGCTCATTTGTTAACGTACTTCAACTCTTGCGTCAACCCATTTGTATACGCCTTCATGGGTGGAAACTTTCGGAAACAGATGGCCCGTGCATTTCCTTTCCTAGCAGGCAAAAAGACTTCTACGACGGAGGGCCCCACTGGAAGTTTAATCAAATCTAAGTCCACACAGGTTTAAACTAGTTGAACTATTGTTTGAATGCTAAATGATAAAAATAAGTTAACAACGTCAAACAAGAATAAAGGATACAAGTGGAAAAGAAAACTGCGCCAGAGGCCTAGGCGTTGTTGAACTCCAAAAGTGATTGGGACAACATTATAACAAAACAATGCATTTATTTCTCGGGTAGAAGCCGAATTCTGAGTGATACCGTGATCTTTATTTCCAAATTTTAGTCGAGTGCCTAGTTTTGACCCGTTGAGATTTGTTCTTTTTGTAACTCTTTGAACAAGGTCAAACAGTTAAGAAAACCGTAGTGTCACTGTTTATTTCCGGACCCTGAATTCGGGAGGTGTGTGCAATGAAGCACGCCACCAAGAGTTTGTCCCGGAGTGGCCACTTTTTTATATTATGTGTATAGGGAAAAGTCGACATCCTGTCGCTACAGACATTCATTTGCAAGATAAAGTCCACCTTTGAAATGTGAAGGTAAGTATGGAATTTGGAACGATTTTCTAAGCGCACAGCTGGAACACACGCGTGCAATTTGGTTACTCTACATCGACTGCCTTCTTCAAAAACACCTTTTCTGGAGCAAACTCTTGGTGGCTCTACCGATCCTGAAATCAATATAACAATGATTGTTTTCATCACTCTGACACACGGGCTCAGAACCAAAACTACCTGGGACCTAAAAATCAAACAATTTACTTTCCCGTATTAAATTACAGGCGGTGATGTAAAAACAAATTGCTGCAAAAGCCATAATGATGTTTTCAAGCAATGTTAGCTTATGATATCGAAAGGGTGAATCGTTGGTTAAGGAACCCTGAATAAAGGGAGGTCGCCACAGTTGCGTGGCACAAACAAAGAAAAACACTATAGCGGCACCCGAAGGAAAAAACAGCACTTCATACTTTATGATATCCTAAGCTAGCTAGACCATTCCACACATCCTAGAAGAGGTGTCAATCAACTGGGGTTGCCGACTTGGTCAGGAGGGGTTCACATAAATGTGCTTGCTACCAATGCTCCCATAGCCCTGTGCACAAAAAATCCTACCAGAATCCGTTGTGCAC
Source organism: Marthasterias glacialis (assembly GCA_911728455.2). NCBI lineage: Eukaryota > Metazoa > Echinodermata > Asteroidea > Forcipulatida > Asteriidae > Marthasterias > Marthasterias glacialis. The sequence continues at coordinate 10,136,057 of OU452238.1, read as the reverse complement.
AGCATTGTGCAAGAGACCTTGCCAAATCTCAGGCCCACACTGAGTTAAATGGAACAATCTGTTGAATCAATCGGCTGTAGTAGAGGGATAGTTTTACCTGTATACTGCTAAGTAGGCGCCAATATGGGAGTAAGTAACACAAAGATTTGTATTTTCCTTAATATTGTTATGCACGGATGTGGTAAATGCTGACCACATAGAACGACAGAATCGCCATGCCTATAATATTGAAAACCTGTTATGGTGTGTTTGCGTTTACCCCAAAATGGATCCCCAACCTATACGGGGACCCAGACCCGGGTTTATCCTCACCAGGAGTCATCGGTGTGAAATATCGTATCCCTACTCTTATCATTGCCAGCTAATAATAGTTATTTGTTAATGGCATCAACAAGAAACACTCCATGTCTTACTTCATTGTGTAGCATCGGATTATCTAGTTTTTAAAAGGAATATTGGTTTGAATTTTAACATTTTCCCCCAAATTACGCTTATAAGACATCTTGATAAATATTAGTTCATTTTGAAATGCCATAATTTTCGTAAAACGTTTTGTTAAGATCTGACAGGTATAATTCCATACGAATTTTTTTTAATGTCCGCTGTGGGTTTAGCATGTACTGGGGAAGGCACTAAAACAAACAGTTTTAAGCCTGGTGTGTCAAACATAAGGTGTATTGAAGGGTTGTTAACAAGACTTACGCCACTCTGTTAAACATTATTTGTTTACAGATTTATTTATTTGTGGACTAATTTGTATGGACTGCTGTTGTGTACCACTTAGTTCAATTTCTTTCACACGTGTCGATAAAACAAATATGTGTACTGAATGTAGATCGAATTAATAACTGTAAAGATATATTTTCCCGAATGTAGCGTGGATTTTAAACTAGATAGATATGTAAAATCACGGTAAACAATCTTGATCACTGTTTGGTTGTTGTTGTCTTTGTTTGTTCGGGTGTTGGTGTGTGTGCTTGTTTGCCTGTTTTCCCTTCTTTTTTTTCAGAGGGGGGTAAACCCTGCGATACATCATCAGAATCTACGTGCACCTATACACAAACAGGCTGTTTCGAACAGTCCGTTTTATAACGTGTAATATGGTAGCAAATTTTGATATTCTTGCATTTTGGGGAATGACACTAAGCGGTTACAAAATAAAAAAGCATTAATCTCACTTCACAAAAGGTGGAAAAGGTATTTTGATATGAAAGAGATGTTTAAAGTAGTTACTACAAAAACAGTCTGGTGTATATTATATTATATTTTTGGGTATTTGATTTATCGATGTTTTCTAAAATATTTATGCTTCTATCATAAGTTTGTTTGTATCTGTAAATAAAAATGTTGCCTATACGTTAACTAACTATTGCTCACAAGCCACGGTCGTGGCGTTATATTTACGAGGACGTTTTTACCAGGGTAGAAGTATGGTCCGATAAAAACTCTACAAACAGGGTTTAAAGCTTATAATAACGTATAATGGTTTTCAGGTGCAAACCTTAATATGTAAATCACGATGGGTAGTTTTTAGCTAACTTGATGTAAGATTTTACTGTTTTGTTTTCAGTTGTTACTGAATGCTTGGCTAATTAATGTACAGAAACTAAAGCATAGTTTAAATTGCCCGTGTTAGTGGCATTGTAAATAAAGCCACTGTGTCATCTTTGCACATTATACAGAAGGAGTTTTAAAAGCCAGTAATTTAAGAAAGGTTTGATGTAGGTTTCCTTTGGGTTATTATGCTTCAACAATGACAACTGATTATGCAATGTAAGCCTTAGACACTGTTTTAAAAACTGAAGAGGAGGTCAACATAGAGGCATTTCCTAAAAGTTTAATATGGGAGAGTTTTGGTTAAGTATGTTGAATATTTGTGTTTGTGGATAGTGTTAAAAGTGAGTGCGTATCATGAATTGGTCAAGTTGAAAGAGCAGTTGAAAGGTAAAAGATGGAGGCTTTCGGATGGTATGTTGTGTATCTGTGAAAGGCTATGTCCGAGTCAAGCGACTTCGGCTATGGCTAAGATCAATGGCTGAAGTGACAACTTTAAAGTGATCTGGCCATAGACACAGCCGAAGCCGTCAATTCGGACGCGTACATGAAAATACGAAAAACGATTGTAACCAATAATTACTGCCATCATCGGGAACTTTATGTGAGTGCATGGATTGTCCGGAGAGGAATGCAATTATGCGGAGTAAAAATTGACATGCAGTGGCAAATAATGTGATACAAACTATAATCATACCTAGAATTCGGTTGTTTGCATCAAAAGAATGACAATAAGGCCGGCTAATGCACCACGCGATTGTAGATTGGAAGCAAATCGAAACGTCGACAAGAAGATATGTATACCTAAGAAACAGTCAACAAACCAAAGGTTAAACAGTATAACTGGAGCGAATCCATCGATGCCAAATTGTAATGTCACACAAACGCAAACACTGCTGTGTCCAAAACTATTGGTTCATTTCATCAAGAAGACGAAATAACGCCAAAGTTTTGTTTATAAAAATTAAATCTCAGGATTAACTGTTTTGCAAAATTGATTAAAATGTTCGTATTCAAACTAACGCAATGTCACAACAACAGCACCATTTACGGTTCTGTTTAGACGTTTGATTTACACAGTCGCATGCAACATACCAAATCTCATTTAACTCAGGTCTTGGGATTTGCTTTATATGTTGCGATAGGCTATATTGTTAGATTTAAATCTTCGACCCAACATCGATTTTAAATGAAAAAACATACATTATATCGTTTTCAAGAATAGTTAGTATAAGTTATAATTTTGGAACAAACATTGACAATGTTATTAAATGCTCTTGAAAGAACATCGATCGGGAACCTTGGATAGCGTTTTTGTTAACACACTACAAAGCATGCTGGAGAGGAAGGCAATAAAGATGATGTTTAAGGACTTACGTAGTGTGAGAAGAGCAAATAGAACTAAAGTGAGGAGTGAGGAGTGCGACGACGCAAGAGAAATTATGAAAGGTGAAATGAGGAAGTGTTTAATTTAGGTTGGGGTGAAGGGCAAAGAGAACAAAATCAAACCATAGCGTTACTTGTTCCACAGTCACAAGGACAAGTGTTTTTTTTTATTTTTTACGGGGCAATTATTAACACAGTTCTGCTTAGCAGAACAAGGATGGCATAGAAATCAGCTAAGCAAAGATATATTTGAAATGGTAATATGAATCTAGTCGCAAGTGAGTTCTTTGCCCAATTTGAACAAAAACATTGTTACAATAATGGTTTGCACACTTTTTTCTCTAATCAAGTTTTTGTCTCTACTAATTAGTTTGCAAGATAAAATAGAACATACCACAATTTGCTGGGAGTCGTCTGAAGTTGTGTAATCCGCTGACCTATATCTTGCCAAATGAAATCGAGCCAACTGCTATTAAGCGAAATTTGATATCGCTATAACGAAAGAGAAAGTTACAAATCAGAGCAAGTCATTTCGTCTCAAACTGCCCAGATTCTTCTTAAGTTGTGTAAGCCACTGACCCAATCTTGCTAAATGAAATTGACCCTATCTGCTGAGAGGAATGTGATATCGCATTAACGATAGATAGCAAATATGACAAACCTGATCAGGTCATGTAAAAAATATGATGTCCTGGACAAAATGGAAAAGAGTTGCTTGCGTAAAATGTTTTTACCGAAATTACAGTGGGAAACTATTCACAAATAAACCATATCACTTGCCTTTTTTTCACTGGAAAACACTTTCTGCTTGAACTGTTTGAGGTTTCCTTGAGGTCCAAACTCTGTTCATGATGTTTGTGATATAACTGAGAGGAGGCAAGAGAATGAAAATCACTAACTCTAGCTATTAGATAGAATATTAAAATATTATATACCGGTATCTCAAAAGAGGACGAAGCAAAACTATTTTACTTAATTACAAAACTTTATTTTGTAAATAATAATTGAGACTAATTTATGTTATATATTACTTAAAAATAATGGCATTCTAATGAACACTTCGATGTTTCAAGAAGTTATTTTTGATGTCGTGTATTTCATTGATAAGGTGGAAATTGTTGTTTACAGTGAGTGCAATTTTTGTTATAAACGTTTGTTTGTTTTTGGGGGGTTTTTTTGTCGAAATTATTAGTGAATATACAAACAATTAAGTGAAAAGCTTGGATAGTTGTCATTATTTCAATACGATAAATGTGCTCCCATTTATAACAGGAGGATTGTACTCAAAGGGAAACTTGAGAGCGCAGACACGGGTAAATTCCCATTGTTTGCGCAGTTCTGAGCATGTGAACATTTCCGAAAACCGTGGATTTAACTGGTAAGTCTGCTGCAATCCAGAGTCTAGGTATCCAGTATTTGTGTGTGGTTGAAATCAAGATGGTTGCCCTCTGCCGCAAGGAAACTGACATTTATCATCGTTATATTGTCTTGTAGCTTTGTATAAACCGTTAAGAGTGGTACTAGTTCTCATTTCATATAAATGGATCTTACCGTCTTTCATTTCAGCCTCTTTTGGTTACGTTGATGTGAATGAGAGATTGCTGAAAGATGGACGAACAAAACACAATAATATATTCAGCTGACAAGAGGGCGCATTTTGAGATTATCATGTAAGGAGACAACAATACAAATAATGAAAGCAGGTTAAGTAACAGATTTAAGATTTGATGTTTATTAAATACTAAGTGAATAACTATAATAGCTTGCAATGGCTAAGTTGTTTTCTATAGTGCTCGCTTAATAGTGTATATCTAATGTTTAACCCCAACATGGTCATCCCTATCTCTTGTTTTAGACCGTGCAAAGTCACGCGTCATCAAACATGAGTGACTCTCTTAAGTCCCAAGCACATTGCTAGAACGTGAGGAGGATTCCAAATAATATTATTTCACTTTAAAGTTGCCTGATTTTCGCCGAAAGAATTTGTGTTTTTATAAAAAATTGTCTCTGAACGAATTTTGACAGATGATGCTGTTTCAAAATGAAAAAAAGATACAAACATGTTCGTATATACCACGGACAATGCACAAAATACATGTAACATGCAAAATTGTTGTACGTGGTTGATGAACGTGAGATATAAAGGTCGCTATCCCGACAATAATTCATTTAAGTTTTTAATTAACTATCGCTTATCATGGACGGATTTTTACGTGCAATACAGTAAATGGAAGCTTATAACTTTCTTAAATCTATAAAAAAAAAATAGCCATTTACACAAATTGAAATCTAAATTTGGGGTTCAAGTCGACCAAAAACTGGACTTAGTATCTTTAAACGGGTCCCTTTTAACGAACTGCTTACGCGAGAAACCTCAGTTACGCAGTAAATTGGGCATGAAGTAGGCCTGACCACTCACTCATACAGCACCACGTGTGGTTGAAAGCAGTTGCTCTTGTGTCATCTGCAGTCGAGAATAACATCATTTGAAGATGTGGACCAGTGTTTCCAACTCGGACACAAAGGGTCAGACATAACGATTTGTTAGACACAAAGGGTCGGACATAATGTTTTGTTAGACACAAAGGGTCAGACATAACGATTTGTCAGACACAAAGGGTCAGACATAACGTTTTGTTAGACACAAAGGGTCGGACATAACGTTTTGTTAGACACAAAGGGTCAGACATAATGTTATGTCAGACACAATGGGTCAGACATAACGTTTTGTTAGACACAAAGGGTCAGACATAACGATTTGTCAGACACAAAGGGTCAGACATAACGTTTTGTTAGACACAAAGGGTCGGACATAACGTTTTGTTAGACACAAAGGGTCAGACATAATGTTTTGTTAGACACAAAGGGTCAGACATAACGATTTGTCAGACACAAAGGGTCGGACATAACGTTTTGTTAGACACAATGGGTCAGACATAACGTTTTGTTAGACACAAAGGGTCAGACATAACGTTTTGTTAGACACAAAGGGTCGGACATAATGTTATGTCAGACACAATGGGTCAGACATAATGTTTTGTTCGACCGATGGGTCAGACATAATGTTTTGTTAGACACAATGGGTCAGACATAATGTTTTGTTAGACCGATGGGTCGGACATAATGTTTTGTTAGACCGATGGGTCGGACCCTTTTTTTTGTTAGGCACAATGGGTCAGACATAATGTTTTGTTAGACACAATGGGTCAGACATAATGTTTTGTTAGACCGACCCTTCGGTCATAATGTTTTGTTAGACCGAAGGGTCGGGCATAATGTTTTGCTAAACACAATGGGTCAGACATAATGTTTTGTTAGACAAGACGGGTCAGACATAATGTTTTGTTAGACCGAAGGGTCGGACGTAATGTTTTGTTAGACACAATGGGTCAGACATAATGTGTCGGACATACGGTTAGTCGGGCACCAGGGGTTTGGACGCCAGGGGTTTGGACATAACGGTCAACAACAAACGTGACTACTTCAATGATTATTATTATACACGAACTCGTATCTGTCCATTGCTCAGTCTGTCCCTTTGAGCATGATAAAAATGTTCTTGAAGACTGGTTAACCCTACAAGGACCAGGCTTTTTTTCTGACTTACGGGGATCGGAGGGGGAGGGAAGGGGGAAGGAGGGAGTTCTCGACCGATTTTATGAAAATTGCCGCAAACATTTTCATTTCACCAACTTCTATGATGACAAAGCAAATGTTTATCAAAAATTCGTATTTTTCCATAATTTCCGTATTTTTTTGTCTAAATGCTGTAAAACTTTGCGAACTTCTTTATTTTAACATACTCAATAACACGACATTATTGTTACTGGGCCAACGTTGGGGGCGCAATAATCGTGTGATTATCCCATGTCGGGGGAGATTGTATTTTTTAGTTTTTCCTCTTACTAAAATTCGTATTGGCGCCAGCTTTTGGTACCCAGGTTGCAATGATGAGGCCTAGTTGACGATTCTGCGTTATTTTGTTTGCCTGGAAAGTTGGAAACTAGCATGTTTAAAATAACCCATTGATAAAAGACTTGATATAATATAGTTTGAACACCTAAGTACAGGCTGAAACAACCTCGCCACCATGGGCAGTCCACCGTGCCACTAGACCTTATGCATTGACGTCATCCAGCCGCCATCTTAGAGTTAAACCGATGATGAAACAATGGAAACGCACAGAATTGTACGCGCGGTGCACAAGATTGGCCAATGAACAGCCTCCTTTTGACCTCTAGGCGACAGCCCTACTCAAATGACGTAATGTGCATAAGGTCTATACCTCTCGTCTCTAACATCTGGAAGGGAAGAACCAAAAAACAACTCTCTTTGGCTCGCAAAACTGACTGCTTTGCACTCACGCTTGTTAAAAACGTTTGAGCGCCCCAGGGCGCTTGTAGGGGCGCTAAGTACGCGCGTATCAACATGAGTACGCTCGTTGCAAAATGCAAGTATTTTGATGCGATCCTATTTCAAATGAATCAGTTGCTCTGTGATTAATGATGCCTCTTTTGTGGAGTACCATGTTTGAGCGGCGTGTCAAGTGAAACGGCCGCAGGCCTAATTAAAATCTCCCATTATGTTATGATCGAGCCGACTTCGGTACCAAAAGAAATGGCGCGGCGAGATCAATTACCCCTGGGAACGAGGTTGAGGCTGAAAACACAAAATCCAAGATGGCTGCCGAATTCCCATAATATTGCATTTAACACTATTACGTGACACAACACTTTTTGTTGATAAAGACAAAAAATCGCAAATAAATGTTTAAAACGTTTGACCAAGGTCAAACAAGCGGTTGCCATGGTAACAGCTAACCCTGATAATAATTTATTTACAGTTATAATATGACCCAAGAAAATATTGGGAAAAGTCAGAAAGTTTAGTAAGTTTAGTGGTGATTGGCTGCAGCATTGGAAAAATACGGGCAGAAATATGATAGAGGACCCATTGTGCCCCCATCCGGATAGGGTTAAGGTGGTGCTTTGTTACGTTGGGAAATAATATTCAATCACGTGGAGACTTTTTGTGTCATCCAATCGCTTACTTAAGTAGCTACTCGGCCATCTTGTTCTGTTTTCTGTTAGCTTGCAATGCTGACTGCGGTGTGTATGTTTTGCATGGGCAGCCTTGCTCTCAAATGCCAAGGCTTTTGCCGAAATTACATCCAGTTCTTTATCGTTGTTTAGCCAGAAATGTTACGGCGCTGTTTAATTAAAAACATGTATATCTTTCTGTCATTTTTATTGAAGCGTGCAACCAGAGCAAAAATACAGTAACAGTCACACTTGATTATATAAAACTGGCTTTCATCGAAGGAAGTCTAACACGGATGAGCTTTGTTCACAAATCAGTGGCAAGTAATGTACGACTGCAATACAAAAATTCAATAATCCCAACCCACAAATTGTACAGTTAAATAAAACAAATCAACTAAATAAGTATGTAAGTTTTAAACTTTAAAGTAAACTTTTAATATTTCTTAGATCTGTTTACTTGCACCTATTTCATGGAAACCAGATTAAAAACAGAAAAGATAGAGAGCTTTATGTCCTTTCAAAATATAGTACAGCATTTGGTGTTGGAAAGTGATCTTGTCCTCTACAATTAAAAAATCATAAGTTCGTGAGCATCCTTAAAATGATGCCTGGAACATTTGTCATTACACTCTTACAAAGGAAAAGTTTTCATATTTAATAGCATTTGTACACCATGGTTTACCTTGGAGGTCGTTTTCGGTGTAATTCTATTAAATAATTGTAGTAAATTTTAGAACACGGGAATAAACCTTTGACATAAACTTAAGAATGTTGGCATGGTGGGAATACAATAAAGTAAGGATTTGCGGTGACAACATGTGGTTTATATATCTGTTGAGTATATGTGGTTCCGAAGGAACCGGTTGACTCAAAAATAAATATATAAATCTATAATAAATATATCTTTGACACTTTCGAAATCGACCGTGTTACAAAAACCCCAGTACAGACAATTTGTCTCTACAAAAAGGTACCAGACTAGTCTCTCTCCGAGCCTCAGAGCTCGTCCGAATTAGTGGCTACGGCCACGCCCGCTGCTGGATCACCACCTCATATTGCTTAAAGCTCAGGCTGCCCTTGGCAACATCCTTAGCAACAGACGCAGCCGCCATTTTGAACACCGCCTCTTTTTTGTTCTTAAATGTATGTATTTATTTGTTTATTTTAAATGCAGTTCGCCCATCACAAGGCCCAAAGGCCACTCGAGGTGTGGGCTATTTTTTTGAAGGGATAGAAACCTGCCCCGATGCGTGTCGTGGCCGAACGGTTTAGTGCATCGGACTCAAGTTAATATTTTGACCGAGTCATCCGGACTCATGTGGGTTCGAATCCCGGTCGTGACACTTGTGTCCTTGAGCAAGACACTTAACTTTAATTGCTTTAAATAGGGGAAGAGGCTGTTATGTTTGGCTCGCGACGGATTCATTTACCCTTCCCTGTTCCTAGCTGTGCTGTGAAGAGACTTGCGTTTATATCTCTCCATGTCTTGTTTCTGCGCACTGGGGCAGGTTTCTATCCCTTCGAAAAGTAGCTCACAACTCGAGTGGCCTTAGGGCCTTGTGATGGGCAAATTGCATAAAACATTTTTTTAAATGCGCAGAAACAAGACATAGCGAGATATAAACGCAAGTCGCTTCACAGCACTGCTATAAACAAGGAGGGGTACATGAATCCGTTGCAAGACAAACATGACTGCCTCTTCCCCTCTTTCCCTATAGTTTGGTTCATTTTATTCTGTACCAGGATAAACAATGGTTATAAAGGCCAATACAACTCAACCGAAATTTCATGCAGCTTAAGTCCAAAGTTATATTATGTTGAGACATGAATCTAAATCTTTCCAGATTAACAAAAGAATTTCATTTCGATTAGAATTTGAAAGTGTCTTGGCCCTATTGGCCCCTGTACTGATGACGTAACACTTCGTTTACATTTAGTATTTTCCTATGGGAGCTTCGAATTCGTAGCCCCACTCATTCCCTGGTCCCCACCATAAGAAGGCGCACTTGTAAACAATGCGTGACGTCTTCAGCACATGGGTCTTTTGCCGAGTGTACACCATTTATCATTTTGTACTTCACTAAGCTTATAGTATCCCGTTATGTTTTTACAATACAACTCATTGTTAAATTTGTTACTTTGTACACAGGACCCCTAAACTATACACATTCATGAACCGACAACCAATAACTCATTGTATGTATTTTTTGTTTTGTATTCAATAATCACAAGAGTAGCGATCGAGTTTGGTTTCAAACTATTAATAATGCGAGGATAGAACCTCGGCGCTCCTTTTTGTATCTTCATGGTAGAAACGATGTTACTGATTTAGAGTGGTCTTGCTCTCTCACCAGACTAACTTGTTTGGGTTGTCAGAGTCTATGGTTCGAGTCCAGGTAATATTGCTTGTGTCCTTGATCGAGCAAGACGCTTAATAATCTGATAATCGTTTCGTCCTTCGGAAAGCTGTTGGTCCCGTACGTTGCGTCAGAACCAAATACTTATACATCGTTGAGAGAAGGGATTTGGCATGGTTGGCTGAAGATGGTATCGCATCACCTTGGAAACTATGAACATTGGTCTCATAATTCATCCAAAAGCTGCAGTCTGTATTATTTATATCTATCATGGAAAAGTGAGGGCTTTCAGAAGACAGGTGTAATAAAGCGCTACTGCGTATTAGGCCTACTATTGTTGTTTTGCGTTACAGGAATGTAATTACTTGTTGAAGGTAATCCCTTGGTTCCCTTATACGGCGAGGACAGTCACCCTGGTCCCGCCATCTTCGTTCACCCGTCTGCGTAATCTGTTCACTAATCGGAAGGTATTTCTCACGACATTCCGCCTCCGAAAGCAAAACGGGAACGCCTTCTTGAAACTACTTCGGAAGTTATTTCCCATGAAGGCATACACAAACGGATTAAGGCATGAATTTGAATAGGCCAGCGTTACTGCTAGAATTCGGGCGTAGTACACCGCGTCACTATCGTAAGGGAAATCGTGGGTACTGTAGCGTTCCCAGCAGTTGAAAACGTGCGTTGGTAACCAACACACAAAGAAAAGACACACCACCACGAGAACCATGCGTGTCATTCGTCTCTTCTGGAGAAGATTTTGACGTGTTCTTTGACTGTTTTGTGCCGAGGGGTGATGCCTCGTCCACGTGGCTCGAAGAAGAAGAGAATAACATCCGCAAATCACAAACAGAGGTAAGATGTAGGTGCAGACGAGAACATATGTGTAATACACAGCTTGCTTGGTTGGCGTGCTGAATGCTTCGAAGCAGAAGTATTTCTCACCTGTGTAATAGAAGTGACTCTCTGCTTCTACGAAGATGGAGGCTGGTATGGCCATAATGTACGAGACTGCAGAAGATGAAATAAGATTGAATTACAACTCGGGTTAAAATAAACACTATTTACATATTTAATTATCATAGTTTTAAAACACTCTTAGAAGGGAGTGGATGTATTGCTAATATTATATTTTCAGGTTTGTTAGCATTGCACTTTTAATCCTGAATATTCATTGACTTATCATAGCCAACTCCCAAACCTTGTCTCGCCCACCCCTGTTGGGAGGCATAGTAATTATTGTTCAAAAAGAAGGTACGAAGAAAACATTAGAAAAACCGTTCCGTGAAATAATTCGTTTTTCATTGGCGTCAACAGAGGGCGCTCGATAACCAAGGGGGCTTCATGCCGTCCACATGTAGCTGCGCACGCAGGAATAGACCGATTGCGCGACCAATGTTTACATGTCATCACGTGACCTATTGTGTGTACTACATCATCTGAGCTGATGGCAAACTACTTGCAAAAACATGCCGTGACCGACAGAGTCACACCAAAATTCAGCTTTTGGTAATAGTAACGCAGTTACTAAGCCATTTTTATTAAAGTTGTATGTTGTGACATTGATATTGATCACATTGTTGTTTCATTAACTACCAGTATTCTACTACAAAAGAGGTTTATTTTGAGCTATGCACTACCGGCGTCGGACGACTATGTAGTCACCTGCCTGTTATTTTGTTTGCAATGTAGGCCAAAATTACTGGAAAAAAATTACGTTGGAAAAGTGAACATTATACCTAGCCTTGCGAAATTTCAAATAGGCAAAGGAATCACACAATTTGGGAAAGCAATTTTATTGGAGGATTCAGCTTCAAAACTTGGAAATTCTTATGTTGAAAAGTGTGTGATCGCGGTCGTCTGGCCCAAACGTTCCGTCGTGCACTAGTACATATCGTGCATATTTCTATACGTCACTTGTACAATTTCCAAGACTTGCTGGAACTGTCCTTACTGGCTTTATTCAGCCACTCGAAGGTCTCTGGTACAAAATCTGGAATAATTCTCACAGATTTTGAGGACAAAAAAGCGTCAATCGAATAAACAAATGCACTAATCATCATGTACCGTACCGCACTTTCCTATGGAGAACGTCGTGTCTGTTTACATTTTAATACCAACAATAGGTCACGTGACGCGGGTCGCGCAATCGGTCTATTGCTTTTTATGTGGCCGTCAAGATCAAAACTTATGCTGTATATGTAAGATAGCTCATAACTATACCCCGCACCCCACTATCCACCATTTTATCATTATCTTCACAGAGACAGTATCACACTGAGATATTTTTATCAACGGCACACAAAGAATACTTTTTCTAAAGTTGCCTTTAATACAATCTGCTTTCTGCTGTTTAGCTATCTTATCTGACTGCATAGGAATGGTATTCAGGCTGTCGTCAGTATGCCCGTGATAACTGACTTGCAAGATATAATTGTTATTTTCGTAATTTTGTGGAGTACATTATGCAAACAATTTTGTTATACCATGGTATTAGACTGTGATTTTTTATTGGTCGAGAACCAATCCCGTGACATAATACAAAATGTCATGTCTTCCCCCCCAAAAGTGATGTTGTCGGGGTCCATTACCTAGATCGTCCACAGAAAATTCATTTCATCGTCCCCATTGATATGCATATTGAAGTTGGCAAATACACCCGAGAAAGAGGTAGGTCATGATGCCCGTGTCCATTACCTAGATCGTTTTCAGAACATTATTTCATCGTCCCCATTGATCTGTACAACCACATTAGCGGTTACTGAGCAACCACTGGTACTATGCACGCTACTGTACTTTTGATATGATGCTCGCGATAGGGACCAGTTGGTTGATAAAAAATTTGCAATGGACGCACTTTTGTTGAATTAAATATTGTCGTCTGCAAACTATGTCGGTAAGGGCCTTTTTAAAAATCCTGCAATATAGTACAATGGTATAACAAAACAATTGTTGTCTGCTGTGATATGTGGTCCATGCTGTTTTGGACACCTTCGGGGGGCCGATGGCACCCTCGGCTTCGCCTCGGGTGCCATCTGCCCCCCTCGGGTGTCCAAAACAGCATGGACCACATCACAGCAGGCAACATTTGTATAATGTTTGAAGAGTAAACTTACGGATCCACACACTGAGGTTGAGAAGAAATGATAGTCGTCTGGTCCTGTATTTCATTGACTTGATTGGATACACGATGGCAAAGTAGCGATCTGCACTCATGATAGTTAGAGTCATACAGGTGGCATGGACAGAAGCCTGGGGGTTAAACAAAAATACATGGACAAAAATGAGTGCAGCCAGTGTAAGATTATTCGCCTTGTGTAATGTGAACGGGGCGAGGGTATGGTTGGGGGATGTGCTGGGGATGGTGGTGTGCGGGCCCTAAATGTGGTCTGAAACCTAAATGTACTCAGATCTCATTGTGCCTCAGTCTTTGTACTGGCAAAATGTAGCCCGGTCCTAAATATAGCCCGACCCTGTACCTCAGTCAGGTAACCATGAGTGAGGCTCGATCAAGGAGGATGCTCGACGGTGCACAAGGCCCCCCCCCCCCCCCCCCCCAGGTCCGGTTTTGTCTGTATTCTCAAAGAGAGAAAAAAGAAAAAGTAATGGGGAAATTGTTTCAAAGTTGCAGTTTGGGCATTGAGGGGATGGGATGTATGGTGTTCTGAAGACGCCAAATTGCCCGTCGCTTCGTGCCTTCCCGTCGTGCCGTCGCATCCTGCAGTCTCCTTCTGCCGTTGCGTCGTGTCGTGCCGTCGCACTTTGCGTCGTGCCGTCGCCCGTTTTTGTAACAATAGGTGGCGCCCTCGAATACGCGTAGTAGCATCCTTCAACAGAGGTTGCTGATGACTTTGGGCACTAATAATTAGTGACAATTAAGGCAAGCAACAACCCACGCCCGACCCCACCCCCTCCAAGTTAGGCATTGAAAAGGATCAACACGTTCACAACACTACACAAAATCAGCTTTCACAACGCATTCTGGTACCATGTTTTCAACATTATTTTGTATTATTTTTTTTTAATAAACAACATAGTTTCATTGATTCGTGCTTGCTTTAATGCTTTAACGTTCTTTCTGTGCTCTAAACAAATTTAACTCTCTGTTCTCTACTTTAAGAGATGTCAGTTTTGTAATTTTCTTTTCCCAGATATGGACTGAAAAAATCAACAATTGTAAAAAACAAAAAAATTCAGCAAATCAGTTTGGAAAAATTTCGGATTCCATATTTTGCAAAACATGTAAATGAATAGTTACTGTTTGTATTTTTGTCCGTAAGTTGGTCGTGGTTGTTGTTCCTGTTGTTGATGTAAAAGAGTATACATTAATTGTTCACCACAACAAAAATAAGACTACAGCTAAGAACACAAATCCATACACATCGAATACATATTTGTTTAAATAAAAAAGGAAAACAAGACACAACCGCCTGAGCTTTGTGGTAAAATCTAAAGCGTTCAGAGCCTCACATTAGATGTAAATCTAACATATTAGTTAATATTAAACATATTTTACTGTCTGTAAATCTTACATATTAAATGCCTTACTGTTTGATTGGAAAGCTACTTTACAATGTTGCTTTCCACAAAAACGTTACAATTCCATGATTTCTTATAATTGTAATGCTGCTGTATGGACGCAACTCATATGTACACAACAAATATTTCAATCTTAAACTTGAAATGAAAACTGGTGATGACATAATATGAAGCATTTTTTTAAGTTGTAAAGGTGTCATCCCAAATTTATATTCAGCAAAATTAGTAACCATCCAAAGTTCGATGAGAAGGACAGATAAGGAGACGGCGACGGCACGACGCGACGGGTGACGGCACTATACGCGATGGTACGAGGCGAGAACATTTCGCGTCTTTATAACACCATACCATAGGGATGAGCCCTCGATCTCCAAGCCCGCACCCCACCCCACCCGTGCACGCACCAGCTGGAGGCAGAATTTATTTCCCTGCCCTCTCCAAAGATATCGTTATGTGTGTAATTCTAGTAATCATTCAGTGTCAACCTCAGCGTAGTTAAGGGCATACGAAGCAGTAGATATAGTTCAGTTGCAAATTGAAGATGTGACAGTGACACTATTGAAGTTTTATGCGTAATATGACCACGTGTTCACATAACAACAAGGCAAAATCCATATAGCATTGTTATAATAGTACTGGTAACCGTTTCCGAATAAGTGGCTGCAGCTACGACTGTAGCTTGATCACCAAGTTAACATGCGTTGGAGCATAGGTTGCCCTTAACAATACGTTTAACAACAGCCGTAGCCGACGATGCAGCCGCCATTTTAGAAACGGCCCGAGTGGAAACCAAACAATGGGATATAAAAAGTCGAGTAACCTACTCACTTTACCTGTTGTACATACGATATGACTCTACACATCCCTTCAGTCAGGTAACCATATAGTGTGAACGTCAGCGTAGTGAACGGCGTACAAAACAGTAGATAGGATATATCAGTCAGTGCCAAGTTGACGATGTAGTAGTTAGTCACTGTTGTCATTTTCATGTGTAACATGACCACGTAGACGACCACGGCATTAGTGGTGACTCCGATGGCTATAATGAGCGACCAGACAACCGGTACGAACACTGTCTCTGGTCCCGGCTCCATGGTGTACAGATCAAGCCATGATTTATATGAGGTGTCATTCAACACACCCGTAATGTCTACCTCATATGACGTCATTGTGACGTACAGGAAACGCACTTGGCCTGACACTGAAGAATAAAACATACAAAAGTCAGTAGAAAATGAGCTATAAACGATTTTCGGAGTATTTCTCCTCTTTTTCTCCTTTACATTTATTTCATACGAGAATAAATGTCATATACACGGCTAGTAAAATCATTGATATATAGAATATCATACAAGTTTATTTCAAAATGACAACTGACCATATTTTTTTGTTTATCTTGCACACTAAAGTTTCAAGTTTTGATTTGACAATTGGCAAAGTTTTTGTCAACATTCTTGTCCGGGTAATTCAAATAATGTACGCAGACTATTAATGTGACACTTTACAAATGGGAAATCGCCAAGTGGTGTGATGATATATACTGATAAACACAAATCAGTGCTATGTGACCTCTATATGCGACATGGTCCCGACCTTTAAAAGCAGTGGGTAAGATCCACCTTAAGCCAACCGTGGCCAGAGGTCTAATTGAAGGCAGTAGAGCTGCGTGCTTCCCTTGATGAGCAGTATGAAATAGTAGCCGATTGATCAGAGCAAAGCAATCTAACACTCCAACCATCCATGCACATCTTTAAAGACGCGCCAATTTTCTCATCACATTCATGTCTTTCACGATGCGATTACACTTTTCCATCTGCCTTCCCTAGACAGGGAAACAAGACAGCCCCGTATTCCCAATATTGTTCAATCAGCCAGCGAGTGCTTGGTCTACTTGCTAACATTCTTAGCTCAACATCAAGTTCTGGAGAATTACGGCCATAATAGCTTAAAGTACCAACAGGATCTTTTTTTTCCCCGAAAACTGTTGGAAACAACAGTGCGTTATAAAGGTATTGTAATACTCTTGTTGTTCTGCTGCAGTGAGGTAAGAAAAAGCTGTTTTGAGGCGCTTAAAAGCATTTGCAAAAAATTCGCTGTTTCAACACATTTTCTCGATTTCTTGTTTACCCACGAAACAACGATGAATATGAATTCTCCGGGGAACATGTTGTCAATTTAAACCGGTATTGGTCTATGCATTCAAGATGGTTTCATTTCTGACCTTTTCACAGGTTAACTTAATATCCAGACTTTCTTGGCGCTTGAAAGTTTTGTCTTTAAAGAGATGCTGTGTTGTTTTTTGTACAGATCCTTTGGTGCTATTGACATTGATTTTATCTAGCGCTTTTCAGAGCTGTGTATTGAGAGACTTGCGGAATGGAGGGACCAGTTTTATTTGATAGTGTGGTTGCTGGACGCCATTTTGGTCCAATGTAGCACAACCGTTTGTGCAGTGAAGTATGGCACCCTATGTCCGCAAATGCGTTTTTGGACGCAAGTTATCGCAATTCTCACAACACACATCCCTGGCGCTTTTTAAGACAGCTCCCCCATTTAGCAAATATGACCATTAAAACCACTCGTCAAACTGCTTATTAAGTCCAAACAATTCTCAATAGTGTACTTGAAAGACCTAATGATTTATTCACTATAACGTGGGTGTCTACTAAATCAGTTAAGCCTATCTCCATCAAAATTGCAACTTCATTTGCCCTTTAAAATCTCTAAAGTACGGATGTCCACGTATTGTCAGTTTGATTTACAATGCCAAGTAATCCCGCACCAGCTACAAATCGCCCCGCGGTGGTCATAATAATAGGATGCCCAGATAGACTTGCTAAATATGCGGGGTTTTCTTTCATTCAGATTGATGGAATCCGCGTATGGCGTCATTTTTGTTTTTCTTTACCGTCGTCGTCTTTTTGTTCCCTGTACCCTCTCATTAAGGCAGCGTAACGCAGGGCCTCCTCGGGTGATGGATTTGGGATAATACATGAAACTTGAACTGTTTTCCCTTCATCTTGAAATACAATTTTTTATGTTTTTTCCCCCCATATTTAATTACACATCCAACGGCGCAAGCGCAAGTAAATACGAAACGAGAAGAAATGTTCAGTTTTAGATGTGGGAGGAAAAGCCCAATCGGGAAAATCCACGCAATCAGGTAGGGATTGAAAATCCTAATCCACATACAAGGCTCCAGTTCAAAGGCGAAATTCGATCCAGGTCCTCAAAATAATGAATATTTAATTTTGGGTAGTAACTGGCTCAGGTAAAACTCTGAACTTTGACACCATTTTAAAGAGTGTGCTTTTTGTACTATATAAGTAGTTACACAATATTAGTTTATGTTGCAAACGGCACCTTCTTTGAAAGTTCCAAGGGCCATCTAGGCTGATTGAACAATATTGGGAATACGGGGCTGTCTTAATCCCCTTAAGTGTATGAAAACTAATTGACATCCGTTTTTGATAAAATTGTATTGCAAAGAGCGCACTTCTTTAATTAAACATTAAATAAATTCACGCCTTTCCAGACCATTGGGGGCGCTGTTATCGTGATGTCATACCAGGGAGACACTGTGGTTTTCTGTTGAAATTCATGAAATTGGAAACCCCAAGAGTTGCTTAATGGAAAGCACTTATTAGACAAGTTTCTAAAAACTGTCAACTTTTTGTGCATAAACTCATTGCAACACTGAGTTTTTGTCTGACATGAAATCACAATTTTGCTCCAGAATATGGAAATTCACGTTAGCATAAAACCAAAAAGTAAGGTTAAGTGGGACACAATAGGATTGGCATAAATTTCCAAGGATGGCATAAAATATTTCCATTCCATTGGCCCTTTAAATTTGATACAGTTAAGAACACTTAAAGGCAAAGTATACCTTTGGTTTTTTGAACCGTACGTTTGCCTTAATGCTATATAATTGTAGATATATACCATAAAACTAACCTGTGTAAATTTCATTTCAAAAGGTGGCAGCGTTTTTGAGATATCACCAAAAATCTGGAGCGGTTGTGTTCACGCAGAAGAAGTATCCGTCATTGGAATACACATTTTGAGAAGCGTTACGGCCATAACGCTTCTCAGATTCAAATTTTTGGGTGATAAAAAGTGACATATTTCTCCATAACTGCAGTACTTCGAAGTGAAACGTTTCTCAAAATGCATTATACTATCCAAAGCTGCTGTACTTCTTACCAAGTAAGTTTTTATTGCCAAAAATTTTCAGAGTCATTACCAAACGTATGCAATGCCTTTAAGAGCTCCAATAACGTTAATGTGACTGGTAATTGTAACTGAATTTTTCACGAAGGTCATAATTTAGATGTGCTCGAAAGAGATATATTGCTCAGGCCTATGATTGCCCAGAACTCAGATTATTGCTAGGGAGGGGCGGGGTTTCAAACTATCACATTTTCGGGGCATGCATAAACAAAATAGCACCCATTGTTTTGCTACCCATTCCCTCGGTCCTACAGACCATGCCTCCACCTTTCCCTCCCTCCATGCCTCCATTTGAGCATGTCGGAAGGTGTCAATAAAGTTGCCTGATTGACTATTATAAGCTAAGTTTTAACTCCTGGCTGTCTGCACAGATGGCAGGGGTCATGACCTTGTGGAGGCGTTCTGAATTCCAAAATATTCCACCGAACCATCACGAAAAGACACGTCCAACACAACCTCCCAACCAGGGGATCGCTTTTGTTTAGATGACTAAATCGGCTTCACTGCATCTTTTGAACACCAGTTAACGTTGTCTGACAACAAAGAACAACCCTCCTCAAAATAATGTCTCGAAGTATCAGTCTTCAATGTGACTAATCACCATCAAGGAACTGTAACATCAAACATTCAACTGGCAGAGATTCATGTAGTTTTGAAAATGGTACGTACGGTGGCCCACAACTGTCACGGCGAAAGCAAAAGCGCCATGGCGAAAGCAAAAGGGCCACGGCGAAAGCAAAAGCGCCATGGCGAAAGCAAAACGGGCCACGGCAAATGCAAAAGCACCACGGCAAAAGCAAAGGCGCCACGGCAAAAGCAAAAGCACCACGGCAAAAGCAAAAGCGCCACGGCGAAAGCAAAATTACCATGGCAAAAGCAAAAGGGCCACGGCGAAAGCAAAAGCGCCACGGCAAAAGCAAAAGGGCCAAGGTTGAAAGCAAAAGGGCCAAAGCAAAGCGCCACGGCGAAAGCAAAAACGCCATGGCAAAAGCAAAAGGGCCACGGCAAATGCAAAAGCACCACGGCAAAAGCGAAAGGGCCACGGTTGAAAGCAAAAGGGCCAAAGCAAAGCGCCCAGCGAAAGCAAAAGCGCCATGGCGAAAGCAAAAGGGCCAAGGCGAAAGCAAAAGCGCCACGGCAAAAGCACAAGTGCCACGGCAAAAGTAAAAGTGCCATGGCGAAAGCAAAAGAGCCACAGCGAAAGCAAAAGGGCCACGGCAAAAGCAAAAGAGCCACGGCAAAAGCAAAAGTGCCATGGCGAAAGCAAAAGGGCCACGGCGAAAGCAAAAAGGGCCACGGCGAAAGCAAAAGGGCCACGGCGAAAGCAAAATTACCATGGCAAAAGCAAAAGGGCCACGGCGAAAGCAAAAGCGCCACGGCAAAAGCAAAAGGGCCAAGGTTGAAAGCAAAAGGGCCAAAGCAAAGCGCCACGGCGAAAGCAAAAACGCCATGGCAAAAGCAAAAGGGCCACGGCAAATGCAAAAGCACCACGGCAAAAGCGAAAGGGCCACGGTTGAAAGCAAAAGGGCCAAAGCAAAGCGCCCAGCGAAAGCAAAAGCGCCATGGCGAAAGCAAAAGGGCCAAGGCGAAAGCAAAAGCGCCACGGCAAAAGCACAAGTGCCACGGCAAAAGTAAAAGTGCCATGGCGAAAGCAAAAGAGCCACAGCGAAAGCAAAAGGGCCACGGCAAAAGCAAAAGAGCCACGGCAAAAGCAAAAGTGCCATGGCGAAAGCAAAAGGGCCACGGCGAAAGCAAAAAGGGCCACGGCGAAAGCAAAAGGGCCACGGCGAAAGCAAAAGTGCCATGGCGAAAGCAAAAGGGCAAAGGCGAAAGCAAAAGCGCCATGGTTGAAAGCAAAAGACCAAAGCAAAAGCGCCACAGCGAAAGCAAAAGCGCCACGGCAAAAGCAAAAGCGCCATGGCGAAAGCAAAAGCGCCACGGCAAAAGCAAAAGCGCCACGGCGAAAGCAAAAGCGCCACGGCAAAAGCAAAAGCGCCACGGGGAAAGCAAAAGGGCCACGGCGAAAGCAAAAGGGCCACGGCGAAAGCAAAAGCGCCACGGCAAAAGCAAAAGCGCCACGGCAAAAGCAAAAGCGCCATGGCGAAAGCAAAAGCGCCACGGCAAAAGCAAAAGCGCCACGGCAAAAGCAAAAGCGCCACGGCGAAAGCAAAAGGGCCACGGCGAAAGCAAAAGTGCCACGGCAAAAGCAAAAGTGCCAAGGCGAAAGCAAAAGGGCCACAGCGAAAGCAAAAGCGCCACGGCAAAAGCAAAAGGGCCACGGCAAAAGCAAAAGTGCCACGGCGAAAGCAAAAGGGCCACGGCGAAAGCATAAGGGCCACTGCGAAATCAAAAGCACCACGGCAAAAGCAAAAGCACCACGGCTAAAGCAAAAGTGCCATGGCGAAAGCAAAAGGGCAAAGGCGAAAGCAAAAGCGCCATGGTTGAAAGCAAAAGACCAAAGCAAAAGCGCCACGGCAAAAGCAAAAGCGCCATGGCGAAAGCAAAAGGGCCACGGCGAAAGCAAAAGCGCCACGGCGAAAGCAAAAGCGCCACGGCAAAACCAAAAGCACCATGGCGAAAGCAAAAGGGCCACGGCGAAAGCAAAAGGGCAAAGGCGAAAGCAAAACCGCCACGGCGAAAGCAAAAGCGCCACGGCGAAAGCAAAAGGGCCACGGCGAAAGCAAAAGTGCCACGGCAAAAGCAAAAGCGCCACGGCAAAAGCAAAAGCGCCACAGCGAAAGCAAAAGCGCCACGGCAAAAGCAAAAAGCCACGGCAAAAGCAAAAGTGCACTGGCGAAAGCAAAAGGGCCACGGCGAAAGCAAAAGCGCCACGGCGAAAGCAAAGCGCCACGGCGAAAGCAAAGCGCCACGGCAAAAGCAAAAGCACCATGGCGAAAGCAAAAGGGCCACGGCGAAAGAAAAGGGCAAAGGCGAAAGCAAAAGCGCCACGGCGAAAGCAAAAGCGCCACGGCGAAAGCAAAAGGGCCACGGCGAAAGCAAAAGTGCCACGGCAAAAGCAAAAGTGCCATGGCGAAAGCAAAAGGGCCACAGCGAAAGCAAAAGCGCCACGGCAAAAGCAAAAGCGCCACGGCAAAAGCAAAAGTGCATTGGCGAAAGCAAAAGGGCCACGGCGAAAGCAAAAGAGCCACGGCGAAATCAAAAGCACCACGGCGAAAGCGAAAGCGCCACGGCAAAAGCAAAAGCGCCACGGCAAAAGCAAAAGCGCCACGGCGAAAGCAAAAGCGCCACGGCAAAAGCAAAAGCGCCACGGCAAAAGCAAAAGCGCCACGGTAAAAGCAAAAGCGCCACGGCAAAAGCAAAAGCGCCACGGCAAAAGCAAAAAGCCACGGCAAAAGCAAAAGTGCACTGGCGAAAGCAAAAGGGCCACGGCGAAAGCAAAAGCGCCACGGCGAAAGCAAAGCGCCACGGCAAAAGCAAAAGCACCATGGCGAAAGCAAAAGGGCCACGGCGAAAGCAAAAGGGCAAAGGCGAAAGCAAAAGCGCCACGGCGAAAGCAAAAGCGCCACGGCGAAAGCAAAAGTGCACTGGCGAAAGCAAAAGGGCCACGGCGAAATCAAAAGCACCACGGCGAAAGCGAAAGCGCCACGGCAAAAGCAAAAGCGCCACGGCAAAAGCAAAAGCGCCACGGCGAAAGCAAAAGCGCCACGGCGAAAGCAAAAGCGCCACGGCAAAACCAAAAGCACCATGGCGAAAGCAAAAGGGCCACGGCGAAAGCAAAAGGGCAAAGGCGAAAGCAAAACCGCCACGGCGAAAGCAAAAGCGCCACGGCGAAAGCAAAAGGGCCACGGCGAAAGCAAAAGTGCCACGGCAAAAGCAAAAGCGCCACGGCAAAAGCAAAAGCGCCACAGCGAAAGCAAAAGCGCCACGGCAAAAGCAAAAAGCCACGGCAAAAGCAAAAGTGCACTGGCGAAAGCAAAAGGGCCACGGCGAAAGCAAAAGCGCCACGGCGAAAGCAAAGCGCCACGGCGAAAGCAAAGCGCCACGGCAAAAGCAAAAGCACCATGGCGAAAGCAAAAGGGCCACGGCGAAAGAAAAGGGCAAAGGCGAAAGCAAAAGCGCCACGGCGAAAGCAAAAGCGCCACGGCGAAAGCAAAAGGGCCACGGCGAAAGCAAAAGTGCCACGGCAAAAGCAAAAGTGCCATGGCGAAAGCAAAAGGGCCACAGCGAAAGCAAAAGCGCCACGGCAAAAGCAAAAGCGCCACGGCAAAAGCAAAAGTGCACTGGCGAAAGCAAAAGGGCCACGGCGAAAGCAAAAGAGCCACGGCGAAATCAAAAGCACCACGGCGAAAGCGAAAGCGCCACGGCAAAAGCAAAAGCGCCACGGCAAAAGCAAAAGCGCCACGGCGAAAGCAAAAGCGCCACGGCAAAAGCAAAAGCGCCACGGCAAAAGCAAAAGCGCCACGGTAAAAGCAAAAGCGCCACGGCAAAAGCAAAAGCGCCACGGCAAAAGCAAAAAGCCACGGCAAAAGCAAAAGTGCACTGGCGAAAGCAAAAGGGCCACGGCGAAAGCAAAAGCGCCACGGCGAAAGCAAAGCGCCACGGCAAAAGCAAAAGCACCATGGCGAAAGCAAAAGGGCCACGGCGAAAGCAAAAGGGCAAAGGCGAAAGCAAAAGCGCCACGGCGAAAGCAAAAGCGCCACGGCGAAAGCAAAAGTGCACTGGCGAAAGCAAAAGGGCCACGGCGAAATCAAAAGCACCACGGCGAAAGCGAAAGCGCCACGGCAAAAGCAAAAGCGCCACGGCAAAAGCAAAAGCGCCACGGCGAAAGCAAAAGCGCCACGGCGAAAGCAAAAGCGCCACGGCAAAAGCAAAAGCGCCACGGTAAAAGCAAAAGCGCCACGGCAAAAGCAAAAGCGCCACGTCAAAATTGACAAGGGCCACGTCAAAATTGACAGTGTGTGCCACCGTAGGTACGTCATTAAGGTGACACCAAAGTCTTTTCTTATGCATTCTTTTGACATGTCAAAGTATTTTTTCCTACTAATTCCACTATTAAAGACAAATTAATTTCTTCAATGCGTATCAGGCAAATTGGGTACAACTACAGCTCACTTGTGGTGGATGGTCACGACTGTTAAAATGAAGAACTCGGTGGATCAAAACCGTATTTTTGCAAGTTATACCAATAATAGCTGTATCTTCACCAGTTTGAACTTAAGCACTTCTTTAGCCCCCCCCCTTCCATCCTTACTCTGTGTTAGTTTTCTAAGCGAATCTACCCTTAAGTGTCATTCGTTGGTGTCATTTTCTTACATTGGCTCGGGGTTCTCCCCACAACCCACAACCGACCCCTCCCCAGTTCATTGTGATCTCTAGCGAGCGTTTTACTTTAACGCTGATTGGATTTTCTTCCATGGTCGTTAAAACTTCAGCAGAGGTGAAGATACATTTACGGTTATGTCTCGGACGAGCTAAACCGTTTTTGAACTTGTGTCCACTTGTTCACTCATTAATTTTGAAGATGCATTATTTTTGTTATTATTGTGTGTTTTGTTTTAAGTTTTTTTTAAAGTTTAGTGGTATAACGAATCGACAGTTTCTTAGTCATCAATTTAAGTGAAACTATCGGCCATTGAATCAGCGCTGTCATTAATCCGTCAGTGTCACGTTTGCATTGAACAATGTTTAATGGATTTTGCCACTTGACGTTTTTAACTAGCCTTTCGTCAAGGCTCAGGCATCTGTGTAGCCGCGAAGCCACTGCGGCGAAGACCAAGTCAGCGCGCACGACCAGTGGCGAAGCCACGGCGGCCTTTTCCAACTTGTCAGGAAATTCTATCTTTATTTCTCGATCCCCAGCCAACCAGAGGCAAAAGGGTCAGCATGCATTAACTTCATCCGCTTTGTGATTGGCTAACCTTTCAGTGCTGTTCTTATTTGCGTAAATATTATGAATAATCTATGTTTGAAACTTCATGAATAGTTAAACAACAAAAACCGCGAAATCAAGTTGGAAAAGGCCCTTCGGGGCTCGCCACTCAATCGTGCGCGCTGACTTGTATTGGTCCTCAAGGCTACGTAGCTAAGCCACGAAGGCCCTGACGAAAGGCTAGTTATTAACAAGTCAACATGCAATTAGTTTAGGCATGGGCGTAACTATAGATTTGCATTTGGTGGGGGCAAGCGGGGGAAAGAAATAATGTGGGGGCTATTGATGTATCGAATCCTTCATTTGCGTGT
This sequence comes from Marthasterias glacialis, assembly GCA_911728455.2. NCBI lineage: Eukaryota > Metazoa > Echinodermata > Asteroidea > Forcipulatida > Asteriidae > Marthasterias > Marthasterias glacialis. Next base: position 10,110,748 of record OU452238.1, on the reverse strand, counting down.
TCCGATCTCATTGGGGGCAGGGATGGGGGAGGGAAGTGACTGTGAGTGGGATGGGGGTCTTCCCCCCAACACTACCCCACCACCGCTCGTTACTCCACTGGCTGTAGGTTAACCGATACTGCTAACCTACTGCAACCAAATAAAGCAAATCACAGCGTTATAACGCTATAACTTAACATGGGAAAAGGGATTCTGTGCCACCATTTTCCTCCCGGTTAAGTTACATTCTAAACATGTCACTTCACGGCAACGGGAATTGTATGGGTGATCAAGTTAACCAAAGAATTCCTGTCAAGTTACAGCTATACCTACAAATTGATTCTACGGTGCAAACAGCGGTAAGCAAGTTACAGCGACGTATGTGAGTTACCGCTCACAAAGTCTAATGCAAATGCGGATTTTGTCGACTTGTCTCCATTTAGCAGCCTGAAGTCGTTATAAATAAACCTGAAATACCTTCTCATATTCTCGAGGGCAGTTCTTGAATGATGTTCCAAAGGCTAAGTATTTTGCCATGGTTCAAGTCATTGGGTTTAAATCTAATTACAAGTCTCAACTGATTGATCTGATTAATACTAATATTTAATTTTCTTTGGGCAAGTCTTAAGTAAATTTTCCGCTCCTTGGGGCAAGTCTCAGTTCATGCCTATTTTGAAGGAGAGTCTTGGGTCCAGCTTATAGCCAGGCATTGAGGGCAAATTCCACTATGAGTTTCAAGTTATTTGGGGCGAATCTTTTCTAAGTAATCCATTTTCTGGGGGCACGCCTAGCGTCAATAAAGACATGTTGGCAAATGTTCCACACAAAAAAATCGAGTTAGTTGAACAGTCGCAAAAGAATGTTGTCTACTTACAAAACATTTGCCCAACATGCATTGTTAACATTATCAACAGTGGCAGCTTAGAGTTTCTCAAAAAGCGATAAATTTAATTTTCCAAAGAATACGCTGCTTTTCAAGATATTATTAAAAGTAAAATAAAACTTGCCCATGGAATGTTGACGTTATTCCAGCATGTGAAAAGAAGAACAAGAATCAAAAAGAAAGACAATATTGGGGGAAACAAAAAAGAACACCTTTGCCCTTTAGTGCCCCATGGTGCCCTTCTTTTTCACATCCAGAAATCTACCAACAACATTTAGGTAGCCTACATGCTATAGTAATTTTGGAAAAGCAAATACGAACAGGTTGAGTTTCGATTGTTCGCAAACAGTTTCATAGTGACTCGTGAAAAGTGCACAAACAATCAATCCTGAAAACAGTAACAAAACAAACCTGGGCAAAAACTAGCAATGAATACCTAAACTTACCCAAAGGTTAAAGCTTCATAAACCATGTGGATTTGAGCGAAGTCGGTCGAGATGGGACTCTATCTTCGCGCGGTCCGTGAACTCCAAGAAAATTAGAATTCCACTCAGTTTAGCTGACCAAGAATCCCCCAACCACTTGTTCAAGCGGAAACAAGTTCTCTTCTGCGAATAGGGACTGGTTAAAAAAAATTGAATATTTTGTCTCGCTGTATGATGTGAATTAACCAGTGATCACTCAAAACAGACAGTGAAGGCGGAATAATTCGTCTTGGTCACAACAGCTTCCCCAAAACACGGCAGCGTTCACAAACCACTCATCCGGTACTTCAAACCCATTCTGCTGAAGAGATGACAACCCCAGGATGAGTATCCGATATTTAGCTCATCGCTTCTGGTTTTGATATAAATTAAATAGGAACAAATGGAATCCCGGCTGTGTATATCATACACGGTGGGCCTGATGCAATAATAACTCTTGGAGGCGTTTCGGAATATTGCATTATGGTCTCCGATGTCGGTTGGTACTAATCACTGCCCGTGGTCGATGCACGACAGTCAACTTTCTACATGGACTTCTGGGTCAATCTATTCGCAACTCTTCCCTGACCTTTGACTCAGTATTTCTGGGATATTCATGATGTTGTTCTACAATCAGCTGAAAAAGTGTCGTGCATTGTGGACGGTAACAATCATAAATGTTTTTAAAATTGTATTTTCATTATTCAAAAAATAATTTGTGTTAAATGTGAAAAAACGAAACTATGCCTTTTTATTAAAAAAAAAATGAAGTAAGAAGAATCCCATTGGACAACAAGAATAATATAATTTTTTATAAAAACAGAAACGTATTTCCTTGTTATTATTTATTGTTGTTGCATTTTTGTTTGGTTCTGGGGAAAACATGTGCTTAATGTAAATACCGACAATTTTTCGCCTTAGAAAGAAAGGGTTTATTGTTTGTCTATACATTAATGGACAGGTTGTTTTCCGTACAATCCCGTTAGCTTATACACAAAGTACGATATCTAATCGTCAAAAAGAAACAATTATTTGCGTTTGAGAAAACACTGATTAAATAGATCACACCAGCACCAATCCTCAGAAGAACTATCTCCGTCTGAAATACCACAAAATTCAAGAAAAACAGCTTGAAAGAGAAGACTCCCAAACCACCGTTAATTATTTGAGTTGACATACGCTCAAAATGAACGTACAAAGTCACTGTCAGAACTTAAACTGAAAAGGTACTTAACTTTGTTAACAAATGTCAATAACCAGACAGATTTAAACTTTGAAATCTGATTGATCATTGAAATATACCCAAAGAAAAGAATTTCTGACTTTACTCTGTAATGGACTGTTCTTCAATTATCTGGCCATTACGCATGCAATTTCAATGTAGTTCAAGCACAAGGGAGGTCGTTCAAGTTGTCAGCAATTCAGAAGGCTCTTGGACATCACCACAAACTTCAAACCAAGTAAACTTTCAATTTTCAGTTTCATGATTTATTGTTTGAATAATCTCTGATATCTTTGGCACACTGTACTCCACGCAGACTCCGTGTCTTACAACAAAATGATTTATTACTCACTCATAACCAGAGCGTTGATGGCTGATATGTATTACTGTTAGGCATAATAATCTACAAGGATTGTAGAATATAGCTGTTCCCAATTTCAACTCTCAACTGTCATATCAATCATCATCAAAAGATGAGTGATGTCTCCTTTGATGGAAATGTGGAATCTGTCTTAATTTATATGGAAAGAAGACGCTTAAAGGCTACAATAGTAATTGAAAATATTGAAAAAACGCTGGTATACTTACAGAATTGTTACTTTTGTGATGTAGTATAGTTTTTGTTTGACTCGTTGGTCTATGCCGAATCTCCCGTAGCTGAAGTTAGAATGTTTTACTACGTAATTGGATACTTTTTTGCAGTATAAAACCCATCGGGCACATACCCTTATGGTCTGTCGTCCACATACAGTGTGCCGGGGTCATCATGGCTCTTACTGTCAATGCTTTACCGATGAGCATTTTGGTCACTCACTATGAGTTGGAGATTTGGTAACCTGTGGTCAAATTGTAGCAATAAATTTTTTATTGAACACTGAGCTGTTGTATGGAAATGTGTTTTGCTTATGTCTCAATTTGCCTCATTTATGATCCCGGATGGTTGAGAAAACTTACGCCCATCACACTTTTAACCGACAGTTAACGATGGCAATTTAGTTTATGAAATGTAATACGATTTTGTAGTGCCGTTCTGCAAGCTCAAACCAAACTGCAAGCAGATCTCTTGTAGTACGTTTGGACGAACCATTGTGTTCGACATAAACTGTACAGGTTAGACATAATGGTTTGTTTGGGCATAATGGGCTGGAACGTAATAGATTGTCGCACACATTGTGTCGGAAATAATGGATGTCGGACAAAATGTGTCGGACATAGTGGGTTGTCGGACAAATGGGTTGAACATAGTGCTTTGTCAGACATAATATTGTCTATGTTGGACAAAGTGGTGCGTAACAAACGTGTCACAACGGTCTGTACGGCTGAGTGATTTAATTGTGAGTCAAATTGTACTAGCGATAGCTACTTCTTTCTAACTTGTTTGTCCGCCAACTTTTGGGTCAAAATTACGTCGCCAAATTAAGGAACGGGATGACCCACACGTTCAGTGTTGTTTGAATGAAGTTGACTTTTGTTTGGTTGAGCGGAGTCGGATGCATAGCCAATAGCCGAAACCATTGTTAACAGCGATCGCAAAGGGTCGAAAGGTTGTTGTTGTTTTGTTGTTGTTGTTTGTTTTGTTGTTGTTGTCTTTTATAGGTTTTTTTTTAGTTTGACAACAAAAGCTTTTGGTGTGTGTGTTTGTTATTCATTACATTGGTTGTCCACATTTCAACCCGGGGAGAAATTTGACGTTAAAAGTTTGTTATTTACATTATTAGAACGTCAATTTGGGTGTAAACAAGCAAACAGGGCGGGCGGGGGTGGATGAAAGATAGATATTAAACAAATCAGTCATTCAGTATGTACATTGATGTTCGTCCTTTGTTAGATATGTAATGTACATGCAGGTCGCGTTCGTACCCATCGGATGTCAAAGTCTAGACCCGTATCATATTGATCAATGTTGGCAACTCAATCATCGGAGAGCGCTCTGTTCCTCGTTTACTCGGTGTTCTGTTTAACCACGACTTCTCCATTAAGGAGATGGATGTAAAGCCACTGGTTTATTTTGAAAAGAAGTAAACAATGTTGTAGGTATAAACAACGACACGGGGACACGATCAGTTTCTTGCCCCTCGTCGGGGAGGAATAAGTCTCTGGAGTTTTAAGTCAATTTATCACCATTTCCGTCGTCCGCATGCTACACACCAGTAAGTAAAATGAGAACGGTAATCAATAATGATAATACACAACGTCTGTAAGAAGATGAAAACACGGACACAGTAAGGTCAAGACTTTGTGTAAGATTAGTAACTATAATCAGAAGAAAATAAATTGTGGATTGTCTAGTCTGAAAGTTTAAGTTTGTGTAAAGTTGGTGCCGGTTACTGTCATCATGGGACGAACTTCCGGCTTAGTTGCCAAAACTTCAGCGTCAATTATATTTGAATTTAGTGTTGATTAAACTGGGCGTTTTGAACAAGCATGAAAACACGCGCAAACTCCGTAGACAAAGCTCATAAGGAAGTATTCTTGTTGTCTTGATAAAACCTTCGATTACGCTGCTCATAGGGGCTTTTGTTTCTTGTTATTTTTTTGCTGCGAATTAAGAACTGAAAAAAAATCTCGACGCCCTGTAATTATCTTCAAGACGATCCAACGTCGCGTCAGTAAATACATGGCAAAGAATGAAATGTGACGCGTGTACATGACTAGGATCTGTCTAGTAGGCTTATGCTGTTGCTCAGTGTTTTACATACTTCATTTTATTTTTCCAAAATAGTTATTCAGCCCATAATATGGGAGACTTATGTAAGCTCTATGTAAATGTATAGATATGTGATGTGCAGTGTCGACAGAGGGCGATATTTCATGTACCTGAGGGTTGCTCTCTAAGGGTTGACTGTACGAGTTGTCAAAAAAACCACAACTGGTGTATTCCGTTCCGAACTAATTTGCTGTACAGTTTTGGTTAACATTGTATTCACATCATTACAACAAGTCAGAAGAAAAGAAAATTAATTAAACAAAATCCACTTTAAGTGTCTAGTATGCTAAGCTGGTGTAGAAAGTTTCCGAAATTCTGTAGTTGATTTTGTTTAACAGGGCAGAAAATGCCAGTGTTGAAGTAGGGTTTTTTGGGGGTTTTTTTTTGTGCATCAATTCATTGACGGATCCAGAATGTGTTTAAGGGGAGGGTCAAGAATCAAGAAAGATTTTCAGTATTACGAATTACAACGAAATAATCAAAGAGTGTGAAAGCAACTTGCACAATCAAGCCCTTTGACGGCGTGGGGTCTGAGGCTAGCTTAAGGACCCCGGAAATGTTTTGATTCTAAATGCTCTTTGAGGCAATTTCAGGCCACTTTCCCCTTGATTTTGAGCAGCAGTTTGTAAAGATTGAAATGAGAATTCCATTTGATCGGTTCATTCTTGTGGTCTCATAAAGTTCCTTATAATGTACTCACCATCTCGAAAAACAGGGCAGCTATCTGAACATTTTCTGCAGGACATGATTGGTTGCTTGGGGCACAAATATGTTCCATTTCCTTCATTTTGAACTTCATGAAATCTGTGGGCTCCATCAAATTTAGAGATGCAACTGAGTACAAAAAACACACAAATAGTAATGGCTGTACCGGTAGTATCGCTACTTACCATGTTTAGACAGTTATTGTATGTGTAATACGTTTGCTGATGGCATAATTTTATTCATAAATTAATAATGGATGAAAAATGATAACTTAAAAACTGTGACTGTGACACAGGCAGGTCGAAAAGAAATGCAGAAGTACACACATATTTTTTAAACACAGACATATTAAGAAAAAGAGAAAAAAGGAAGACACGGACATTTCTCTTAAAAATTTCGATTGAAATTCAGTCTATTCGATTGAAACTACGGACAAACTGCAAAAGATTTGTTCCTGGCCTCAATCGAAAAGAGTGATTTTCAATCTAAGTATTTAAGAGAATACAGAAATAAATAAACAACGAAACAAAGAAGTCAATAACTAAACAAATACAGAACTTTTGGAATATAGAAATAATGAAATAAACAATTTTAATATATTTGCAAATTCCATCATATCAGTTCCCTCCATTCCACGCAAAGAAACCAGTGGATTGCGTATTCAGAAAAGATGTCAACGGGTCAAAACAGGTCAACACAATGTATCAACATAATGCATCCGACCATGCAAACACCCCAAATCATGCTTCGTTTTATGGCATAGGAGGGGAGGCGTGGGGGCCTCTCTCCGACCCCCACTCAAGACATTTTGCATGTCCCTCGCTCACAATTTCACTTAGATATAACAACACTGTGTGCCGTTTTACACTACCGTTACCAAGGCCATTCTAGAAATGGTCACCCCTGAGTGCCCGCTGGAAATTACATCCTTACCCAACACATTGTATTTACTGCATTTACACGCAAACACTGCGCCCATCTAGCAGGTTCCGCGCCAAGTGCGGCCTCCCGCCAGTACATGTACATTTTACTGTGAAAGCTTCAGCACACCTAAGGTCAAAGTTCTCCTCACGTGAGAGTCACGTGGAACAATTACGCTCGAAGGCCCCCCTGCGACGCAAAAAATTCTAAGGCGACAGATAAAACTCTAATGCGACGGCGAACAAATCTAATGCGACGCAAACATTATTCTAATGCGAAGCAAAAAATTATAAAGCAGAAACAATTCTAATGCCACGCAAAAAAAATATAATGCGACGGAAAACATTCTAATGAGACGGAAAAAATTCTAGTGAGACGGAAAAAAATTCTAATGCGACGCAAAAATTCTAATACGACGCTTATTTTTTTGTAAAAGTAGTGGCACATATGGAACACCATAATAACACACAGTGACATTGACTTCCAAAATGGCGCAACCAAGATTATTGTGACGATGACGTCAGGCGAATTGGGTCACCAGATCGTTCTTTTGTAACGTCAAAACTCATTAATAATCACTGAATAAATTCTCCAGAACTAAACAAGATACTTTCAGAATCTATACGTCAGACAAAAGGTCTTGACAAATCTAACAATTTGACATGGTCTTCTGGTTGCAGCAAAAGTATTTACTTGAAGCCCTAATTTGGAGTCATGTTACCTTTATTCATTCAAATAATAGGAATCTAGTGTTTGTAAATACAAATACACTTATGTTTTTTTGTCCCCTGCAGCCCATTTTCAGCGGGGGTCAGTTGCCTGGCGCCTCACGGTTACTATGTGCCCGAGTTAATACTGACGAGTGAAAAAAAACAATGGACCGACTACGCTCTCCAAGTCACATGATCTGTAGTGGGCATTTAACGTCAACAAACGCGACGTCCTCCATAGGATAGTGCGATACGGTACGTGGTGATTTATGCATTTGTTTATTCGATCGAGGCTTTTCTTTCTCGAAATCTGTGAAGAATGTTCCAGACTTTGTACAAGAGACCTTCTGGTGGCTGAATAAAGCCAGTAAGGACAGTTCCAGCAAGTCTTGAAAATTCTACAAGGAACGTTATGTTCACAATGTCGAAGTACTATAGTTGCACGACGATACGTTTGGGCCACAGGCCGCGATCACACACTTTCCAACACAAGAATTTCACATATTTCAAGCTGAGATCATCCAAACAAAAGGCCTCCAAAACTGTGTGATTGTTTTTTACAGTGTTTTACATTACAATACAAACAAAATAACAGGTGGGTATCTACATTGTCGTCCGACACCCGTAATGCATAACTCAAAATAAACCTCTTTTGTTGTAGAATACCGGTAGTTTATGAAACAGTAATGATTAAACGCAACGTCACAACATCCAACTTTAAAAAAGGGCTTAGTAAATGGTATTATTACTGTTGTCGTGACTCAGTCGGTCACAGCATGTATGTTGCACGTAGTTTGCCATCAGCTGACGCGTGACCTGTGAACATTGGTCCCGCAGTCGGTCTATACCACTTATCTCTATTATACTGACCGTCAGTGTAACCATAGAGCTTTCTCTATGGTGTAACAGAGGTAAGCACTATATACAGAGTCCATGCGTGATCTCGAAAGAGCCATTTGTACAACCTTTGAATAGTCTGGTTCCCTGACTCTTGTTAAAAATCTTAGGTCCGGCATCATCCAAAGCTAAACATAGATTATAATAATAATAATAATAGACATTAAAGATTATGACGCAACTATATAAATATTCATTACTTGTCACTAACGGTGGACAATGTCATTGGATAAAAAACGGCGCGCTTATGACGGGCATTGTTTACTTTCAAAAAACCTGGAATAATCACAGTTTGTAAAAATGGTATATCCAAATACAGTGTTGAATCTGCTGGGGGAAAAAAGAAAAGAAAAAAAGATAATGGGATGTGTCTGCAAAGATTTTGAGTTTTTATCAACAAAAGAAATGTCCGACCATCAACCACACTATCCGAATGATGACGACAACGAGTTCGGAGTCGCTTAAGTACACCCTAATGGAAATGGCAAGGAATATTGGATATTTTGGAAATTAAAGGAGGAATTCCTCCTTTTTGTGTTACGTAAGCCTTGGGTGATACCGGTGTCGCGGTCTCAGGTTTCCGGCGTGCTCAGTTTTCCGGATGACGTAGCCGGGCATTTCAGCACGTGGGCATCATGGTCTCAGTATTCCGGCGTGCTTAGATTTCCGGGTGACAACATGGTACTAATCATACGATTATTCTCCGCACAACCACATTCTCTTAGCCCGTATTTGTACGTGTCCATGGGTGCAAGTTTACCCAGGTTACACTTCTTCGCAGTCATAAGTCCTTTCTTAAACTTTGTGTGCAAAATGTGAAAACAAAACTTATTCCCCGTATTAAAAACGAACCCCCTTTTCTGGTTGTATCAGGTGTATCATATCAAGACAGTATTTTTTTAATGTGATAAAAAAATAAAACGCTCAATGGCCAACCCGACGTGACTCATTGTTGATTGTTGGTTTTTTTCTTCATAATAGAAATATTGACACATTTTTTTCGTGGCAGATTTCATACATAAAATGTAAAGTGCCCATTACAACACATTGAGTAATACTTAAAATATCAGATGTTGCAGTACACTTGAAAATACACAGTACAAATAAACAGAAGCCATTGTATCAAATTGAAAATAGACATAGTCGGAGATTTTGGGGTTTGGGAACCAGACTAAAGCCCTTTTCACACGAGAAAACCGCATGAAAACCGCTGAAGCGGGAAAACCACTGAAGCGGGAAAACCGCTGGTAAGTAGAAGAAAGTATGGTGGCCCTGAAGGGACATCGCACATCGCAAACGTGTGCGCATACGTATGCGATGTCGTGAAACAAATCGCGAATATGTGCGCACACGTATGCGATGTCGTGAAACAAATCGCGAATATGTGCGCACACGTATGTAATGTAGTAGAATAAATCGCGAATATGTGCGCACACGTATGCAATGTCGTGAACCAAATCGCGAATGTGTGCGCACACGTATGCAATGTCGTGAACCAAATCGCGAATGTGTGCGCACACGTATGCAATGTCGTGAAACAAATCGCGAATGTGTGCGCACACGGTATGCAATGTCGTGAACCAATTCGCGAATATGTGCGCACTCGTCTGCGAATATATTCGCGATGTCGTGAATGTTATTGCAAACCATTGTCGCATACCTTTGGGGTGATGTCATAGTTGCGGACAATGTGTTAGTGAACTAGGGAGTATGCAAGTGGCCCTGGTCCCATTTGTATTCCAGACTTGGTGCTTCAACCCCCCAGATCAATAGACATTTTATTCAAAGGTATGCGACAATGGTATGCAATAAAATTCACGACATCGCGAATATATTCGCAGACGAGTGCGCACATATTCGCGATTTGGTTCACGACATTGCATACCGTGTGCGCACACATTCAGGATTTGTTTCACGACATTGCATACGTGTGCGCACATATTCGCGATTTGGTTCACGACATTGCATACGTGTGCGCACACATTCGCGATTTGTTTCGCGACATTGCATACGTGTGCGCATATATTCGCGATTTGGTTCACGACATTGCATACGTGTGCGCACACATTCGCGAATTGTTTCACGACATTGCATACGTGTGCGCACACGTATGCGATGTGCGATGTCCCTTCAGGGCCACCATAAGAAAGCGTTCAGTAAATGGGCCCATCGCGCGGTACTAGTACTACTAGTGAAACGTTGGATCGCACAATCATGGCCCTCAATGGGAACCGAGGGACGTTGGAGTTGTGACTGTTAGAAGTCGTGTGAAAGCTTGTTAAATCATACTGGCATTCGAACGAGGTGACAGACAAGCGGCGCCCATTACCAATGACCCGTGTTACTGGTGCTCGTGTGAGTAGTGGTCCTTTCTCTATGCTTTGACTCCCACTGCATGCACCAGCCACACACACATGCAAGTACAAGTACAAGTAAATTGTAATAACTCTTACACGCCGCGGGTCTGCATAAATAAGTGTACTGAGTACATTTACATGTTTATGATACACGTGCATTTGAGGTAAGACATTAAAATACATATAAGTATGGGCATAAGCATTTTGATCTCATAAACGAGTAGTACATAAAGTCAATAAGGCCGTATGATCATTACAATACGTTCATGCAAGTCTATTTTTCACGTTGAGGCATACAACAGTCTGGTTCACACAAATGAGCCTCTACTGGAACCAGACGAGTGTAAGCACAGCCACAGTAGGGGTTAATAATTTCCTTCAAAGTTCACGTGCTCAGGTCATTTTTCAATTCTACTTAAGTTGTTTTTCAAGTAACGTTACATCTCTTGGAAACGAACGGCACAATTAGTTTTAGATGTCGTAAATATTACCATTTTTGTGCCATTGACATGCATGGCTAAAAAGAGCACAGTGTTGTAGAAAAAGTAAAGTCGAAGCTAACTTCGATGTATCAATTACATGTATTTTTAAAAGGTAGTAGGCACACATTATCATCCATACTAAATAGGTCAATAACCTAGTATGTTTAAGAGACAATTTTGCACTGTTGTCATATTAAAGATATATGATCCGTGCTCAAGCCAATTTTATCTTGAAAATAACTCGATTCCAGCAAACGAAATTTAAACGAGCATGCCATTTTGGAACGAATAAAGTTAATAAACGGCGTTTTGACCTTGTAGATGGCTATACAAATGTTTTGAATCCCGGCCAACGATCCAACGAAAAAAAGGTCTCCGACGGCCACGCCCGCTGCTGATACTAGAAGTCAGTCAGATCCATACAGGAATATCCGAGGCACGTCGTCTTTTAATTAATACGAACTCGTTTGGTGGCGGTTTAATTGTAACCGACATGTGTATTTTGTACGTATAGAAGCTGTTTTATACCATTTTTCAAGCTGATAATCATTCCAGAGGTTTCGATGATTGTTTCAGACTAATACAACATACTACAGTACAGAGCCACCCATGAGAAATACTTAAAATGTCCCTGGAAGTAATCCAGGCCCAATAGAACAAAACAAGAACCCAAAGCCAGGCAGCTGGCCCCGCCCCCATCCCACCCCCACTTGCCAGTAGCCAATCTCTCACCCAAACGCATAAACTCTGAGTTTGTTTATTGGTCAAGCCCTTTCCAGACACTGTCAAGCAACCCTCTGAGCATGGACGATTGATCACAGAACTTAGGAGCCCAGCCAAGAGGTCAACCCATAAAGGGTACCGCTGGGACTCCCGGGAGAAGCATTATTTCTACACAAACTGATGCCCTTGTGACCTAAGGGGTGGTTTTCATTCATGGTATCTGGCTCCTAGTAAACAATCAGGCTAAAGGGGCTATGCCAAGTGATTAGGCTTGCCTGCTGTAGGATTACAAAAAATACTAGATTTTTTGAGCACTCAACGAAGGAATAATATTAACAATATAAAATGAGGCGGTTTACAACCGACCCCTCAACAAGCGGAGGGAGCACTTGCTATGCCACCCACGGCACTCAGCTGACCCACCGTGGGTGAAAATCCCTATGGTTCATTTGCAAATACGAATGTTCACTTAGAAAATGTTTGCTGTAAACTGATGAGTAACAGATGTAGTTTAACCATAGAGCAAGGACCAGAGTCCTTGCTCTATGGTATAACTCGCGAAACGGCCACCTACGGCGGCCGTTCGCTCGGAAGAATGAGGATTGCAATTTTTGGTGTACCTGGTTCTGATTTGTCGGTTCCAAAACCAGTTAAAACCTTTTGCCGCACATTTTGTCATCAAAAGAAGAAAGAAAAAAAAAAAAAAAGGGAAAAGACCCATCTATTTACATCTTTTTTTTCCTTCAAATTGTTTTTTCAGAATCAACTGAGTCATTGTCCTTTCATCTTTTCAATATGTTAATCAGTGTCAAACGCGCGCCGTCTCTCCACCCGTCTTTTTTGCTGTTCATGGTTTGAAGTCTCCATATTGTAGAGGCTGGCAACCCAACTTAGCTACAAGCCAAATAAGGAAAACCAGTGCACTGTGATCATGAATGGCTCACGTGGTCTTCATGTATGAGTACACTTTTATCTAATGTACATGTATTCTTTTTAACACCTAGTTGTGGGGATTCCCATTTTCTATTGAATTACCTTGTTGGGACCTTTGTTCCATTGTATCAACGTCCCCTTAACAGTGTGTGTGGCTACCCATGCATACACAAGTAATCCGGTAATCATTCTGTTATTATTCGTTGATGGAATTGTTCGTTTGATATCTCACTTGAAAGTTAAAAACTTTGGTCATCCTACAAAAACAGCAATTCAACATTCGTATTCATTTTTCATGGTAAAATCGGCTTGAGCACGGATCATATCCATGTCGGACACTTGTTGTACTCGTACTCGATGTCCCCTACAGTACCCATACTCGACAACTACTCGGCTATACCTTTACACTCGGAAGTATTTGGTACTTAGTGGATAAAAACTACTCGGCTACCTTTGCACTCGGAACTATTTGGTAGTTAGTGGATAAAAACTACTCCACTACCTTTGCACCCGAAAGTATTTGGTACTTAGTGGATAAAAGCTACTTGGCTACCTTTGCACTCGGATCTATTTGGTAATTAGTGGATAAAAACTAACTCGGCTACTTTTTTACTTGGAACTATTTGGTACTAAGTGGATAAAAACTACTCGGCTACCTTTGCACTCGGAAGTAATTGGTACTTAGTGGATAAAAACTACTCGGCTACCTTTGCACTTGGAAGTAATTGGAGCTTAGTGGATAAAAACTACTCGGCTACCTTTGCACTTGGAAGTATTTGGTACTTAGTGGATAAAAACTACTCGGCTACCTTTGCCCTCGGAACGCATTTGGTACTTAACGGATAAAAACTAACTCGGCTACCTTTCTACTCGGAAGTATTTGGTACTTAGTGGATAAAAACCACTGGGCTGCCTTTGCACTCGGAAGTAATTGGAGCTTAGTGGATAAAAACTACTCGGCTACCTTTAGCACTCGGAACAATTTGGTAATTAGTGGATAAAAACTACTCAGCTACCTTTGCACTTGGAAGTAATTGGAGCTTAGTGGATAAAAACTACTTGGCTACCTTTGCACTCGGAAGTATTTGGTACTTAGTGGATAAAAACTACTCGGCTACCTTTCTACTCGGAAGTATTTGGTACTTAGTGGATAAAAACTACTCGGCTACCTTTGCACTCAGAAGTATTTGGTACTTTGTGGATAAAAACTACTTGGCTACCTTTGCACTCGGAAGTATTTGGTACTTAGTGGATAAAAACTACTCGGCTACCTTTGCACTCGGAAGTAATTGGAACTTAGTGGATAAAAACTACTCGGCTTTCTTTCTACTCGGAAGTATTGTACTTAGTGGATACAAAACTACTTGGCTACCTTTGCAATCGGAAGTATTTGGTTTTTAGTGGATAAAAACTACTCAGCTACCTTTGCACTCGGAAGTATTTGGTACTTAGTGGATAAAAACTACTCGGCTACCTTTGCACTCGGAAGTAATTGGAGCGTAGTGGATAAAAACTACTCGGATACCTTTCTACTCGGAAGTATTTGGTAGTTAGTGGATAAAAACTACTCGGCTACCTTTGCACTCAGAAGTATTTGGTACTTTGTGGATAAAAAACTACTTGGCTACCTTTGCACTCGGAAGTATTTGGTACTTAGTGGATAAAAACTACTCGGCTACCTTTGCAATCGGAAGTATTTGGTTTTTAGTGGATAAAAACTACTCGGCTACCTTTGCACTCGGAAGTATTTGGTACTTAGTGGATAAAAACTACTCGGCTACCTTTGCACTCGGAAGTAACTGGAGCGTAGTGGATAAAAACTACTCGGATACCTTTCTACTCGGAAGTATTTGGTACTTAGTGGATAAAAACTACTCGGCTACCTTTGCACTCTGAACTATTTGGTACTTAGTGGATAAAAACTACTCGGCTACCTTTCTACTCGGAAGTATTTGGTACTTATTGGCTAAAAACTACTCGGCTACCTTTGCACTCGGAAGTATTTGGTACTTAGTGGATAACAAGTATTTTTTAGCCCGCCCAATGCACCCATGATTCGTCACAGGACTTTTTTTTATAATTTTAAGTAAGACAAAACCTGACTTGCGGTAGCATGTTATCGTTAACCGAATTACGCAGCACCTGATACAGTGTACTGTGTTGACCTACTTGACAAGAAGAAAAAAATGTACGTAACAAGGTGAATTGTTAACACCCATCTTTTTGCATGGCTTACTGCATACGGTAACAAAGATAATGTAACGCAGAAGGCTATGCTGGGGAACTCGGTGCTGAAACGTGATATGTGCACTGGACGCCATTTGAGCCAAGTAACTCTTTTGATGCAACACTAGATCAGTGCAGACAATGGCCATTGCAATTAATAATAATAAAACACTTACTTGCTGAACTCCAGTAACCTATCTTGCGCCTTCAGGGATCTCTAATCCATTATGGTAATAATCCGCATACACTTTTGCAGCTGAAGTCGCCATCCACTCTGTACTTTGGTTTCCGGTCGCCATCAGACACATTAGAGAACAAAATGACTTCATCGAAGACTCCGTTAAACTCATTTGCTCCATCCATCTCTGATAATGAAGACATGTATAGTTACCTTGGACACACTGGAATGAAAGTTTCAAAAATCGGGATTGGAACACTGACATTTGGCACATCAAAAGTAAGTATAACAATCATTCCTGACATTTATTTTTTATCAGAGAAATTTGCTTCTGCAATTTGAGGAAAGACTTCTGAAAAAACACAGCAGCTTATTTTGTTTGCCGCATTTAAACGTGCTCGAAATATCTGAAAAAACACAAACTGTGTCTTGTTGCTTTTACTAAACCGGGGTCACCCAATTGTGATGGAATTTGCACAGGTTTGTTTGTGTGTGTTTGTTGTTGAAAACTTGCCATTTTATTTACCGAGTATCTGTCAAAACACTGACACGACGAAAGACCATTGTGCCAGGAAGTATACATTTTCCAAAGTGAAGTATATTTTCCAAAGTTTGTTTTTATGAAGTATTTTTTTTCTCAAAAGTTCCCTCTTCACATGACGTATTTTTGAGAAGTACATTTTTTTCAAAAGTTCGTTTTTATGAAGTATATTTTTTCAAGGTTCGTTTTCATAAGTATATTTTTTGCCAGTCCGTTTTTGGAGATTTTTTTGGGAAAAGAAAAGTATGTATTTACCCGTTTTGTTTGAAAAAGGGCACGTGAACAAACCGTGACGTCATTTTGTACTAGGTCTATTGAGGGCGTTTGCTGTGATGAGTGTCATGCATAGACAACTTTTTTTTACGCTCGCGTTAACCCGGGACTGAGGTGCATGCTAGTCTAGTGAGTGACAAAATTTGGCGATAATCACCCTAATCCACACGATGACATGTCAAATATAAAAAGGTAATGCTTCAATTTTAACTAATTTAGTGAACACAACTTAGAGCAGCAGTGCACATTATATTATCATAAGACAGAATGATGCAGAGTACAAAACAATTATTTTCTCAAGGTCAATGCTCAACTCGTGCTGATCGTTGGCTACACCACTGTACACCATTGACACTAAAATAGTTGTGACAGTTTCTAGAGAATACAACATCTGCGACAAAAAGAATTGGTAGAAAACCAGCCAATACTCGCTGGTAGTTCCTGTATAAATCTTATTCTCCAACATATTTAAAATTAGGAGCATGGTCATGCTTTCTTTGGAAAATTAATACCGGTGACAAAAATCCGTGCTCTTTCTCGCTCAGAGTTTAAACGGCAAAAGAGAAAGTCACACACGCACAAGCTTATTACGGTTTTCTTTCAAAATAATATGCTTACTGGAGTTACATCAGGACTATGTTTACGTGGGCACACTTGGTTTCCCGAGTCTGTTTACATTAATTATTACACTACAGTGATGTTAAAATATGACGGTGTCGGTGGTATTCATAGTGGAAAGAACCAACTTAACACCAGAGTTTTTTGTAGTGTAGAGGATGGCATATACTAATCCAAAAATCAGTGATGTTTGCCTCAGACATTAACCCTCAAAAGAGCCGTTTTTTAGCTTCTCAGAGCCGGGGGCGTATTCCGCCCCCCCCCCCCCAGATCTCAGCCATGCAATGTTGGATTTTGATGATCTTTGGTAGAGTAATAGAGCAATACATAATAAGTATCTGTGAAAATTTTTATTTGAATTAATTAATATTACGTAATTATAGCTCATTAATTATTCATGAAAATATACACTACGTACATGTTTTGTGTAGTAAGTCAATGGAAAAGTTTGCATCAAACTAGAACATACTTTCGAAAATCTGTCACTGTGAGAGAACGGCACCTCTAATTTTCATAAATTTGGTGTCAAAATGTGCCTAAGCACATTGGCACAGCCTTGGCTGTTAATTTAATTAAGAAACCTTGGCAAGACTTCGCCAGCTCAGTAGGCCTACTACTATTACTACATGTATTACAGTTTGTATGAATTTCATAAAATCGAACAATCGCATTCCAACGAACCTCTCCGTACCGCACTGTCTAGATTGTATACCGGTATCTGCCTTTGCCAAGTTTTAAAATACTACTGATTTGCCCTTTCACATCCTCTGTAGGCAGGGCGTCCTGGTCAATTCACTGATGACGCCACCTGTGGCTCACTTTTGGATCGTTACCTGGAGCTCGGCGGTAACCTCATTGATACCAGCAATGTTTACGGAGGAGGAGAAGCCGAGGAACTGATCGGTAGATGGCTTACCAGGTATTTTACACGGGAAGTGACGTCACAGTGGGAAGAGGGGGGTTCGCTTGAGTGGATGCACGGGGAAAAGATGGGAAAGGAAGAGCGTTTAAAAACTGTTAATATTTGCGTCAGGTTTGGAGAGATAAAATCAGCAATACTGCCCTTTTTCCTGAAAACGATCAGAGTATACTGTTCGAAACGTCGAGACAATATCAACGGTTTTTGTTTAAGAGCCACCACTCGTCTCAAAAGAGATCTTTACACATGGTTGTACCCGCAAGTTTATTAGTAATAGTTACTTCCTATATCATCCACACAGTGCAAAGCTTCAAACGTCACTTAATATTGCCCTCGATTGCAAAATGGTTTCCTAAAATATAATCATTTATAATGTACAAAATGTGAAGTATTGACAACAGAATTTACAACTTTCTGGCCAAAATTTGAAAAAAATCTATAAAGAATAAGAATACATACTTGAGACTGACGAGTCGATGTCTGTAACGGTGGATTCTAAAACGCTGTAATTTTACCCCGACTGACGTCTCACTTACTGTTTTAGGTTTAATCTTCTTTTTATTGAATTATTTTGAGAGCACGTCGTGTAACAATATCTTCTTGAGAGCCGGGTTTAGTTTATTCATACGACGTTAACTTCAAGTCCTTATCTTTTCATCCACGGAGGATGGCATGAAGGGGTAGAATGGGTAACTGTGTACAGAGCTCTGTACGTGAGATCAGTCTTGTTGCCGTTTCAACATAATTATCTACGGGACTTCGACATCCAGAAAAAGGCTATAGGGTTTCTTCTAACTGTTTTTGAGATAATTTTCTCGGGAGGATGATATTCTCGAAGTTACATGATGGGGATTTTCTTTTGAGGTCGATATCATAGGAAGAAGACGGAGGACTTTCAGTCTTCCCGGGTTCTGTGAAGATGACACACTGGGTTGGGGATGTCGTCAATCTAATGATAACTGTTTTCTCAGAGCATACAGATTAAAACGTAGAGTTGTTCACCACCATTTCTTACCATGACCACCACAACTCACAGAGAGATAGTTTTTCATGTAAATTGTGTTACCGCAAACCTTACTACATTTTGTCTCCGCCATGCATAGTTTCAAATCCTAAATAGTTTTTGGATAGCACTTCCAGAACTCTATAGCTTTGATGATAAGTTATGTAACAGACCTTATGCATTGACGTCACCCAACTAGAGGTAAAAAGATGATGAAACAATGGAAGCACACAGATTTGTACGCAAGGCGCCCATGAGTGTCCAATGAACAACCTCCTTTTGACCTTTAGGCGCTCAACTCAAATGACGTCATGTGCATGAGGTCTATTAAGGTTTTTTGTGTAAATATAATGGACGCAAGTATTTTTCAAACAATATACTCTATATCTGGCTCTTTTGGAGACAGAAACACAATCACTGACATGAAAATAACTCATGCTGCCAATTTCGATGAATGTACCAATTCTTTAGATGCACCGTTGAGTTAATTGATTCAACGGGTTTCTAATGCGGCAGTGGTAGCAGCTCGTGCCACGGGTGGACGAGTGGGTTGTTCGTTTTTTGCGTGAATGATGTCCGACTTCATTGCAATTTTATTTTTTTAAATTGCGGTGTTGTAGTCGAGACAAGCACCATCCAGACCAAGACCAAGACCAGCAGGTCTAAGACCGAATACCCTTACGAGGACCATGACTGACATCAAAACCGAGACCAGTAATAAACTTGATCTCGAGACCAACTCTCTAAATGTAAATGAGGGAATTGTTCACTCTCTCACCCGAGTGGTGTCATTTCGGCTCTTTTTAGAGTGAAACTCACTGTGAATCACCCTTTTTGAGAGAAACTGGAGTGAACTTTTGTTCAAGTTGAAAATACCCGTCTTTCACTCTGAAAAGAGTTGTCCGCCATGGCTCTTTGCAAGAGTGGTATGGCGGACAAAACGAGTGTTTTTCACTCTTACATTAGAGAGAAGACCGGTTTTCGAAACCTACAACACTGAACACGTTTTCTTAAAAGAACAGAAATCTATTATAACCTGTACTTTAAAAAGTAGTGTGTCAGAACAGAACTGAAGGAGATATGGCTTTCTTAGATTCCGAATCAGGATCACCTGAAACGGTTCAGACTGACCCAAACACTGGGGTCTGACCCTGACCCCTGACCCCAGGTCTGGTCTGGAACTAGTGTTATTGGTCATAACCTAGGAGTAAATGGGTACATGTGAGAGGAGAGATGGTTTATGTGAATGAATTTAGCTTTGAGCTTGGAATTGAGCTGGGATGCATTAAGGAATGATATAACAAATTGGCCAAGTGACCAGGGGTTTATGTTCGAATTACAATGATCATACTGGAATTGCGCTATATAACAGCCGATTACTAAACAATTCAGCAGTTACCAGTTTTGTGTAATTTTTTCATTTTTTTCTTTTCTGTTTTTTTTTTCGCCCTTCACCCCCACCCCCACCCACCCCACCCACCCCACCCCAATTTGTTTTTTAATAATTAAATAAAAAAATAGGCAAGACCGGAGCAAAGTTGTCCTTGCCTCAAAGGTGCGTTTTATGTCCGACCCGTCAAACCCTAACTCAGTGGGTCTCAGTAGAAAGACCATTTTGTGGAACATCGAAAGAAGTCTCAAGCGACTTCAGACTGACCATCTAGATCTGTATCAGGTTTGTAGAATTAAATTCCTATGTTTCGCGTGTATTCGTTAAAGTGTGATAATTTGTTTCCTTCAAACGTACAATGTCAGTGCATACACTCACAGCCTGGCATTGTGTTAAGCTTCTTGGGAGCTTTGTACCACGGGGTGCATGGGCCGGGCCCGTTGTCTTACCCCGTTCCCATGTAGGTGTTTTTTTAATTCATCATAAAAAAATATCGGGTATTCCTCACAATTTGTTTGAAACTAGCTGATCACATTGTTGGAAACGTCGGTACTCTAGTATATCTCAACCCTGGATCTTCTTGGAACCAACACTTCTCCTGAAAGATTTTATTCATAAAGCCCGATTCATACTTCACACGCATGCGAACGCGAAGCGAATTTGACGATTTGTTCATTGCGAATTTGTGACGTCAAACTCGCTTCGCCTTCGCATTCGTACACCATGCACAACTTAAAATATTACATAATACATGCATCGTTTAAATCAATCATTTTAGCACCCATTCCCACCGGTCTTTTCTAAATGAAGACGAAAAGAGCATGCTGTTCGAAACGTCGAGTCCCTATTCACTCACTATTGGTTCCTCGGAATCACTACTTCTTCATATTAAAATATACTTTCGCATGACTGTCACCCGTAAACCAGTTACTTCTAACTAAGCTCCAAGTATCACTTCTAAAAATCAAAGTAATAAAGAAACTTTCACAAGAGACGGAAATATTTCTTTTGAGGATATGTAGTGATTAACACTTTATAATCACTAAGCGTTCAAATTAAAAATACACGTAATCATGTTTGCATTTTTACCTCGTTTCTTGTTATCTTTGGTAATTACAGTTCTAATCTTTATTTTCAAGTTACATTTGTGGGATGATGGGTGCAAGGTGGAGGAGGTGCTTCGGACAATGAATGATCTCGTCAGAGTTGGGAAAATCCGCTACATCGGAGCCAGCAACTTCTCCGGTTGGCAACTTCAGAAGATGACAGACTACGCCAAGTTTATGGGTTTGAACCCTATCGTCAGCTTACAGGTAAAAGGGTTATGGATGTGGGGGAGGTCCCCATTTTTTTCCTAAGTCGGTATTTAGAGCCACAGTCGGCAAACTGAGCACCAAACTTACCCGAGTAAGGGCTCGGGTTGAACACAAATCCATGGACTAGATTTGCCGATTGAAAAATTTAGTTTAATCCTTGTAGTGTGAGAAGTCTGACTTTGAATTGACCAAATTAAATATTCTCGGCAACATGCGGGCCTCTGTGCTCTGCAAACACTGAAAGCCGTAGAGCGTCTGGGGGCTTCGCCCCGGACCGCCCTTGCAGAATTTCCGCCCCTTGTTTTTCATTAGGGGCATTCGTTTACATGTCAAAAATCAAAAACGTTTATTTTTTCGGCAACTTTGACTACCATTTTTTTGCTGGAAAAAATCTTAGAGCGCTCGGGAAATTTGCACCTAAACCCCGCTAAGAATTGTTGACACTGTACATTTCAAGGGTAGGGGATTTGTCCTGAGTCCCAAAGTATTCAAAGTATGAATGTCAAAACTAAACGTCTATTTTCGGCAACTTGACAGTCAACTCCTTAGCCCTCAACTCCTTAGCCCTGAAAACACTCAAAACCGAGAGCGTCCGGAAGCTTTGCCCCTGGACCCCACTAGAATCTGTGTTATACTCGCAAAACAGTTACAGTTTTCAAAACTTTCATTTATGGGTTGTCTTATGCTTGGCATCTGGGGGCCATTTTAAACCTTGGAATCACTGAAAAACCTACAAGTATTCAGGGGGCTATGCCCCCGAACCTCCTCATGCTGTATGTGAGTTCCATGTCATTGCGCTTTTACTTTCATTTGGTAATGTCAGTCATATTTAGGGTTCCATCCCCCACCCGACCCCCCCCCCCCAAGACAGTGCCTTCGCTACGCACGTTATCGCCCTCATGGATGCCAGAATACGATCTTGTGCAGTTTTTTTTCTGATTGTTTTATCATACAATCAAATGACAATCAAACAAATGATAAATGTTTTGCAGTCGTACATTGGAGAGAATTTTATTCACCTCGTTGAATGGAACATTCCATAATTTCAACTCAAGATAACATTCTCACTATTGCTTCTGATGAGCATTTTTGTTATTTTTTGTGTTTATTATGCCGGTTTTTTATGGACATTCATGCAAGCATTATATTACTGTTGACCTTTTAGTTTCCTCTGATACCAATAGTAATGTATATCTTTTTCTTTACTGCTTTTCAGTGCCAATATAACCTGGTTGTGCGGTCAGCGGATTATGAACTCACGTCAGTGTGTCGTAATGAGGGTATTGGAATGTTATGCTGGAGTCCACTCAAAGGGTAAGTTTCATTCTGAAGTGGCCGGTCAAAAAATATTATGAACCTACATATATATCTTTCTATATATCTGTTATCTACCGTAATTTTGGGAATAATTTGTTAGCCGCGGTTTATGAATTGACTTCCATGTCGACAACAAGCTCTGCGGCTTATAGTCCGGGTGGCTATACAGGGATATGTTAGGTAAGCTTCGATAATTTTGACTTAAAATTTAATCGGCAAGTTCGTGTGCCTTCAGTGTATTTACCAACATTTATAAATTAATAATCTGTGGAAAACACGAAACAGTATCTAGGCATTGTCAATCAAAACAGAAAACAAATCTCCTGTCGGAGTCCTCCGAAGATGTTCTTCCTTTGCCGTCCTTGTCCGGATCACCCAAACCGGCTTCGATGTATCATCCCTCTATTTTATCTCCTGCCTCTCGATCTTTTCTTACTGTGGAGTTGTGTTGAATTCTCGTTACATACCCTTCTTTTTTCCATTTCATCGTGAAGACATAAGCTGATCAGTTTTTTTAATTTTTATAAAAATGTTTTGAATGATGAGTTATGTAAGTAAAGTTCAATAATTGAACTTGGCTTTTACATACGTTCTTCAAAAGACTCAAGGTATTCTCATAACTAAAGTTTCTGTCATAAGAAACGCCTTTGAACAATGAAATGTGTGATTGTTTGTAAAATTACACACGTAGGCCAGCTTAGGAACCGGAAGTAGCGATCACTTTGGGCGCGCAGCAGAGATGCGCAGATGCGCGCGCGTGTGACGCAATGATTTACCAACAGGATTCACTAATGACTATCGATTTTTATTGTTTTTTCAGAGGATTGTTGACGGGAAAAGTGAGCCGAGACGGGGTGGCTTCCGTACAGAGCCGGATGGGTTTCACTGAGGCTAATCCGTCAGTAAGAATGGAATCTCACCCCAGGTTATCTACATACCAACAAGATGATAAAGTCTGGAAAATACTTGACTTGGTGCGACAGATTGCTAAGGAACATGGTGAGTTAGACACGATAAGAAACTTCGCTTGCTAGTTAAATTTGAATAATGTACGACACCAGCTTGTTTGATCAAATGGACGACCACTGTAATTTCCTTTGACTATTTCAAATATTTCAAACGAGTCGGTGTGAACGTTTGTATATCAACCTTCATATGGGCAAAGCTGGTACCCATTTGCCACATGGTCATGAAAATTGTGTACGAGTATTCGACTTCTCTATATGCAAACGTTTGCCCCGAATCATGGGACATGCAACACTGTCTTTAGACTGAGGAATTCAAAGATTCCCGTTGATCACTGACCAGGCAAGTGATTATACTAAGTACAAATGATTTAAATCGCAAATTGTAATTGCATATAGTAAAACTGTTTACGTTAAGCAACTATTTAGTAATGAGGCCAACAAGGTTTGTTAAGCGTTAACTTAATATTCACGACTTGTACCCCAAGTGCCAGACTGCATTAAGGTTTATTAATGCACACATGTTCACAATGGATTTGCGTTTCGCATGCAACGCTCATCGTTTTCAAAACCTCTCTCGAAGGTAAACTACAGGATTGGTGAAGCTGACAGAGCAGTATTCTGACTTTGTTTGATTCAGTATAAACATGAAGAAAAAAAACTGTGAAAATTTGGGCTCAATCCGTCGTCCAAGTCAGGAGAAAATAGTGAAAAACCATGTAAACTTTTCAGCATGTAAACACATTCTCCTTAATTTCGATTGTTACAATCGAAGTAAAAAAAATTGGGGTCTTCAAATTCTATTCAACTCAACTTTGACAGTATCTCAGACAAATATTTCTATGGAAGATTGGTATTGGTATGATCTTCATAATCAGTAAGCTTTCAGACTGATACTAATTTTAACAAAATATTAAATGAATACCAATCCTGTATGCTACCTTTAAAACTCATGGAATGAAAGTTGCTTATACAAAAGCGCGGAGTGCCGTTAGAGGCTATGTTAGATTGGACAAACGGTGAGTGTATACGCCGCTTTCGTAGCTCTACCCATTGATGGGTATTGTAAGTATGATGGCTTTAAAGGGACATCACACATATATATTGACGCCAATATTCACGACTTTGCCCCAAGTCACAAATATTGACGCCAATATTTGCGCCAATATGCACGATTTGCCACCAAAATTGCAAATATTGATGCCAATATTCACGACTTGTATACCCCAAGTGCCAGACTGTATGGATAACAGACACCCCAATTTGCCGTGAAAAAAATCAAGCATGATTGGGTTTGCGACTTAGCCCAAGTCGTGAATATTGGCGTCAATATCTGCGACTTGGGGCCAAGTCGAGAATTTTGACGTCAATATTGGCGTCAATATTTGAGACTTGGGGTACAAATTGTGAATATAGACGCCAATAATGGCGTCAATAAATATGTGCGATGTTCCTTTAAAGCCACCATACTTAAGTGAAGAGTCTTTTCCGGTGTCGGTAGTTGAGCAGCAGTCATTTAAGCTCCTGAGCCAGAGTTCGTTCTGACCATCCGTCCACCTCACTCGCTGTCTTCCTCTGAATATTCCTCTTGCCTTGTACTTTGCCGAACCGTTTCCCAAAGCTTTCTCCCTATGGCTATGTCCAAAGTATATATTTCAGCATCTAACTTTAGATTTGAAGAACACTGGACCCTCTCGTTGGTAACTCTATCCCTCCAAATAATGCGTAGCGATTTCCTCCAGCACCACTAATTGAAAATGTCAATGTCTCTTTATACACAGATAAGACGGTTGCCCAAGTTGCACTGCGCTGGGTTATTCAGAAGGATTTTGTATCTGCGGCTATTATGGGGGTTACGTCTATTGGACAACTTGAGGACAATATGGGTGCTGCAAGTGGATGGCAGCTGACTGAGTCTGAGGTTTGTCTTGACACAAAATCCGCACAATTTAGTCATTCGTTCATATCTCAATCAAACGGCAGAGCATCACGGGTGTCATACCACGTGTCTGGATAAACTATATAAAAATCTCGCCAAGTCGAAATATTTGATAGAATAAGTGGAATGTATCAACTTAATCTATTCTGTTCATGATTACCTTGTATTGTATCACTTGGTACTTTATGACAGTCGGCCTATGGAAATAAGCGTAAACTGAAACTGAAACTGAAACTTTGCGAGACGATCATTATTTTGGCAAGATATATTTTTCACTCATGGAGCTCCGAATAAGTCGTCAAGTTCGTTACAAGGTTTCTTTCTCCGTCGTTCACGTCTATGTGAACCCTGATTCTTACCTTTTGACCACGACCTCGAAGGTAGGGATTGGGTTTCCAGTGGGGTTCGTTCACTATTATAACGTTGGGCCTACGAGGGTTAATATATCGGAATACGGCTTCACTTTCGATGCTCCTTTGAATCATTAACATTATCAACAAAACAATACCGGATGCCCGGTGGAAGTTCGTAAGCAGTTCAATGGTGCGCAAAAAAACAAAAACAAAAACAAATGAAAAGAACAAAACAAACAAACAAACCCCCCAAATGAGGTCCAAAGTTTTCAGACACGTATTAGTCATTCATAACAAAAATAATATTATGAGTAAAGAATGGAACAGCATAACTCTCGTCAACAATGTAGTTATTGAATTTGACCTTAATGGGCCGTGTGTATAGAGCCGAACACATTCTATGTCAATTAATCTTATGAGTTGTCAATATTGATTTTGCAATTTGTATTGTGAGATATCAGATTGTTTTTTGGCAGTATTGCTAAGACTGATGTGCAATGTCCAAAGATCAACCTTAGCTCGTTCTGAAATCGTGCATAGATCATGTATATAGAGAAATGCCCTTTAAAAATCACATCATGATGAACACATTTTATTTTCCTATTGTTTTCTTCTTTATCAAACAGATGAAAGTGCTCGACGAAGCCAGCAATATGTCCTTACTATATCCTTATTCTTTAAATGAGCAATTCAACAGATACAGAGTGAGGACCAACTGGTGTAAATAATGGATCCTTGCTGAATAGAAAAGTCTGGATTTGTAATGCACACATTGGAGGCGTCTGGGGTAAAGACCCGAAGGTTATAATTAGCTGTTCCGAACTTTCAGTCGGAACAGCTATTGTAATCGTCCAGATTTTTTATTTTTTTTATTATTCTTTCTTTCACTAAAACCCTATTGACTTTGCATGTGACTTTTGTAACAGTCATATGTCTCTGTTAGAGTTATCAAAAGTAAACAAATCATATACCATATTAAAGCTTATGCCCTGACTTAAATATTAGATGTAATTAAATTAAACATTTTAATTAATTATTCATGTGACAGAGGTGTGAATATTTAATTAGCCAATCTTGTTCTAATCATATGTCAAGAAGTATACATCCGATCTTCATTTTTTTTTCAGTTCTAAACTTACTTTATAATGTAGATGTGCACTGTCGCATATATGTGTCTGTCACGTCATCATGACGACATTTATAACAGATTCAATATCTATGTACAAAACAAATGGAACAATTTCCTAAATTTGATCAAGTCTTAACCCCGTCTCTGCGTCTGACGTACTGTGTTTTTTGTATAGGCGGGGACTTTTCATGGTAAAAGACTTACACAAGTTTAATCAGGCCAGATTTCGACGGAGTATCACTACATTTTATTCCTAACCGAAGGTTGACATCGTTGCGTTTGCAGCCCGTGCGTGCTGACTGCATGAACTCCGCCAGAGAATTAAAGCCTCTGAACGGCCAAGCTTCTGTGGATATCTGGTACAGAGCTACGACATTTACGGACGTCAATGAGGGTGACACTTCAACTGTTGTAGCGATTTCGCGATTGGCCGGAAATATGTATTTTATGCCAAATAGTACAACTACTAACGTTTGAAGCAGCCTTTTTCCAGGCTCGTTATTTTTGTATTCTTTTTACAGCACTTTGGTAACTTCAACAGGTTAGATGAGAAGTAGCCTAAAATTATGGCAATGCAACTATAAAGCAACGTACGTAGTTTCAACAGAAATTTCCCACGTTAATGCATGACATTTTCCGGTAGTGAACGTGGTTTCAATCATGGCATAACTTTTAACTGTGATATTGCCTCAAACTTTCCCCAGTATTAGTCAATCGTCCTTGATCTGCGATCGTGCAGACGTTAGGTGATTTATGGCATAAAATATTAGTGGACAAGTTTACATTTAAACATACTACCTTTTTTTGTTTTTGTTTGGGTTGGCTCCCGAGGATTTGATGTTAGGGAAATAAAACTGAAATAACTTAGCTTATAGTTGAAAACATTTGGCCGACTTGGAATATTTTTCACTTACTCAAATAATTTTGGTTACGGAATCATTGCCGTTACGCGGAATCATTGCGGTAAATGACCATTATTACATGAAATTCTTATGCAAGTTACTGTTTTCGTTGAAAGGCATTTTGTGAAAGGATGAACGTTTTATTTTTGTCTGATCATCAGCGGTATGAAATCCGACCTGACGAAATTAAAAACGTTTTTCAATGTTTCTTTTCATTTTCTGCAGATTTAATAATGAGTTTAATCTTTCGACAAACTGAAGTCTAGGAATTTACCACGAAAAGTGTAGCCTTTTTTGTATTCCTATGCGGGCAAAGGACCCATACGCCTATAGTTTGTGTATGCCCATTCGATTTGTACATGACCAAAACATTAAATTCTTACACACGTTACGGTTTTTGTTAAAAGGCATTATGCGATGGGATGACTGTTTTATTTTATTGTCCGATCATCAGCGGTATGAAATCCGACCTGACGAAATTAAAAACGTATTTAAATGTTTATTTTCATTTTCTCCAGATCTAATAATGAGTTTAATCTTTCCACAAAAATATGTTTCTTTTCTCGGTGACCCTCACATCTCCCCCCCCCCCCCCGGTATAATTACTGTATCATTGTTTGCTATTCTTTAGGCCTTTTTCAGAAATTAAAACTTCAGGCTGAATGAGTTCTATTTTTACAATACTAAGAATGAGTAAAGTGCACTCTACTGTAGCTCATACTCTAAAACCCCAAGAAGATTTAGAAGCACCTCACAGGTTTTTATTTCATAAATTGGTTGAACAACTTCCATCACATTTATGTACATACTTCTCGCAGATACAGTCACAACTCTTGTATTTGGTCTTATTACATTTAATGACCTGCTTTCGAAACAAAAGTCTCATACACACAGCACACACAAATTCAGGTCCATTTGATATTTCTTTCTTGAAATCACTCAAAACATTATGGATATGATGTTTGTTCACCTTTTTCTGCTTTGCTCGACTGGTATTCTTCTGTGCAATATTCTGCCTGAAACTTGCATCACTCTTGTACTTCTTTTTGTTGAAGTCAATAACATTCTTCTTAAAATGTTCATCCTCTTGATATTTAGATTTAGAAGCATCAATGAGTTTGTTCCTATAACAATCATCATTATGGTATTTATTCTTAACACTATCTATTGTTGCTTTCTTGTAATTGGGATTGTTACGGTATTTGAATTTGATGGTATTAATAACTTTATTCTTGAAAATTTCATCACTTTCATATTTCATCTTACTTGAGTTCATCACTTCTTTTTTGAATTCAACATTATCCCTGTACTTTGTTTTGCTACTGTCAATTTTACTCAATCTGTTTTTCTTACTTTCATGATATAACAGTTTGCTAGCATGTTTCTTTGAGTCTTTGACTTGCGTTCTGTAACTCTCATCAGTTCTGTACTTTATCTTTTGGTGTTTCCTACACTTTGCTTTCCTGGCCTCTCTAAACTCAACATCAGTCTTATATTTATCACATTTTCTCATCTTAAACTCATTCCTTTTTTCTCTCGCCATTTCTCTCCTTAGTTTTGTTTGTTTTATTATATTAACACGTTTCTTTCTCTTTACTTCGCAACATTTTGGCTTTTCGGCACTATGTTTGCTGTTAATATCCTTAAGGTTCACAGTCTGCTTTGTAGATTGAACTTTTTGTGCAGCATATTCATCACATTCATCAGACATCTCTGAACAATAGTCACATACTTCATTAACATCCAACGTCTCTGGTGATAACTCATGGACTGATAGAACAACATCATAATGCACTCTGTGTCTATGATTCAAATAAATGCTCATACCACATGTCACAGCACTTCTCTCAACGTTACTTGCTGAAAAATGGTACCAACTGCAGGTTTCATCATATGTGTATAATGTCAGTACCAAGCATATGTGCCATTGCCATAGTTTCAATCTCTGTAGCCCAAGTACCAGAATCAAACATTCTCTGTCTCATTACATAATCCTCCACATTAGCAAATCCGTTTCTTAGAAAACATCTCAACTTATCAGCATTCTTCAACAAATGATCAACACAACCAATTCTCAATTGTACATGGTTACCTTCAGTCCCTGATACAGCAAATGAGACAGCTCTAAAGAAACAATTGCCATCACCTCTAATATGTGAAATGGCATCAGGTTTGCCCATTGGTTCACACTCTGCATAAAACGAATCCAATTTCAAATGTGATGTTTCCAAACCAAGTGTTTTACAAACAGCCTTCTTACATTCAAAACTTAATGGCCAAAACTTCATAACACCAGGTCCTGATTCTGCAACTATTTCAACATCATCACAATCACCATGTGTACTTTCATTACAGTCTTCTCTTCCAATACTACATGTACTTGTCATACTCAAACCAACTTCACTCTTACAAAACTCTTCACTGACATTGTCAACACTATTCTCACATGTAATATCTTTAACTATGTTGCTATGTTCATCTCCTACTACATTAGGCAGTCCACAGTCACTATAATCAATACACATTCCTGAGGTGCTCTGATTGTCAATTTCAATTTCTTCATGAGTACATGTACATGTGACAGCCTCACCATCAACACAGAGAGACATACCAGTTACTTCATACTGCTCAGTATTTGACAAATTCATAGATTGTGCTAACTTTGTACAATACCTGTGTACACCTTGCCATGTTG
The DNA here is from genome assembly GCA_911728455.2 of Marthasterias glacialis. NCBI lineage: Eukaryota > Metazoa > Echinodermata > Asteroidea > Forcipulatida > Asteriidae > Marthasterias > Marthasterias glacialis. The sequence goes on along the minus strand of OU452238.1, from coordinate 10,080,001 downwards.
TTGCACGCATCACTATACTCAATCCACTTTCAACCATACAGCCTTGAATACTTCTGGAATGTGTTCACTTTGAGAAAACAGTTATCAAACCATACAACCATTTCCAAAGAAATTGCAAACTTCATGATTTAATGTTGATCTACATTCTTAATGTTATTTAACTGAAATTGATTTAGTCTTATTAAACCAAAATCATACAACAATGCTGCTATTTTGTTTGAATGTTGTTTGTTTTTTTTATTTGGAAACAAAAACCAAGCTACTTAATTCGTATGTACTATACAAACAGTAGAAACACGGAACAGCTCTGTGATTGTTAGTTACAATCACTATCTCTAGTTACACTTAAAATTGTTGTTGATATCAACTGTAGAGGATACGCAAGCTATATATCGTCTTATAACAAGAGAAAACTCTCAGCCTTGGTAGATATAAAAAATACTTTGATACTGGTGAATGTAAACTATATAACTACATAGTGTAACATATGAATTCAGAATGGGAATGGTGGTAGTGCAAGGTCCATGTGAATCAACAGTAATTTATTAATAGTATCAATGTTGCAATAAGGTGCTGCAGTGATGTTCCATTGAAAAAATTAAGAATGTTTTAACTAACTGATTTGATTTCGGTCTGTTTCGTAAACACTGGATGCAGTAATGGGCTTATTTTGTTAAAGGTAGTTTATAAGTATAATCTGAAGCTTTGAAGAGGGATTTGAACTCAACTCAGTAATTAATACACCTTGTGGTATGAATTAAGCATACGAAGAATGTTTTCTATATTGTATCATTTTTGTAAAAATTGTAATCGTATCGTTCAGAGGGGCGACTTAATTTTAACACTAAAGAAGTTTGCACCAAATCTCTAGTGTTGAAGTTTGCCCTATAGTCGAGTATTATGACGTTCACCCCCCCCCCCCCCCCCCCCACACACACACATCGAGCCCACATGTTTTATTGTATGTGTAAAACAAATAATAACTATTCTGAGCGGCAGTAAAGGGCACTGGGATAACTTAAGACAGGGAGGGCGGGAGGGGGGGGGGGGTCAATGCACATGCTGCTAATCAACACCAACAAAACTCACAACAAACTGAACAAGTAAAAACATGCGTAATCAAACATAACTTAATGGCAGGTCAGCAAAGTATGAAACAATTTAGAACATCTAATCAACAATAGGATTTGACATTATTTTTAAACGCCTAAAAAAATCATGGTTTGTTCATTTTGGGGTCGTCGTGGTCGTCGTCGCTGTTGTTGTTGTAATCAGTCTCACCAACGATTGACTGTTCATTGAAACACATGTACTAAAATGATAATAAAGATACTCGACCGTTATCCTTCGGATTTAGCTCGCTGTGGGAGCGGGCAGCATGTCCGCCTCAAAGAGGCTGAGAATAATATATCCACAGAGAAATCAAAAACTAAAGAATAATAATGGGAGACTTTTGGGGACACTGGGTGGCAGCAGACTTGCCAGGTAAATCCATAGTCTGGTTCCCAGACCCACAATTTCCGACTATTCTATGTCGATTTTAGGGGCTTGTATCACCCAAATATCACGTGACAAAAAAAGGAGGAATTCCTACTTTCCGAAAATATCCGAAATGCTCCGAACTCGTTGTCGTCAACATTTGGACAGTGTCGTTGATGGCCGGACATTTCTTTTGTTGATAAAAATTCAAAAATTTTGCAGACACATCCTATTATCGTTTTTTTTCTTCTTTTTTTCCAAACAAATTCAACCCTATATTTGAATATATTTGTAACATTTTTGCAAACTGATTATCCCAGGCTCTTTTTAAAGTAAACAAAGCACGTCATCAGTGCTCCGTTTTTTTATCCAATGATATCGTCCATCGTTGGTGACAAGTAATGAATATTTATACATGTTGCATCATAATCTATGTTTAGCTGTAGATTATGCCTGACCTAAATTTTTTAACAAGAGTCGTCAGGAAACCTTTGGTCAGGGAACCAGACTAGTAAATCCATTTTTTCGGAAATGTGCGCATGTTCACAACTACGCAAACAATAGAAATTGACCTGGTAAGTCTTTTGCCACCTCCTCCCGTTCCAAAGTCTCCCATTGCTTTGAGATGGTCCCCTTAATGGGGTTCTTGCCAAGAGTTCTCGGGTATACTCCCAAAATTACAAGAAATTAGTGCCCGTTTTTCCAAGATGGAGTTCTGCCTGGTGGTTGGTTCTTACTCATCCAGTGGTATTTTATTTTGGATGGGCATTGTAGGCTAATTATAGCTCAACAATTGTAACGGGAAAACAGCGCCGTAACTTTAATAGGGTTAAATTTTAAGGGGCGCAAGGGGGAGGGCACCATTTTTCGTAGGGGGAACTTTTGGCCAATTAAAACTAGTTTCCGTTTGTATTTTTCAATGAGTTTTAAAAACATTGAAATTACTACGTGAAAGCTCATAAAATGGAACAGTTTATTCTGGTAACTTTTAATCTCAAAAGTCCAGATTTCAAATTGGGGGGGGGGCGGGGGCACCGGGGGACACAGAAATCAGTAGGGGCACCTGCCCCCACCCCCCTTTACGCCACTGCGGGATGATAAACTCTCAAAAATTGAAAAGAAAAACATAATAATTATTGTTGAGTTGAGTCACCAAATATTTTATATTTATCTAAAGAGGCTTAGAGAATGTCAAGTGTTTTTGCCAGGTGGGTGCGTTTTGTTTTTGCTTTTATTTTTTAATTGGCGTTGTTGCTTTGCCAGTGACTTTACGGTTTTATTTGGTGCATTGTGCATCGCGAGCCACGCTTGTCATTTTGGGCATGTTTTTGTGTTATTAAATCGGTCCAGGGAACAAAACATATAGCGCCCTCTGTTGTTTGGTGTGGGTTGACACTTGTCAGACAATAACCTCAAGTAGGAAACAAGCACATGAACTTTCGATCAAAAACTCAAGTTACGTTCTGCAGTCACATGTGAAAATTTGGCTACCGGAGAGCCACGTTTTGTAAGTCTGTGGGAACGAATGTACAGAATAAAGTCATGTTTGACTATTGAGGCATGACCGAATTATAACAAACTTCGGCAATCTGACCATGATCTGACAGGGACAGTGTCAGGTCAGTGTGAGCATAGAGCAAGCTTGCTCTAGTCTATGAATGATGGTGTGAGGCGTGGAGACAGCTTTTACGTAACAACAGCAGTGTACAAGTTGTAAGTTGACGTTAGTAGTAAGTATACTAAAAGGAAATGTAAGTATTTGTTACTCTGAAGTTCAGTAACTACTGATAGTAATAAATTGCTTACGGACTGATATGAAACCCCATGAGTAAAGACAGAGTGCCGATGCTGTCTTACACTGGACTTCCTCCAGTTCATCCTTGTCCAGAGTCGTAGGGGCTTTCGAGCTATTTTTTTAGATAAGAAACTAAACACATGTAAATAGAACCTGCTTTAGAACTCTCACTGTCTCAGTACATAGAGCTCTATGCTCAGTACAGCAGTCATTGAGTCATTGATAGGATTCCGTTATAGCATTGATTTTTACTGGAGTCATTCTTTTATGGACATGTGTATTTCCATTTTATTATGTATGGTGTATTCTGTATGGCAAAGTTCACAGCAAATTTGGCTCTGTACACATACATTATTGATAGTCTACATTATACATGTACATGTATTAGTTACATATACATGTACTTTGTGATCATCTAACAGAAAATCAGGGAAATGCTCAGGGTTGGGCTAAGCATAGACCCAGTAACTGGGGCGCTGTACTCCGTTTTTGAGATTTAGAATTTTAAAATCTCAAAAAGGAAGTACAGCGCCCCAGTTACTGGTTCTAGGCTAAGCAGTCACCCTCTCACCAATGCGGGTGAAAACAAAGGCAGGCGAGTCAAAACTCTTTCATATGTATTTTGCAGGGCCAGTCTAAACTTTATTTAGGTACTACTACTACCTAGCTAGTAGTAGTAGTATGCCCTACAAACAGCTAAAATTGTGAGGTACTTACTTATAAACGTTGAAAATTATCACTTATAAGTTTATAAAACCTTTGATTTTCTTGCAATGGGTGCTTTGCTGCTACATTTTTGTTTACTAGTAGTCCAGGTAAGTTTCTACCATGTAGTGTTACACACTCTAATATATTTGCTGCCATTACTGCACCGACTAGGCTATGCATTACAAAATAATGCTACCCATTACTAATAGTGGTAATTGCAACCAGTGTACACATTTGTCAAAAGAACAAAAAAGGTTGGTCGGAGTAAAAAAGAGATTTGATTGAAAAGGAATTTGTCCAAAATATTTATACAGTATGCTGACTAATAAAAACTCTTGTGCACCACTCCACTCAAAGGTAAACCCCTGTGCTCAATACGAGTATTGCCATTTTGCCAGCGTCAGCTCACAAGACCAACGCCTCATAAGTCTGAACAAAAAATTCATAAAAAAAGGTCAACGCCTTTAAATCTATGCTTCATAAGTCCAACACCTCGTAAATCCATCACCTAAAAATTCTGAGTTCATTGTTAGTTTATTTTGGCGATGGATTTACATGTATGAGGCGGAGGAGGTCTATGAGGCCTATGAGCTATGATGAGGCTGAAAACAAAAATTGCCAAAGAATCCGACATCTCATAAGTCTTGAAAATCATTTAGGCGTCGGATTTTTCAGGCATAGCACTTTTTTACCCAAACATGGATGAGTGTTAAGCACTAAACATACATGAGTCCTTTACATTCGTTACCACAGACTGCAATGTTCAGCTACATGTACATGTAACTGTCGTAATATCCTGTTACCTTCCATGCTGTATTTTACACCATGAACATACAACAGTTATTTTAGCTTTGTGTTGCATTTACCGATCAAACTTCACATAAAAATGAACATTCATTTGTTTGTAGACAATTCACTCATCAGTAAAGAATAAATTTAGTCCTGAGAAGGTGGGGATTGTACATGTAGTAATTAAAGCAGTGTCTTACTTCTATTTTTGTAAAACAGGAAATCTGCAATACAGTGTAATCCTTCAACCCATAGGTGTTGATCATAAAGTGCTTTTCAGCTTTGTACCAACACCACTACCAGTCAGTGATACTGATGCATGGGCTGCTGTTCATCAGTGTCACACTGCAGTCTTCATCAAGTAGAGATGACCAAAACAATCAGTCAGTTTGCTCAAGAGGTGCTTCATTTTAGTTCACAGTATGGGACAGATGGTAATGTGTCCTACGTCGTGCCTAACCTAGCCGGACCATCTACTATCTACCCCAATTATGAAGATGTGACAGCTGCTTGTGTTTTTGTGAGTACCTTGGTTAAGGCAAATGAAATTTGATTGTTAGTTTCTAGGCAGGCTAGCATAGAATTTTGTCCCCGCATGGAAAATGTTTACGTCCATATTCATTCTTTCTTGATCCTCCTACCCAGAACCCTTGCCCCTCCCTCACCAACCCATCCCCAATGAGATCAAAGAATACAAAACTATGAGTATAGATTGGTAGACCTACTGTATAAGACCCTGTGGTACAAATATCTTTATTCCAGTCAGTCTTTGAACTTCATATCAAATCACAACGTGGGAGGAGACAAACTTGTGATTAGGAGTTCTAGTATTTCCTGTTTATGAATGCTTGGTCAGGAAGTGCTTGCTCATGAAGGTAAAAGATTGAGAAGTACTGAAGGCTGTAGGCATAATAACAATTACTTCCCTGGGTCAGGTATTCCAATCTTCTAAGTCCAAACAATTTGGTGTGGAGTGGCGCAATCTGCAGCCGATCAAACCAAGAACACTGTGGCGAACCCCTTCTCTTTGCGATAAGTGCACTGGGTTCTTTTACGTGACCAACGGCTTTACGTCCCATCCGAAGGACACAGCAAGTGTCTTAATTAAGTGTCACGACCGGGACTCGAACCCACACTCTGCTGATCAGAAACACCAGAGCTTGAGTCCGGTGTTCTTATCCGCTCGGCCAATACTCGCATGAACCCTAACCATCCCAAACCCATAAAAAAATCCAAACTCATGTTAGTTCGATTCTGTTGGACTGATGGCTGCACAAGTATTGATCGTGGTGTACATGGGCTCAGGCATACCATCATAATTGGATTTACCCCCGCCCCCGAATTCACTGACATGTGACAATGTTGAAACAAAGAAAACGTGTTTAATCCATGCACCAGTGAAAAAGCTGACAGACAAATGAAATGACGGACTAACTGGTCCTGCTGGGTAGTCACTGAAAAAAAAATAAAGGACAAACTTTGATGATAAGAGCATGTTGATGTAATAATGAAACAACCCAAAGTGCATGTTGACATAACAAGTTTATTTATTTTTTTCAGAGGACCTATGGATCGTGGTGGCAGCAGGCTCCTTCTGCTCCTTGCCCAATCGGTCGTATCCACAAGAAGACCTTTCTCGGACAAGATTTTGTAGGTAAGCTGCCATCTTTCAGGCATGCAACTTTTCAGCTGATCACCTGATTTCCTTCTTTTTTTTCTTTATTAGTAGTGCCATAGAAAACTGAAAAACACTGGACAAAGTACAGCATGATGGCCGTGTGCTATTTTTTTAATTATTTTTTTTTTACAAAACTGCATATGATCTTTGTGACGTTTATGTGTGCAATCGCATTTGAGGATAATGATAAACATTATGAGAAAAGACAACAGACTGTTTTTTCTTCCAGCATCAGTTGAGTTTGGTTTCAGTGATTTTAATAGGGGAGCAATCGGCCCTATAAGACAATGTAGTAGAGTCTCCCAAAATCTTTGGCGTATCAGCCACGGCTTGTACATTGATTTTGCCCCTCAAAAAGTTTCCTGCGGCTTATACGCCGGGCGGCTTATACGCTGACATATTTTTTAAGAATGAAATGTAGTGTACATTTTTAGAAAGATTGTTGGATACATATCTCTGTGCAAAAACAGAAATCTGCGAAACATGATTGTGATGGCCAGTGACCCAAGAATATTTTGTCAACGCACGAACAACCGCCATGTAAATCATGGGCCAAGTTCGCACTTGTTTTGGAGCAAGAGTACCTTGCAATATCGGCCGATGGTCTACAAATGGTCACTGTACCATTACCCAAAACTTACAGTGAAAATTTCATACAACATTTCGCGGGACACAACTAAAAATCAAACTTTCAGCAATCAGTCTTTCCTAAATATATATCTAAAAGACTTTAAAACATTTTTTTAAACATTACAAAAGTGTATTAAAAATACTGATTATGACTCCGGTGTCGTTCAGAGGCGACCTGAAATTTGAAATGAAACATTGAGTTTGTCAACATATTTTCTACCTCCATGGTCAACGACGCGTGAGCAAGAACTGCGTGAATCGTAGGCAAATAAAAACACAAACAAACTTACTGAAATATGGAGATTTCTTCTTGAAGTATAAATATCTTTTTAAATTAAAAATGTAGGCTATAGCATGACAAAAAATCCGCAATCTTTTCTGATGGTTGTACACACTAATCCTTTCATGGTGGTTTACACCACCGCAGCTGAGGCCATTACACGCGCACGCGACATGACAATAGCACGTCATCTGCGCATATGTACCAATCAGCATGGAGGAAATGCAGACTAGACGTTTACATGTGGGGAGTTAGCGGAGCAAAGAGATCATTTGTGGTTTTTTTTACTTGACTATAAGAAGCGATAGATGAGAGGTGCAAGACGTAGGCCTATTAAATACTTTCAATGAACACTAGGAACCCAAACACACATGTTTCCAATTTTTATTCCTTGCTTAGCAGAAAGTTGTTAAGCCCTATTTGCTGCTTAAGCAGCTCTATGAAATTGGAACCTGTTGCTTAACATGCTTAAAGGGAAATTATGATGATTGTTTTTTGAGAGATTTAATCCATTCCAGTCCTCTTGATTTCATATAACCCACTTGTGAAATAATAATCAAATGTGGTGTATATGTTTCAACAAAAAAATACTTGCTTAGAGAAATTCAAATTGGGCTTATTTTGTTGGCAGCAATCAAATTTGAGCAGCAATGATCTATGGGATCTTAAGATGCAGCTTGCTGACGTTGATATTATTGAAGATCTGTTTTGTTCTCTTGATAATTACCAGTTGTTTTCTTTGTCTTTAACTCAGATCTATTGTATGCTGAGAAGGTCTACCCTACAGAGGTACGCATTTATGAGACGTATCATCCGGGGGCAGTTGTTCAAATCTTTGCATGTGAGATTAACAAGAACCAGGCTGGTAAAATGGTCAACAATGATAACAGGTAGGGTCATTCGCTTCCTGAACCCTGTTTTTATCAAATTATTTGAACACACTGTCTGATAAACAACTTCTGCTGACTGAGGTTTTCTTTAGTGAACTAATCAGTACAGTCTTGTATCAGAGTTTTTAATCCTCAAGTCCAAGTCTTAAGTTCTCAGTGTCAAGTCCCAGTCCAAGTCCCCAGTCATTTGGGTCGAGTCTGAGCAGTGACGAAACCAGAAAACCAGGAAAGGGGTGGCAAAGGGTACTTGAAGACCCCCTAGTTGGAACCCTTGTCCCAGCTTCAGCCCCATTCTCCTTACCCCCCCCCCCCCACCCACCAAATGAGATCGAAGAAAATAAAATAGGAATGTTGATTAGCATTCAATTCTCCTGGAGTATTATATAATAAAAAATCAAATCAAAAAATTAAGAACAGGAAAACGGGGACGGGGTGGGGGCGATCAACAGATTCAATACAAACTATTGTAGAAGAAATTCTGAGAAATCAAATGTCATAGCAGACAATCACATTGATTATGCTGTAACAGTGTACAAATGTAGATCGGGGACAGGGTCACTACTATGAATTTTATGCACATTGGTTTTGACATGCATAGACACGTGTTGATAAGTACTACTTTTTTGGTGGGGGGGGAGGGGTTGGGCAGGGGTAGGTCTGAAATAAGTAACACTCTGCGTGACCTTAAAAATGTTGAATACTTAGGATGACCCATAACTATTATGAAATTGTGTACCTTTTTTCAGCAGCGTCCAATTTCATAAAGCTGGTAAGCAGAAACAAAATTGGTAAACAAAATAATACTGTAGTTGGTCACAAGGCACAACAATGAAAATGAGCGGACATTTCGGCTGGTAACCTGTTTCTGTTTAAAAGCAAGGTTTTTCAGTGTTAAGCAGATAAGCTTAAACTGTTAAACTGCTTTAAAAGAATTGTGTACCATCTTAGAGATTCTGGCTCGATGTTACCTGGTGTTCATCCAAAGAACCAATCTTCCATAGAAATATTTCTGTCTGAAATACTATCAAAGTCAAGAAAATAGAATTTGAAGAGTTAGATTTTAGTTTCGGTCATAACAATCAAAATCAAGGACAATGTGTTTACATGCTGAAAAGTGTGCACATTTTTGTTACTATTTACTCTTGACTCGGATGATGGAGCCTAAATTTTCACAGGTTTGTATTTGCATGTGTACATTGAATCAGATAAAGTAAGAACACTGCACTATCAGCTTTACCAACCCTATAATTTATCTTTAAACCATTACAGGTGGCAGTTGCTATGGTCCGGGGAGCCTCAGCTCTCTTCAGACGCTAGGATCTTCTCACCTCCTCTCAAGAAAGTCAAGTTTGCCGCTAAGTAAGTTTGCAGTTTGGTCTTTTAAAGACTGTTTGCGATGGGATGAGTGATGTCCTTTTGAAGCGAAAGTACATCGTTTGTGGAAAAATAAATCATTTTCATCCTAAGTTGTCAGTAAACACACCATACGACCAATCTTTCAATATTTCATCAAACTTGGAGGCCACATTTTTGAGTAAACAATGAAAAAGGGATTGTTACAAATTTTGTGCACAAATTATACTGTTGTTCCCATGTTTTTTCTAGCTTGATCCGATTGGTGTTCCATCATCTTCATTTGAACTACTACACAGAACTTGATGCAGTGGAATTGGTTGGTACTGTCTCAGAACACGATGATGGAACAGGTGAGCTGAAGATTTCAGAGACGAGTTTCGAAGAAATACATGTACATGTACTTTAGTTTAACCACTTGGTGTCAGATGACGTCTTTTCCAGCAAAACTTTTCCAAACTGAATAGCAGTGAACATTTATAAAGCGTTTTGGAGCAACTTTGGAACAACCTATTTCGTACCTGCCAACTATTCTGATTTAATCAGAATTAAAGCCCTTAAAAAAACGATCCCGTCACTGAAAACGGGAAATAAAAATGCTATAAAAAGAGGGTGCTATTTTATGGACAGACATGACAGATGAGGGCACTAATTTAAGGTCGATACGTAAGTCCATGTTTTATATCAAGGGATTCTCGCGCATTGTTATCCTCTACCATTCATCAGTACACACTTTCTCTGGTAAAAGCACCAGTTTCCGGATACGGTTAACGTATTTTCGACTAATAGGCAGTTTTATGGCTGGAGATGAGTTCAGCCATTGGACCTTCGACCTGTAATAAACATCTAAACGGTGTGTCCGACACACATGCGTGAAGTGTCGTCAAAGAAACTTGAATCAAAGCCAACGTGAATGCATAACTCGGTCAGTCTCACTCTCTTTCATTAACAAAGGTGCGTCATGATATTTTATTCTCTTCGCAGATCTTGACGCAGTGTATGCCGCCCACTTTCAGACTTTATCAATTAACGCAAGAGACGGTAATGATGTACTGGTAACATCAGCAGGTGTAACGACAGATAACGGCTATTTCGACTTGCTACCGGTACCAAACCCCTCACCTCACAGCCCAATTTCATAGAGCTGCTTAAGTCCAAGAAGTAGCTAAACATAAAATAAGTATGTTTACCTGAAAAGGTACCATTTGTGACTGGTTTTCTGCTAATTTGCGCTCAGCATGAAATTTGCTCAGCAAGGAATATATAAGCAGCTTTATGAAATAGGGCCCTTTTCATTTTCCATCCACATGATTGACATATTATTCACTTACACGTATATGTAATACAACTGCAATGGGAGTGCAAAAGTTTGTATGCATTTGTACTGGGGTTTTCGTTTTATATTTTTTTAAAGATGAACAGTGCTCATCCAACAAAAAAACTTTGATTCACTGTATACAAACAAAAGTATACACTAATCCGAGCAGCTAGTTCATGGTGGCTTACACCACCGCGGTTATGCCCGCCATGGGCGGGCAGCTCAACAATAGCATGTCAGCCATGCATATGTACCAATCAGCGTTGAGGATTCACTGTGCGTGTGCGTCAACTCGCGTGTGCGGCAACCATAGCGGCGGCGGTGACAACCACCATGGACAAACTGGTTTTTTCATAAAAACCACTGCGCATCAATGGTTTATTACATACAAGTGCAACAAAGGGAGTACTTGCTCTCTATGCAATTTTCCAACTCTTTTTCAATGTTTAAAGGTAGAATTCAGGATTGGTTTTCATCAAAAAAGTTGTTAATTAGTATCAGTCTGAAAACTTACTGATTATGAACTTCATACCAGTGCAAATCTCGTTAAAATGTTTCTGTCTGAAATACTGTCTATGTCAAGAAACTAGAATTTGAAGACCCCAATTTTAATTTCAGTTGTAACGATCAAAATTAAGGACGATGGTTTTTATGCTGAAAAGTGTGCACGTTTTTTCACTATTTTCAGCCAAATTTTCACAGGTTTGTTTTTTCATGTATATATTGAATCACACACTGCACTATCAGCTTTACCAATTCTTTATTTTACCTTTGAGGTTTTTATTCATTACAAGCTAAAAAATTTATTTTTGAAGTGTAAAAACACATTTTTTTTTTCTTCATAAAAATTTTTCTTATAAGTATTTCAAAATTATTTTTCGAATGTTTTCAAGTACCGACCACGCCCCTCCAGTGGGAGCATTAATTCAATTGTGACGTAGGGTCAAGAGCTTCTGTTGCCAGTGCATAGCCTGACTGTGCTGTAACCCTGACATCTTGTTCTTGAATCGATTGGAAGTGTTAACTTAGCGAAGTTGCAATTAGTAATATCATGGGACCAGACTAGGGCCTTCTTTTTTCGTGTCGTTGCATCATGAAGTTCTACTCACTTTTTTTATGGCTCAAAAGCACAATGTGAAAAGAAATCTAACATTTTCATTTTAATGGACATCATTTAAATACGCTGCTTGATACTAGCAGTTGGAAATTATAACAATGGTAATTAAGTAGCAAAAGTTTCCAAAAAGCAAGCTTGGAAAGTGGAGACCACCCCCCAACCCCAAGACTTGAGAATATACCTTATGGACAGATCAATTAACTGAACTATTGACACTTACAGGGTAGGCCTATTACTGTCAATACAAAGCCTGTTGTTTGAGTGGTTTGTTAATCTGCCATTGCTTTGATCCCATTCATAATTCTAGGGTGAGTTAATCCAGCTAATCTTCAGTGATCTGGAGCTACCTGATCTATGCAGAGTTGCAGCCACTTGTAGATTATTCAAGAAACACTGCTATGACCAGCTTCTCTTCCTGGAGTTAGATTTACAGCCTCACTGGCACATGGTAATATTAGAATATCAGAGTGGTACATGGACTTAACATGCTCTAGATCGGGTTGGCCTTGTGGTGTCTGTCACTTACTTTCACCTCTGTCTTTGGACCCTGGTTCGAGTTTCACCTTGGACAGGCGTATTCCATGTGGATTGTGTTTTCAGTCTCAGTTGCCCCCACCCATATTTGGGCGAAATGGTGAGGAAAGTGCGAGCAAGTTCGAAGGGGGAACAAGAAAAAAATCCTTTATTAGAAATTGGTACTTGTGTTTTTATCTGTGTAAAATTTTTGTCAAATCAACCCCTCTGCCCCCCTTAACCAAAAGAGTCCCAATACACTGATGTACAGAAGTTCTGGTAGCCTCAAGTGCTGCTCGAAATCTCTGTCAGTCCATGTTTGTAGATGTTTCATATTTTTTAGAAATTATAATAACTATGAACTTTAAGTTTCTGGAGTTTTCTTACAATTACATCAGTTTCCAAGAATAAACTTACGGACTTTGAGAAAAATCTGGAATGACAAGCCTTGCTCCCAGAAAATCCCATTCATTCTAAAACGGATTAAGGGGGCACCAAACGGTCACACATGGAGTATATAACACTTGTAGTTTGGGGCCTGATGAAAACTCAACCTTTTACACTTAAACCTAGGTCAATGTGCAGACATTGCAAGGTCTTTCAGGAAGATGTCAACACCTACAGAAGCTGAGTCTGTCTTGGTGTGGTGACTGGGAAGCACTATCTTCTGAACCATTTTCAAGGTACACTTACTACATCTATCAAAGTACATGACTACCCAAAAGACAAATAACATCTTTGGGTTTGCTCATTTAACCAGTTGGCGCTAGATGATCTGTTCACATGCAAATATTTCCCCTGCCTGGAAACGGAAACCGTCTTACGACACCATTATGTAATTCAGACCACCGGACTGAAGGTCGCAGGGTCAATCAACTGCGGAGCGTGTGCAGACCCAGCACATGCCGTCTAACGCTTCGATTCACCCACACAAGGACCATAAAAGGTCATGAATATACTTGATTTTGTGGCTATTGAGAGGCGATTCTTGTGTAATCCCCAATTATAGACCTTCGTCCTTTTGTTCCAAGAAGGGGATTACGAGGCATCAAGAGGCTTCCACCATTGTTCATTCATTGTATTTTGGCTGAATGGAGTCAAGTAAAAATCTGGTCCAGTAACTTCCTGAGCTACTTGTACAAACCCTGCAGTCTAGTGGATTTTCCCTCCAAATTCGAGCCCTGCTAAACACTGACGTTGTGTGAGTTATATGCAGGCTCACCAGCTAAACATATAGACCAGCTCCATTGCATATTTCCTGCATCAGTGTTGACCACCAATGCTGGAAATCAACTGTACTCAATTACTCATGTATGTAGCGCCTAATGCTGGTGCTTCTTAAAGAATGAGTCAAGTTGTTCCGCTTTGTTCAGATTTATTTCAGATTGCGGGGTTGAGCTGTTATGTCTAAGACTATCAGCATGTGTATTTCTAACAGCAAAGAATATCAGCTTCATAGCATCAACATGCCAAAAGTTACAAGGTAAGCCTCAATAATCTGCTCTTATGGTGCAGTCATCTAGTTTTTAGTGGTGTAACAAGACATTTTCATTAGAGGATGGGGGGAAAGCAGTGGCACAGCCAGATATTTTCATTTTGGGGAGCGGGGTGGGGTGCAAAAGTGTGGGAAATACTTTTTGGGGGTTATCTATTTATTTTGGGGCAACTATTTAATGCATCAAACCATTCATTTGTGCATTTTTTCGATCTCATGGTGGAGGGGGCAAGGGTTTTATATTCATGACATACGAGGTGCTGTACAACTCACAACCTCTTCCAAAATCACTTCGCCAATAAATACCTTAAAAATACCCATCGAGGCCATGTAAAGATAATTTGAAAATGATCTCTCCTTAGGCTTAATTAAAGATGCCCGCTCCTCACCATTACCTGATGACTGTTTCTGTAGCACAAAACGATCATGTACCTGTACATAGTTTATGACTAATGAGTGCACAGGTCAAAGGTGATCTTTCGTGGCACGAATTTGTTTGTCTCGCGTTGACAAGTGGGCGTCTTTAATATCTGGTACGATACAAGCGATGACAAATAAAGAATGTAAATTATTTACAATCCAAGATATATTTACTATGGATAATTATGATGCAATACAGGATTCAAAATTAGCAGTAGTCCGGTAGCCTGAGGCTAGTGATTTTACCAGTAGGACTACTGGCTAGTGGAAAAATTCTCCTAAAATATTGCATGGTTGGACTGGTTGGACTGTCCGTTTGCTCAGTAGTAGTCGACTTACCTTGAAAAACCCCACAACGTGATCTCATCCCCTGCCGTGACACGACCTTGCCTTGTTTGTACAAACAGGTGGGAATGATTGTTTTAATTTTGGAGTGAGCCAGCAAATGAACCAATCAAATGACAAGGATATGACATAGCAACAGGCAGTGGGGATGAGTGAAATGAAGTGCTGCTGGGCATGAGAATAAATCATGGCGGTATTTATTTTTGTTAAATTTCAATCAACAATTGTGAAATGATACAAAACCATAAAGAAATTATTTAGGAGAGCTCACGGCATGCCTCTGAACCAAACTTCATTGCACGCTATACATGTACATCTGTTCTGAATAGAAATTTTTAAAAAAAAAGAGTATTTTATGTAGAAATAAAATCTAAAAAGTAAGGAAGACAAGATGCAAAATTAACAAGTCTAGATTTTACCAAGAACTGAGCTTGTTCTTAACAAGGTTATTACATGAATCAATCCAAGTTTTAGAAATCAGTCACAACACAGATCTCCATGGCAAGAGTACAAAGTCATCAGTCTTTACATGTATTGTTGGTGAAATCAAACTTGCACTTATCAAGAGAACTACGGGTAATAACAGTTTAGTTTAGATTGGTACAAGTTCATGTATGCAAGTGCTCAACTATAATGTATGTTGACAACATTTGAGTTCCAATAAAGGCAGATTAAAGAGATTAGTCTATTATTTTGGTACTGTCACATTGGCAATTTACAAACACGTCATCCCTTTTCTACTGCCAAGTGGACGTAATTTCACAGTGAGCCACACTTTACACAGACTGGCTCCTACAATTATCAGAACCACATAAGAACTGCATTCAGCTACATGTAATAAGAAATAGTACTTGGACTCACATTTATTTTTGTACATCTACAGTAACTTAGTCTCAAGGCCCTCTCAGATTTACCAGTTTTCGTCTCAAGACGGGCCTTTGAACAATGAAATTCGTGATTTCTAGTAAATTTATGTACAAAGGTGTGCCACCTTTGGAGCCAGAAGTACAAGACATTATATGCAAAGCAGATGTGCATCCGTGTGACATAATGATTTGCCAACCCAAGTCAGGTACTCCCAAGTCATGGTTCTACTTCTGGACCCATCACTTGTTTTTCTTTTTTAAAGTTTGAGGGGTTGCTAATACATGTTCATACTTAATTTGGTTATTTAATTTTTTTTTTTCAGAAAATTACAATTAAATTACCCACTTCTCGACTGTCTGAAAAAAGGAGAGGTTGGCAGAGGCAGGCATACATGTATGTCCAGTGAAAAGAATGTGATTCGTCAGGGTGGAGACATCTAATTTTTGTAAAACAAAAGGACAAAGTACTGTTGCGAATGTATTGAAAATGCTATGCATATTATTACTTTTCATGTGGTTACATACATTCACATGGTTTGTACATGTAGCAAACATTAGTAGTTCATGAGCCCCAGTCAGCCAGTTAAGAATCTCCTCCATGTGGCAATGAACATTTTTGTTCAAAGGAACATCATGAAACATTTTATCACCAAGCTTCGATCCTGTGAATTCCTGATTCTTCAGGCTTGATAGCCATGTAATATCCCAAAATACTTGACTGCAAAAATATTGTACCACGGTGTGTACTGAACCCTGTTTTTTGGTGTTTTTTTAAAGTTTTTTTTTAATGCAATTTGCCCATCACAAGGCCCAAAGTCCACTCGAGGTGTGGGCTACTTTTTGAAGGGATAGAAACCTGCCCCAATGCACAGAAACAAGACATGGAGAGATATAAACACAAGTCTCTTCACCGCACAGCTAAGAACAGGGAGGGGTAAATGAATCCGTTGCAAGATAAACCTAACTGCCTCTTCCCCTATTTGAAACAATTATAGTTAAGTGTCTAGCTCAAGGACACAAGTGTCATGACCGGGATTCAAACCCTCATTCTGATGACTTAGCCACCAGAACTTGAGCCCTATCCACTATCTGCTTGGCCACGACATGCTACGATGTGTTCACACGCTTGATGTTTTAAAGTGCACATCACACGGCCACTCACCTGTATTGCGAAAGATTAATAATGTGCTTTTACCACAGTCTTCAAAACTGCACTTTCGTTCGCTTTTGGGACAGCAAGAAATGTGTTAGAACACTGCCACCACAGCATGGTGCTCAATCATAAGGTAATCACGACAGAAGACCAGCCTTAGACTGTGCACAACAAGGCTTTATTTACAACAAGACTAGATGCAACTGGAGTTTAAAATTGCGGAATAAACAACAAATAGAGTTTGTCACAAGAGGGTGCTAATGACTCTACTGGTGCAGTATTGCAGACAGAGGATCAGCACTGGTGTCATAAATGTTTCATTACAATCAGTAAACTTCAAGTTATGAAACTAATTAATTCTCTGTTTACCATTTAAGTACCCTGACAACATTGTTAGTTGTCAAACACCACTATGCACTTTGTGGGACTCGACATGAAATAACAAACCATTGAAAGGTTAAGCTTAATCGGTCATCGGAGTCACAATAGATAGGGACAAACCCCCTTACAGTATATGTTCTCACTGTTTTCAAACATCTGGTTTGGGACTCACAAGATCAAAACTAATTGTTTTTGACTCATTTCTCAAAAAACTGTAGCAGATCAATCAAGACTATTTCAATGAAAATTTTCCACCATGGCTGTCTTTATTTCATGGAAGTTATTTGTTAATCTGTGAAAGTTGATGTAATCAATCTTACCAACGATTTTAACCAGTGGCCGCTGGGATTCTTTCAAAGAAACCCTGACGTGACAATGCCAAGAGAACAAAGCTTCTTCTTTATTGGATCGTCTGTTTTGTTTCTCGACCGCGAAAATGTCAAATTCACACACTGTGAATTGCAAAACATCGGCCGTTACATAGGGCATATGAGTGGCATAAAAAAATGGAACCATGGCTCGATTGCCAGCTCACTCTGGCTTACCCCCATTCAGCCAAAACACAATGAATGAACAGTGGTGGAAGCCTCTTGATGCCTCGTAATCCCCTTCTTGGAAAAAAAGGAAAAAGGTCTATAATCGGGGATTACACAAAAAACGCCTCTCAATGGCCACAAAATGCCAATATATTCAAGACCTTTTTTTGTCCTTGTGTGGGTGAAACGAAGCATAAGATGGCCTGTGTGTGGTCTGTGCACGCTCCGCAGTTGAATGACTGGGGGATCTTTGCTCTTGTGGTCCGAAATTACATAATGGCGTCTTTACACAGCTTCCGTTTCCAGGCCCAGGAAACATTTGAGTGTATTCTTGTCAACTGGTATCAACTGGTTAAAGTGTTTGGTGTTTTCATTGAATTACTGTAAGCATTCAATATACTTGAATCTTGTCATTTTCTCTGTCACAGACTACTACTTCTTTAGCCATGGTGATGGCAATACCTATTGGCCAGGATAAATGATTGGGCCCCTCTTCCCCTGCGCCCAGTGTCTTGAAAGGTTTCCCCCCTGGTGTGAATAGTTGCACCCGGTGGTTAAGCGGTTCAGAGATGGCCATGAACCCATCCGAGTCAATGGCGATTCCCGACGGGCCTCTCAGCTGTCCAAGTTCAGAGCCAGATGTTGCAATCATTCTCTTGAAGACTAATGTTTTGCCATCAAATATCTGTAAAGATTGGGGTAGTTAAAATACTTTTAATACCTTCTATTGTGTTGCACTTTGTCTTAGAATTTTGATTCGTCAACTCAAAGCTCGTGTTGTGAAGGTGTTCATGTACGTCAGCATGTCTTCAAGGGGTCTTAGTAAAGTTGGTCAAAAGGAAAAGTCTCATGTAAGCCCTCTGCTTAACTTGCAATTCATCTTCTAACAAAGTATCTTGTTGCACTCTCCAAAGAATTTGGTACACCCACCCACACACTGGCTCTTCCAACTAGCTGCGTAGATACTGAACTCTTCAAATTTTAGCCACATGGGGGTTGTACATGTAGGTTTGAATTCAACACCATGACCCGTTAGGAATAGTGTACTTACATAAACTTTCAATTTAAAACTTGTAATAAATGTAATATTTGCATTGGGGACACAAAGTACTTTCTGTTTCTCTTGGAATAATTTGAAATCTTGATACCTGTTGGGTACATCACTGCAGATTGAACATGTGCTGGCGAGACTAACATTTATGTGTAATTGCGCTCTATGTACCGTTTGACTGCAGATTTAAATTTTTCAGTTGAGTTTGAATCAGTTACCTCTGCAGGTAGACTGTTCCATTCAGGGATTGATTTGGGTGCAAATGAAAATTTCTTAAAGGGGCTGTGTCAACATTATAGCAGGCCTGTGGCTGTGCATGGAAAGACGAACTCTCTCCCAGATACTGCACAAGCGCTTGCATCCGGTCAAATCACAAAGGGTGCCGTCTTTTCCATTTACTGCTATAATCATGACAACACAGCCTCTTTAGTGTTTGATCGAGGTTCGTGATGACGGCGATTTTTCTTGTGACTATACTGGAGATTGGAAAGATTAAATTCAAAAAAGTGGTCATGAGATACATGTAATCCCACAATGCTATTAACAATTTTGTAAACCAAAGTGAGATGACTGATGGTGCATCTATTTTGAAGGGAATCCCGCTGTAGATCACTGAGCATGTTGGTTACGCTGCTACTGTACCTTTAGTCATTTGTAACAAGCAGGCAGACTTTCACTAGATCATTTCGATGCAATTGATGTCTTTTCTGGGGACGTATTAATTTTGGTTTTGTGGGACGCTGATGTCATTATAAGCTCTGTATAATCAGTGTTTTTCCCCATGTCCTGCATAAAAAAAACATCAACAGGCTTACTCCTCGGGTGGGATTCATACCCACAACCCCCTGCATGCTAGAGTAGATATGTTACAGGATTTTAACTGGCCTTTCCCCCACGGGCACGCTTGGTGGTCAAGTGACTCATGACTCTTCGCATTTTAGAGCTGTCTTTACTGCTGGACTGGGCCACTGAGCTGGTCAAGTAACCAGAGGCCTGTTCATAGTTAGTGAGTTCCATCAAACATTTTTATGCCATTCCTGATATGTGGCAGATGGAGTCTCCCCCCCCCCCCCCAGTATTCAATATTTTAACACATTCTTCCCCTTTTGTCATGGTTGTACAGAAATCACCCCCACCCCCGAAAATTCCCTTATTCCTGCGATTCCCAGAACACAATGGGAGGGGATGGGTACACAATGTATCAAGCATTAAAAGACCAATTTACCTGTATTCTGTCATTCTTAAAATCAGCCACTGCAATTTCACCATCTGGCATCAGCGCGACGTCACTCGGGTTGTTGAAGTTCCCTGGCTCTTTCCCACGTTGACCCATCCGTGCGATTTCCTCCCAACTTTTAAGATCGAATACACGCACCAAATGATTCTTCCTGTCGCAGACGTACAGGAGCCCTCTAGGGCTGCACACCATACCAGCAGGGTCGAACTCCTCTTTGGGTGGTACCCTAGTAATATTGACGAGGTTACCCAGCAGATCCACGTTCTGAATCTCATTCTGATCAGGGTTACTGATTATTAGAGTACCTTTGGGGCTCATACACATCCCTATTATAGAGTAGAGAGCAACATTATTTAATTTTATTTTACTCATGGCTAGTTTGTACACTAGGGTAGGGACTAAATCAAGCTTGAGATGAAAAACAAACCGAAACCCGCATCACATTATAATAATGACTTGTCATTTGTACCTGTTATTCCTTGATTGAAATTCACCGCTTGTGAAACTTTCAGCTGAAAACTCCTCTTTTTCTGCTGTGACGCAAAGATACTGATGTCGTAAGAGTTTGCATTTGCTGTGGCGATGTCTTCATTGCCTAGCTGTGTGACACAGTATGGTGAGCAGGCACGATAAGTCCTCACCACATCTGATTTCAAGAGGTAATGTTTCAAACTATCTGAGAGAAAGTCAGTTGTTGCTGGGCTAGACTCCTGCACTGGACATGTTGGTTGGATGGTCAGAACGTGGGGGATTTGGCTCACTTTACCCCACGACCTGATATCCTCCACAATAGCCTTGAAGCTGTCTTTGTTGTAACATAGCTTCTTTGAAGTGATTTGAAACTCATGGTTCAAGTTCTGCGAACTTGATTGAGCACTGTGACATAACCTCTCCAATATTTCATGAGAAGGTTTTGCATCCTGGTGTGTGACAAGATCATTACGCAGTTCTCTATAGAAGTTATCGTGTTCTTCTTTTTCCCTGTTATACTGATCTTCATAAGCTGTTAACAATGTCAAATTCTGCTCACAGCATTTGTTCACCTCTTGAAGAAGATATTCCTTCCGTTTAGCAGCTGTTTTGACTATTTCATTATACTCAGTGGCAATACTTTTAACAGTTTCTTCCTGCCTTACAGTCACATCATGGCGCTCACCTCTTATGGCATTAATTGTTTCATCAAACACTTTTCCCGACTTGTGGACATCTGCAGCGAGGGCTTTAAGTGTTGACAGAAGATGTTGGAGTTCATGTTGAGAGGAACATGTACCTGCAGATCCATGGGCACCTCTGAGCTGTGAATTGCCTAAATTCTTGTCACTTTTGGATTCCTAAATGGACATTAACAAGCAAAGAGAAAGACTTTTTCAACATGCCTGCCAAAATTAGTGACCTTGAGCATTCCAGGGCATTTTCTGGCAGGCGTTATTGCTTCGTTCTAGTAAGGGCAAGGGCACCAAGGCGTTTTCTTCATGATGAAGGGAACCTCTATGAGGAAATTGCACATTTCTATTGGAACATTTCAAGGGCACCAAGGCAATGACCAGGGGCACTGGAGGCATTTGCCTCCGTTGCCTCTGTGAAGTATCAGGCCTGCCATGCAATTATAACCAGATACGCAATCTCTTCTGTTTCCCCCCCCCAAAAAAAAAAAATACAAAAAAAACAAACAATAACAACAACAACAACAACAAACAAACAAACAAAAAAACAACAACAATACTTTCACCAATGTTAGCCTCAAAATAAAATTTTTACAAATTCTAAAAATTACAAATACTTGTAAAGGGCAACTATCAGTAGTGATGGTTGGGAGAAAAAGATGACAATGACAATTTCTGCATACATAAAGAAGCTGTCGCAAAACTGCATCAATGTTTTGATCTTTTTGTGAAATGTTAGTAAATGCATGGGCTTTGGGCTTACATAGAACTTGTGAAAATCACTCAAGATTGACTTTTAACCTAGATATTAATATCCAAAGATTGTGTCAAATATTAGAATTTTGCTAAGAAATTTTCCCATTATATTACCTTTGCCTTTCTGCCAGCAAACACAAGGGCCAGGACAGGCACATGTGCACATTCTGTATGGGGCTAAAACTTTCAACAAAAATGATATTCTCATGGTATAGTTGATGCGCCCAAATACTTTAGTGGGAAAATGCATCGGGTGATGAACTGCAACATGGACCAAATGACCATGGACTTTTTTTAGCACCCCAGAATTGTTTTTAATAGCCAGTTGCATCTGTATTACTGACTCTTGACTTGCCTTGTTAGTAGATCGAGCAGCCCTCAGTATTGAAAAGTTTGTTGGCAGTCCATCCACCCCTTTTTTATCAAGCTTCTGTTCTCTTGAACATTCTGGACAAGAGATTATTTCTCTTTTCTTTGATCGCTGCCAGCCTGCAAAAAGAAAGTAAAAGATTGGTAACTATCCAAATATTTATATAATAAATGGAAAGCTAGCAAAGAAAAATTGGCTGATGCTGGACTCGAACCTGCGTAGTCTTGAAGACTTTGTTCAGAGTGCTGCACCAACTGAGCTAACCAGTCCTTATGTTCAGCTAACCAGTCCTTATGTTCTTGGGCAGTCCATTTATGCCAATTTATCTGTTACTCTGTGGGGTCAGGTCAGAAGCCTATTGTTATTGTATGAAAAATTTGATTGTTGTTTTGTAACAGGCTAAGACTGCGAGTCAGTCTTGGCTCTGGGGTATTTTTTTCCTTGTCTTGGTTTTATTTTTGTATCTCTGTGAAGTGCCTCGGAACCCTGTTTGGGTTCAGGGCACTACATAACAGCTGTTTATTATTATAATTATTGTAAACCTTATCTGCTGATAAGCAAGGGGCGTGCCCTGGGTATGATCAAACCTGGGTAATAGCAGAAACAACGAGGATAGCACAACACCACACAGGATTTTTATTTAGTTATACACAGATTAAATAGGGGGGATAGAATATTATATAAACGGGGGTTGAGCAGAACTTCTATCATGTGTTTCAAATTGTGATCCCACATATGGCCATTATCAAAGACAAATTGGCTGATGCTAGACTTGAACCTACAGAAGACTCTTTTAAACCTTACAATAAGTGCTGTTACCATAACAGAGCTACCCAGCCCTTATTTGGTTGGTCACACACCACCTACATGATGCCAATCATCTAGTCTACTGCCCTGACTCTGACTCTGTTATATATGATTATATTTCAAATTGGAATGGTATCTTTATTGAAATGGATTTTACTTGTATGTAGTAGCAAATGGTACGTGTACCTTTAAGGCAAGCTACACAGTAAGTGTGACCGCATTGTAGCACCTTTGGCTGACGATCTTCATCGTTGAACCTTTCTGTACAAACTGTGCAGCAGACTGCATCATCTGAATCCACACTAACACAAGAACTCTCAGCCATGGTCAAAGTTTAGACCTGAAAAACAAGAAATCAAAATAACATTAAGAAGTGGATAGGAAAGAATCCCTGTAAAACATGCTCCTTCAAAGGACAGGATTGATTGTGCACCAGTGGCATAACCAGAGGGAAAGGGGGGGGGGGCTGGAGCTCTCTTCTCCCCCCCCCCCCTGCTCAGAACACTTGCCCGCCCCCCCCCCCATGAGATAAAACACAAATGAATGGTAAGATACATTTAAACAGCCACACACACCCCCCCCAATTATGTCTTGGCCCGCCTTGCCACCCCCAATGAAAACGTCTGCTGGTTATGCCTCTGTTGTGTGCCATCTTGGATGGTGATCAGTTGATTGTTTGACAGTGAAACCTTCATCATATAGACTAATCTGAGCAGCTCATTCATGGACGTTTACACCACCGCAGCCATGGCCGCCGCATGCTGATTGGTACATATGCGGGCTGACGCGCTATTGTTGTTTTCTGAGTATAAGTACAATGTCACTGTGATGTCAGTATAAACATGTGTAATGAATCAGGCATAACACTTCACGGAGGCAATTGAACGTATTTTTGACCGCATTGGGGGCGCTTTCAACGACTAGTTTCCTTGCATCAGAATATACAATTTTATCTTATTTTGGCTGCCTGTTTATTGCTTTGTTGTATCAATGCCAAATGAATAATAATAAGAACAACAACATAACAATGGAAAAACCAGTTTGATTTACTTTTTTGCATCGCGTAAATTTGATTCACACACGTCCTCACACAGTCAAAGATACTGTGAATTGCCTTCATACACCTTGAGTCAATGCCTTGGTGTAAAAGTACATTTCCCGCATGGAGGTGCCTGTTGCTAAGAGAAAACAGCCTTGCCCTTACAAGAGTCAAAACTATCAGGCCTGATAAATTTGTCTTGAGCAGTTTACAAAAATATATTATGGATACACTAAGCAGATACAGCAGATCCAATCAATATTCGGGCGGGGGAGTTGGCTGTCAAGGATTCAATGTAGGGGGAGGAGAAGGTTGGCAATGTGCTATCTTCATTGGCCTTTCTGAACACCTATTCTAGATCTGACACTAACCTTTTTCTAGATCTGACAATGACACAAAACTTTCTCTACAAATAAGTAAAAATAATTCTATCAAAATGTGTAGGTTTTGGTCGGGGGGGACCACACCACATTCTGTAGAACAAGATTAAAATAATAGTCAGATCTAGTACTATTTTGATGTTCATGTATGTGAGAAACATCATGCATGTTCATGTAATGTGTACATTATTATTATTACAATGTATCGTCACTGACGCCACGAACTAACACCTTGTGTACAAAACCATATTTTTTTTCAATTTTCAGTTTTTTACGTTTTCATACAACATTCGTCATGCCCTACAATTTCATGAAGTTTCAAAGCTTCAAGAGCTTTACTTTTTTAATTATAATAATTATGTATGGCAACATTTGCCCGGAATTGACAATCTTTGTTTTTACGAACTAGCACACAAGTAACATTTACCATTGAAATGCACGGCGCGCACCATACTCAAATGTGAACAAAACGATTTCACGAACTAGCACAAATCTTGTGCGTGAAGGACATGCACGCGCGCGCGCCCATAAGTTTGCATTACTAATACATTGGAGAGTGTTACTTCGTGAAATCGGAAATAGTATATTTTGCTTCTTTTTCGGTTTCACGAACTAGCACGCACCTTTTTTCCTTTATTGTTTGTTAATTTAAAATGCAAAGCGGACAAAAGCAGTATATTTATCAAGTTTAAAGCATCCAGAGTCAGCAATGAGAAAACCAGTTGAAAACACTCTGAAATTCTAAAGGATAGTGGCGTTTTAAAAAGCGTTCATCTTTGGACGCCGTTTTCTCCGATTGTTACTTTTTACTGTTGTCTACATGTGTGCTAGTTCGTGGTGTCAGTGACGGTATGATGTATTATTTATATGTGGGTCTTGGTAAGAGAATTGGTTCACCGTTGTTCTGAGAACTACTTACAGGCCTTGATCTTAACCGAGGCCACCGAGGCCATTGGCCTCGTGCCCTGTCAAGTTGGCCAGCATGCCCTTCAGAAAAATTGCACTGTCACTACCAACTTGGCCAGCATGCCCTTGTACAATTTTTCTGATTTGGCCAGCAAAGGCCTGCCCCCGTTTTTCTTAAGATCGAGGCCTGTACGTACGTACGTGTACATACACACATGTACATTGTACTTGTACAAATATGGAGGTTTTTGTCCAATCTCCTTCCTCCATTATGTACAATGTATAATCATGTACAATTATATAGGCCTACTGTACATGCCATGTGCATGTGTACAGTGTATGTAAAAACTGTACACATATTGTCATGCCATGTTTTAAGTGTCACATACACTATACAGTCATGACAGTACAATCAGTGTGTCTGGATACCACAAACTCAAACAAAATACTTTATATAATCATGGAGGAAGGAAATACATGTATTTCCTTCCTCCATGATATAATACAATTGTTCTGTAGGATCATTGGGCCTGTACATACATGGTGATCCTTACATTGTATAGGAAACTACATAGTACATGGATACACTTGTAATGATCAAATTGAAAGAATGGTGAACGTCCAATATCCAAGAACTTACTGAGCAACTCAAGAAGGGCAACGTAGACCAGACTGCTAGGCTGCATGTAAGCCTACTCTAAGCTTGAATAGAAACAGGTTGCAGACGAATATTCTGTTAAGTTTGTACAGTACATGTAGTCACAGTACATGTATGTCCTGATGTGGAGATGCGTACGTCACATGCACATATACACAGTCCAACCCTGTTCAGGGAGGTATACTATAGAATAGGAAATGCCAAAGCGTGACCTCTACTGAACCTCTGCATAATGCACATCATGCTACGTGCATAGTTTGTATACATGTTTATGTGTTAGTTATCAATTCAATCCAGTTCAATCATCCCCCAGAGGTACAAAGTACTAATAACAAAGTGTTGGATCAAACAGGCACAGTAGTTTAATAGCAGTGGCACTATATATTTATTATATAGACATAGAACACGTACAGAATTGGGAATACACAATTTTAAAAAGTAACTAGCTTCAATCTAAAAACTCACTGACCACATAGAGCTATCTGACCATGTAGCAATCCTCAATTAATCTGTAAAAGTCGGAGCA
Source organism: Marthasterias glacialis (assembly GCA_911728455.2). Taxonomy (NCBI): domain Eukaryota; kingdom Metazoa; phylum Echinodermata; class Asteroidea; order Forcipulatida; family Asteriidae; genus Marthasterias; species Marthasterias glacialis. The sequence continues at coordinate 10,053,362 of OU452238.1, read as the reverse complement.
ACAGAACTTGAAGGCCTTCTATATCATCATTACTTATTGGGATCGCTGCAATTAAAATGTGATTGATATAAACGTGTACAATAAATCCCTGACAGACGATTGAGTCTTTTTCTACTTTTTCTTTTTTTTTACTGAAAACATTTCCACAAAATTTGATAAAATAGTCACTGAGGTTCTATTAGATGGTGTGTAAGTGAAAAAGTAACCTGTAAAGAAGTTGATGAAGACATTAGGTGTAGATGTGGGAGTAAAAAAAACATAGAATCCGGTAGGTACTGAAAACCCCATCCACATCCATGGCTTGTTTCGAACTGGGGTCCACTGAGGTGAAAAGCAGGGAAAGATGGGCCATCCCTTCTGTCTAAAAATGGCTGATATTTCCCTACATCTTCCCCCTCCCCCTGGGTTTAAACTCGAGGTTCAGCTCCAGTTAGAATCCTTGATTGATGTTGTTTTTTATTTATTTGTTCCAAACCAGAGCTTGATTTATCATCAGTGCGGAAATTAGACAGTGATGCCTTTGACCCTCTGGCCACTCTGACCAACCTAACCAGACTAAACCTGTACAGAACAAGGATATCTGAACAAGTGACCATCAAAATTATCAGGTTTGTCAAGTTCATCTCAGTGGGGAACTTTTGGGGATACTAGGTGTAAGCAGACTTGCCTGGAGGTAAATCCATTGTGCGCTGAAGTGTGCGCATTCCTTTAGAACTTAGAAGTTAATCTACCTGTATGTTTGCAACTGTTTACTCATACAGTCTGTAGCTTCCATTTTATCTTTGTTAGCGTTAAATGACAGGTGAGTTTGGGAAGAGCGGATTGTAACTACTTAAATTTTTCATTTTTTCAAGAACATACACAAATCTGACCTGCAAAAATGTTTGGTTTTTTTTTTGGTTTTTTTTTCTGTTAACAATTTCATGTTCTTCATTTGGCATGGAAATAAATGTGAGTTACAAATATGGGAAAAAAATAATAAATTGAAAAGGTGTTTAGTAGGTTATCAAAAACTATTGCTATCATTCACTCTAAAATAAATGACAAATCTGTATACAGTCAAAAGATGCTTTATGTAAATGAGGGAATAAAAGAGTAGTGACTGAGTTCTTATGCGGCCATTTTAAACTGGCAGGGTCATGGCCGTGTGATTTCATCTCGGTCCTTTATCACATGGCCATTGCCTCCCTTTGGAATTGCCTGGGTTGCCCCTGGTCATTGCTTTGGTGCCCTTGAAATGTTCCAGTTCAAATTTGCCGTTTCCTCATAGAGGTGCCCTTTATCGAGAAGAAAGTGCCTTGGTGCCTTTGCCCTTTCAAGAATGAAGCAAGCCAAGTAGGCCTGCAACCCCATGTTGTGACTTTACTTATCTTATGATAAAACCACATAGCCTAGGTTTGTTGCACCCACACAAAGGGTACACAGGTCAGTAGGGGAGACCCATAAACCTTCCATTTCATTTCAGTCACATCCCATTGTGATTGTTAATCTTGCTAGTCTTGAAATGATATTTGGAAAAAATGTGTTTGTTTGCAGAAATTCACCTAGACTGGAGTATATAAATTTAGATGCTGTACAAACAATACAGAACTATGACAATGTGGCAGCAGAGCTGGCAAAATGTAGGTAAGGAAGCACCTTGTATGCCATGAATATTCCAGTGTTTTTGAATTCCAAGAGTTACCAGTGCACTGTTTTTCTACTCTGGATTGAAGTTACATATCTGATATGATCATAAATCATGCAGTAATATTTAAGAACTAGAAGGAGCACTCGCTATGTCACGCACGGAACTCCGCTGACCTGCCGTAGGTGAAAATCCCTATGGGTCAATTGCATGCGAATGTCCATTTAGAAAATGTTTGCTGTGTAAACTGATGAGTGACCAGTGTAATATGATTGGTCAGAGCCATTCTCTCAATGGTCAAAAATGCTTCTTGTTGGGCCGTGTTACATTTAGTTCTTTATGTAACTCTATGTCATAAACGCAATTCTCAAAACCTTGCTTCGTATAAATTAAGACGAAGGCTTCAACTTTGCCCGTATCCAAAGTAACACACTATGCTTTATCAGGCCTGTGGACAAATTCACAGGCCCCTTTGACATTTATGATCAAACCCGCTTGGAGACAAACTGACTTCAGTTTTCTTAGTGACAACTTTTCATTTCCATTTAAAGGTATTTTTTAAACCAATTTTTAAAGCACTTCTCAGTAGCGGGCATGCTCATTGGTTAAGACATCTGCTCTACAATGCAGGGGGTTATGGGTTTGAATCCCACCCGAGTAGCCTGTGTATTTTATTTCTATAGAACGAAAAAAGCACTGAGCACAAAGTGCAGGGTTGAAAATTTACACTGGACCACAGGCCCGAGGCCAGTGATTTTAACATCGGGCCAGTAAACTCACGACCATACAAGTCCGGAGGCCTTGTATTTTTGCATAATAATACCTCACCTCATCTTTAATTTCAAAAATTATGTTCAAAAGTTCACTTTGAGTCCGATAAGTATCTTTCAATTCTGTTTGAGTATGAAAGTATTATCCATAAGACAAAGAGAACAATCTTCTCTTCTTAGTACTTGTTCAAATAAAAACAGTCTAATTGTGATACTGTGTAGAATAGCTTTAGCAACAAGCCCTAAAGTCTTGTGAATTTTCCCCCAAATTCAAGCCCTTCAGGCAGAAATATTGAAAGGAAAGTATTCTACCATCATTATCTTTATACACTGTAAGGTATATGTAAATCTGTGATTATTTATGTTTTTCTTTCTCACCAATGTTGAGCTGGGGCTTTAAGCAGATATATTTTCAGTGTAGTTGAATAATGTGTGAATGTGATTGGCTGTCATTTAGTACCTGCATTTTCACTTTGCTCTAGAACACATGCTTCCAGATGTAGCAATCATAAATGAGTCATTAGAATTATATTGAAGTATTGATGTCAGAGTGTCTTGCTTTTTTTCTTCATCCAGACATTTGCTGAGTGTGAATCTATGGCGGGCAAGAACTCTGACGTTATCTGGTCTGAAAATCTTGGCGGACGGATGCAAAGATCTGTTAGAGATTGACTTAGGATGGTGGTGAGAAAATTATCTTGCTAAAAAATACCATGATTTTTGTTGTTTCTTTTTGCCCCTCTGTCTTTTCATATGACTTTGACTTTATGATGGAAGTTTATCTGCATTAGGTACTTTTACCAGGCCTAATAAATAAGGCATTCGATGACCAATTTAATTTTTTGTTGCTTACTTTATCGCTGACAAAATTGGTAGATATTTATATGTACATAACTGACATAATTGTCTTAATTGTGATGCTCGTTAACAATAGATTTACACTGTTGGGTTACTAATGTGTAGGAGCCAAAACTGCTGGCAAGTCAGCAAGCTGTTTGCCTTGGTCATATAGCAACTCGAAACAAAAATCTGTGGTTAACAGCAGCAATCAAAATAAGAACCAATAATTTGTGGGGGTCTTAAATATGCAATTTCCTTGACTTTTACAGAGCATATATTCCAGTCGATTGGTCCACAGATGTATAAACATTATTGAGTTTGATTTTGAATAAGTTCTGGAACAATGACTTGATTGGTCAAAAGTGAACACTATTTAGATTCCCAGACTAAAGACTAAAGACAGCAGTGTGGTACATCACATGGTTGGGGGCAAGCTTTTGTATAGCAACTTCTAGATGGGTAAAGCCTGCTACTCTCTAAATGTAAAAGAGTGAAAAATTCAATCTCTTGTCCGAGTGGTGTCATTTTGGCTCTTTTGAAAGTGAAACTCATTTTGATCAGCCTTTTTGAAATTGGACATTTGAAATTGGAGAGAAGTTTACTCTGATTCACTAGTAGAAAATACCCATCTTTCACTCTAGAAAGAGTTGTCCGCCATATGGCTCTTTGCAAGAGTGGTATGGTGGACAAAATGAGTGTGTTTTTTGTTACTCTTTTACGGTTAGAGAGTACCTTTGTGACATACACATTTGCTCAGAATTGTGTACAATAATGGGTATTCGTTGTCTCTTATATAATTATGCAAATGCTTGCCCCAAGCATGTGACTTAGCAATTGTCTCTAGTCTGAGGAATTCAACTTTATGCGGTCACTTGTTACTCCAGCAAGTTAATGTACCAGACATTATTCAAATCTTAATGTAACTCCCAAATGGTTTATTGAAAGTTTGAAACTAGCTTCATGTACCAGTTCTGTACATAGTGTAATGTTCAAGTTTAAAACTGTTGTCTAATAGTTTTTCTAATGTATGTTATTTCAAGTTTTTTGAAGCTAACGCCAATCTTTACCTGACTGTTTATTTCTAGAGATTGAAAATCCAGTCATGTTATAACCTGTATATACCCCTGAACCTTTTCTTAAAATGATATCTTTGGTCTCTAGCGTTTGGTTGAGATCCGATGGCAGCAACTACCACATTGAAAACTTTGTGCAGTCTTGCAAGAAACTACGTAAGCTCTTCCTAACAGCACTGAGGTATGATTGCTATTTGTAAACAATCTGTAGGAAAAGAACAGCCTAAACGGTGATAATGTGGTAGTAAAGTTCCACAAGTCCTCAATAAAGGTGGTTCTCAATACAGTATGCCCTCAACAGTTAGCACAGGAAAGGCCACTTTTGCAGTTTAATCATGGAAGAAGAATCAACAGGTTTTTAACAATTGTTGGTCATCACACTGCACCAGGCCACGTGACCCATGTTTATGTTCATTATTATTATTTTTATTACAAGATCTTTCTGGTAATGAAACCAAGGGACCCTCAAAAATTACTTGCACTGTGACCCGTTGGCCTGAAGATACACATGTACCTGTGTAGAGAAGATGTTGAAGAAATGTCAGTTTTAGATGTTGGGTGGAAAACCCCAAATAGGGAAAACCCACGCAGTCAGGTAGGGACTGAAAACCCAATCCACATGCAAGGCTCCAGTCAGGGATTCGAACCGGGATCACAGAGATGGAAGGCAGGGAAAGAAACCACGGAGCCAACCTGAATGGTGGTGGTTTGCTTGCAGTCAGCTGCAAGACAATACAGGAGTTTACAGGAGTGATGTTTCCTTCAGAAAGTAGCAAGGTTGTATTTCTCGGCTGTGTTTCCAGCCGAAGATTTTTTTGGGGGTGTGAGGCCAGGGTTTGTTTGTTCACATTCATGTAAGCCAAGTCAAGGTCCCATACTGCCCATGCGGCACCAAGTTGGGAGTGTTTTTCTTCCTTAACTGACTGCTTTTTTGAAAAATGGCGTGTCCTGTTTAAACTGCAGAGAGCGCACTGTATTGTAAATTGCTTGTATTCCTGTAATGTGTGACTTGTGTTTACAGCAAGATAATGTTAGAAACCATTAGTAAACTACCTCTTGCATATGATGTACATGTAAACAAGCTCAAACAGCGCCCTCACAGAGGTCATAGGAAGACCTACCATTGGCTGGGAGTAAGTTGAGCATAGCGATAGCTGCCTATTCAAGGTTCTGTGCATTGGTGTGGTGTAGTATATGTGGGAAACATTGAAAATGGCGATTTCGGACATGACCTTCACTTTGACCTTTTTTTTACTACATAACATGAATGTACAAAGTAGGTAAAATGTTTTTGGCTTCCATTGGCGTTAAGGTACATGTACAAACCACTTCACTTCCGGCCACTGTCATTTCTAAACAGTTTACATTTCACAAACAAGAAACAAACAAACAAGAAGTTTTTTCTTGGGAAAGTTTGATAAAATGAAAGTTACTTCACACCAAGTGAGTTGCACTGAAGGGAACATGCATCATTGATTGTCCGAAGTGTTAACTATTTACAATCCTCCAGTTTTCAAGGACCACACAACTGTAAATCCAACCCTTTGAAATTTGTCAAAAAATTCAGTATTCACATTAGTTGAAAACAAAGGAAACAAACATGTTTTTGTCTGGAATTTTGTACATGTTCATATACATGTCAATGCTAATTTTGCTTGAAGCAATCAAAATAAGGCTTTGTGAATTTCTGGTCTTCAAGTGCTACTGTACATGCACACATATCGGTGTATTTCTATGGTTTTGACATTATTCCAGACGGAAATATTTCTGTGGAGAATTGGTACATTTCCAATGAAATTTATGATGTAATCATTGAGCTTTCAGATTAGGATTATTTACTTTATTTATTATTTGCCTTTATTTTGTTTATAATTTTTACAAATCCTTTACTTTGTCTTTAAGCCCAAAAAGTTCACGTGTCCTATGTTGTACACAATCAGTCATCCCGTTTCAATAGTGCCATAAATAAGATCCAACAGATTATGCAAAAGGGATACATTGAAGAATGCTCAATGGCTGACTACATTTGCGTTTTTATACATTTTACATTACTTTTGATGCATTTGACTTTCTCTGTATTTTTGCAATGAAGTGATTAGTGATGACATCACGCTAGTCATATTTTGAGCGTTTAAATTGTTGATTGGTATCCTTGTTTTAGGAGTGTGTCTGACAGTGACCTGTATGCTATAGCTGCCAATCTACCAGATCTTGAACAATTGGACATTCTGGGTACATTAGCCGTTGGTCCAATGAGTGTACAGAGGTAGGAATTCATAAACAGTCTTAGCCCAATTTCCAATTAAATTTAACACTACATTTATTTCTCTATACAACTTGAGACATTGCATGGTAGAAGATACAGTTTTGCTTGTCAGCCACCTGATGCAGGCCTGGAATTTCACCTTTGAGAGGTCAAGGCCATTTCCATTATGCAAAGGGCACTTCCATACAAGGGGCACCGAGGCCAAGACCAGGGCAACAGAGGCCATTGGCCTCCGTGGCCTCCATGTAATTCTAGGCCTGTATAATGTGATTTACTATTGAAGAGTAGATTTAGTTATAATACGAAGCTCTCCTGCTTGTATGTATAACGTTACTGACGCCACGAACTAGCACACACGTAGATACCAGTAAAAAGTAGCAATCGGAGAAAACGGCGTCTAAAGCTGAACGCTTTTTGAAATGCCACTATCCTTTAAAACTTCAGAGTGTTTTCAACTGGTTTTGTCATTGTGGACTCTGGATGCTTTGAACTTGATAAATATACTGCTTTTGTCCGCTTTGCATTCTAAATTAACAAGCAATAAAGGAAGAATGGTGCGTGTTAGTTCGTGAAACCGAAAAAGAAGCAGAATAGACTATTTCCGTTTTCACAAAGTGACACATTCCAATGTACAGTATTAACAATGTAAACATGACAGTGCACGCGCCTGCCCTTTGCATACAAGGTTTGTGTCAGTTCATAAAATTGTTTTTGTTCACATTTGAGTATGGTGCTCGCCGTGCATTTCAATGGTAAATGGAACCTGTGTGTCAGTTCCTGAAAACCCAGATTGTCACTTTCGTGCAAATGTTGCCATACATAATTATTACAATTAAAAAAGTAAAGCTCTTGAAGCTTTGAAACTTTATGAAATTGTAGGGCATGACGGATGTTGTATAAACATGTAAAAAGCTGAAAACTAAAAAAAATATGGTTTTGTACACAAGGTGTTAGTTCGTGGCGTTGGTGACGATATGTACAGTCCATAGCTCTGACAAAACTTGTCATTCAAAATTATTTCTGTTATATTGGGGAGCAATTTATTTATACATCGCTGTGAAATTTAACAAACTTTGTCAAGAAAGAGTTTACTAAATATAAAGAGAAAGTTTTATACCTTTACGGTGACCCCAAATTACCCGCCACCACTACCCAGGTTGTACCCTAACATGCGCATGAACCATGGCTATTTTTATGGCAGTATAAGGTTGTATAACTTCTGATATTCCATTTCCCCCATCCCCTCCCCCCCCCCACCCTTTTGCACAGAGTTCTAGACAGTTGTCCGAAGCTACGTCTGTTTGATCTGTCCTTCTGTAACGGGGTACCGGAGGATGCGGTAAGGGTGTGGAGAGAATCTTACCCCCATGTGTCAATCAAGAGAAGCTTTGTATCATCCTGATCATTGTGGGGATGCACAGAATAAAGGTCATCAAAGGTAAAGGTCAGCTCATTATCATGTATTTAATAGCATTCCATGGCCAAGAAGGCTAGCCCATCTAACTTAGTTTGGATGGTAAAAACATCCGAGTCTGGGTTCGAATTCCGGTCATGACACTTGTGTCTTTGAGCAAGACACTTGATGACTGTAGTATAATCATCACATAGAAACCTGGTCCCCATTCGGCTGCCAGTGCTTCATACTCCTGAGGACAGGCGCGGTTCTACGGCTTTAGGCCCCCGCCCCAAAGTTTTGTCTAGCCCCTCCCCAAAAAATGCAAGTAAAAAAAGGAAGAAGAAGATACAGGCTTGACAATACTGGATCTTAATTAAAAATTCTAAAGAATAGAACTTGATCATTTTGTTCTGTTCACTGTTGGGTTAAAATTTGCACACAACTGCATCATGTATTGTCTGATTAATGTAACTTTCCACTTGCTATGTGCCATAGCAGTAGCGAAAGTTAGACCATGATGGTGATGTCACATGCGAAGGGTCTAGCCCCAAAAACATATTGGCTCTAGAACCGCGCCTGCCTAAGGACATGAGATGGTTTAGTAATGCTCAGGGGGGCCCAATAAACAGGCATTTTAGGTACAGTGACTCTGAGAAGTGTATGTCTGTGGGTTTAGAAAAGGGGGCCTAAGAACTATATGTATTAATCTTGTTATTTCTTTTTAAGGATCTTATCAAGTCCTCGCAGATGCTAAAGTAGAAGTTATTGATGCGTTTCTCGCAAGGGTTTAACCCTACAATGATTTTATTGCAGGTTAAATTATAATTCACTGTCAAATTTGTAGGTTACCCTTACAAATTAAAGAATGTGATTCTTAAACTTTAAAGATAATCTATTGAGGTAGTCTCTGTTCTATTATATTTTTAAACTTCTATCTAGTTATTACCAACTTTTTTTATAGAGATAAGCATTATTAATTGCATAGGGCTACAAGCAGTTAAACTTCCTCCAAACCCTAAATTCCTTTGTTGGTTTTGTCTTGGTTTATGCATAGGCTTTGTCCTAAACCATGTAAACAGTTGGCTTAGTGGAAAAGCTGGTGATAACTGCAAAGACTGTGGTCAGTAATTGGATTGGAGACCTTTCCATGTATTGTCTGGAACACCATAGGGCTTCTTAAGATCAAGCCTGTATCTTTCATATGACTGGACGTAAAACTGTAGGTCCTGTGCATTATTATGTAATGCAGGGAAAACAGTCAGGACACTTCTATCATGAAAGAAAAGGGGCTTGCCCAGGTGTTTCTGCATCAGCTGCATAGTGCGCCCTCTCTGGGCACGTTTGGGATGTGAATATTGATCTGGACTTTGCACCCCCGCCCCCCTCCCTGCTCAGAACCCTTGCATCCCCCCTCCCTCTCCAACCACCATCTCCACCAAATGGACATCGATTAGGACTGTATAAAATCATATGGACAAGTTCATACTTGTATTCAAGTCACTCTGTAATGACCTTTAAAACCCAACCAAAAATCGATGCTATCAAAACGTCTAATATTGCCTGCTTGTTTTCGAAAATGGTCACCTTTCTATTGGTGTATTTGAAGTACATAATTTTATGTTTTAACTGCTTAATTTAAAAAACAAAGTTAGTTTATTAAAATTTATAAAGGTAATTATCCTGATTATACATAATGTGTAGTTGCCAATACTGTGCCTTTATTTTTAATAGTGCAGTGGTGCTGAAATTTCTCAGGTTTTTGTACAAAAATGTATTTTGTTCATGCATCATTGACATGTGAAAAACACTAAATTGACACATTGACTTGAACATAATGTCTGCATTCCATGTTATGTTTTTACTATTCGAAAGTGCAAGTTTAATGTGAGGGGGAATGCGGTGCTTCAAACTGCATTCCATATTCAACAAGGCCTGTAGGGCTGTTTTTGCCAGATGTGATCGACAATTGTCTTCAAGGGAGAAATCATATTCCTTCCTCTTTGGCTTTGTGAAAGCGGACACTCTTGATCTTGACAGATGGATTATACATGTACCATGAAGTAGACAGGTTGGCGTCAAATCGAGCTAGTTGGGCTGAATGGCTGGTGTATGCAGATGGTTTTCTGACACAATATGTAACTGGCACCAGTACGACTAGTCCACTCTCCATCTGGACATAAATCTGTACAAGTTCATGCTTAATTTTACAATGAAAAAGGTCCTTTCTCTGTGGTTTTACTTGTAAAATATTATCTATAGTTTGCTCTCTTCCCGAACAGCCAGCAATGTAGCAGCGGTGGGGGCGGGGGTTACAAATACATGGGTCTTGCAAAATTAAAGTAAGATGGTGTGTCTAATAATAAACACTGTGCCCTGACACGAGTCACAAAAAACATGGGTTTCCGTAATGCATGTCAACAAAAATTAAACACAGGGTAGGGTTTGCCCTTTTTTGTTTGTTTGTTTGTTTGTGGGGTTTTTGCAAATTATGTTTTATTTATTTTTATTTTCAAGCCACCATTTTGATTAAATTTCCGGTCCTTTTTCTCCCTGTCCACATCCTCCTCCGGTCCAGACGTTTGCCTCTGCATGCATGATTAAAATGTACAAGTTGTAACCATGAAGCACTAGCTTCGGCTTATCTTTGAACCCTGGAGGAAGGAAATCCTTCCTCCATGTTTGAACTAAGTTTATTCAAGTCTGAGATCGCGGTTATGTGTTTGCATCATTAGCTATCACAAGCCCTAACTCGTTATGGAAGGTTGATCCACAAGAGGGCGCTATATCAGGCAATGCTGTGGGTGAACCACACCAATATGCTTCCCAAGGCAACCAATTGTAAATGCTAAATATTCAAAAATACTTAATATTTAAAAGTCTCTCAGTCTCTAGAAAACAAATCAGATATATTTTCCGACAACCAAACTTCAATTTTCTTTTCAATTTTTTGTAGGTTAGCTGTTGAGAATTTTTGGTAGGCTGATCCAAATAAAAAACACCCTGAACGATTTAACTGACCAGTCTCCATCTTGGAAAATAATGACCATACACTTTTAACCCTCGCAGCAGCGGGGAGACAAAAAATTATCCAATTGTTACCAAATATGGTCATAATTTTTTTTAATGGGCCAATAAGGCCAATATTCCATGTAATCCTCACCCCTGGTTTACCCCACAAGCCTGTAGACTCCCATTGGCCAGACCCTAACCACTGCAGAGTAAGGAGTGTTGAAAGACAGTCTTTGGGCTTGCAGGGTGGGTTATTGACCTTAAAGACAGGGTGGACGAAATTTAAAAGCCATGACCTTCGAATCTTTGATTTACAGAAATAGGTGTGGGTTTACATTTTATTAAATGAGGCTCGGTGCATGGATTTCTCTCATTCAGTGCACCCATGTAGTAACTATCAGGCATTCAAAAAAAGACACGATCACAGACTTGAAATCAAGACTAAGTTTGACTCTTCCGAACATAATATATATTTTTTAAAGCACGGATATAAAAAAAATATTTGCCGTGTAGCTTAAGGCCAGTTATATTAGTTGTATATCGTATTATGTTTATAGAAGTAATAATTTTCTACTGTAAAGTATATGTAACAAATAAATACATTTTTAAGAATAAAAGTCAGATTTACATGTGTGTGTGTGTGTGTGAGTAAACATTGCATACGAAGTGTGGACCTCAGAACAAAAGAGGTCCACACAAGGCAGGGTTCTGTGACCTTCTGTGGACTTGCACACGCCCACACAAGGTTTTTTCTAATAGGGACGTGTACAAAAATGTTCACTGCATGAGAACAAAGGAAGGTCCACACAGCGTATGTAACAAAAACATGTGTGCTCGAATTCGCTCCCTTGTGGAGTCCTATAACAAAAGGGAAGCGCAAGAACAATTGGTCTCCACTGGGGAATTCTAAAGAGAGGGATGCTCCACAAGGAAATTTGTGTACAAAGTCTATGAGAAAAAATTAAGTACAGGGACAAAGGAAAAAACAATAGAGGTCTCCACAAGGATGCAAAAATGAGAATAAGTGTGTGTGTGTGTGTGTGTGTGTGTTTGTTTGTCTGTCTGTTTGTTTGTTTGTTTGTTTGTTTGTTTGTTTGTTTGTTTGTTTGTTTGTTTGTTTGTTTGTTTCTGTTTTGTTTCTGTTTTGTTTGGTTGGTTGGTTGGTTGGTTGGTTGGTTGGTTGGTTGGTTGGTTGGTTGGTTGGTTGTTTGTTTGTTTGTTTGTTTGTTTGTTTGTTTGTTTGTTTGTTTGTTTGTTTGTTTGTTAAAAGGAGTCGACTAAATTCACAGGTGAATAAACCTTTTGCAAGAAATAATGTCACACAAATATGCAAAAACTGTTTAGAATTTGTTTGAAACAAACCAACCAATAATGGGATGTATTTTCTTTAAATAGAAAGTTTGCAAAAATGTTGAGTTTGGTCACAACGTCTGTCAACAAGACTTGAATGTTTTGCTATTATTTGGCCGTCCATGCCAATCAGCGCGGTTTGTTTATTAACAATAGGCGCTACGAGTACCGAGTATGGTACTACAACACTGGTAGGGTAGCCTTACAGAGTATCCCAGCATAGCTAGAAGTATTTTTAACCAACAGACCGAGTGTTTGCCTTCGAAAGAAACCCGAACAAAGAAAGCAAAACCATTGAAACATTGTTGTCTATCAAAACATGTTTTGCTTCCACGTAACCCTGAAAAGAAGCGCCTTCTGTCCAAAACAAAATGTAAAAGAGTTTCCAGGTCATTGTTAAAAAAAGACTGTCACAAATGGGAGACTTTTGAAACGTAAGAGGACGCCCCAGTAAGCGGGCCTTTTCTATCGTCTCATATTAGAAAAGGACTGCTTACTGGGGCGCCCGCTGACGTCTCAAAAGTCTCCCATTCTATTTAAAAAATTGTAATAACATCATTTCTGTCGAGGGAATAAAACTTCATTTCCAGGTAAAAACTGCTTTTGGCAATTCTGCCTTGGGGAACAGATCTGGGGTCGATGTTTCGAGATGAGTTCAGTCTACATGAGTTGACACTGGCGGTTAACCGGAGTAAAGTTGAAAGAGCGGCAGCCTGACTTCTTTATGCACTGTCTAGCGCATAACATAAACTGCCTAGATACCAGGCTAGGGTTTTCGATCAAGCCCTTCTTCTCCAAAGTGCTGAAACGGGAGGGCTTCGGTGTGTCGAGTGGATCTGAAAGTGAAAATACAACTTATTCTCAGAAGATGTTACAAAGAGTACGCTTTGGCCCTTGGCGGTGCGGCACAAGTTTCCACAAACTTGTCAAAATCTTGTAAAAGGCCGTGTACGAAATGACGGATTCGAAAGGTCCTGAGGTCAGAAGGTCGCTGAACATTCATATTCTTCAACGCTGTCAATGGCGCCAGCGAAATAAATATGCAATACAGCTATAGGTAAAGTCCTTGGTTAAATGTTCACTAAATACAAAGTATTAATGCTTTTATATAATTTTTATAAAACGATTCACATGTAAGAAAATTTTTTTTTCATTCTTATGTATTTTTCGCATAATTTGTTTTCTTTTAAAAATAACAGTCCTCAGGAACGCCCTAAAAATAGGTCACTTGCTAACATGGCTTGATTCTCAACGTGACATCACATGCATTACATAATGTTTCCTGAGCTATTCCACAAAACAATTGTTCTTGGATTGGGTCTGACAAAGGAATGACAAATATGTGTTCTTCTATTAACAAATTCATTCTTGGTTGTAATGCATGTGATGTCACGTTGAGAATCCAGCCATTGTTAACAAGTGACCTATTTTTGTGGGCGTTCCTGAAGACTGTTATTTTTTAAAGAAAACAAATGCAAAAATACACAGGAATGCAAAAAATGATTTCTTACAAGTGAATCGTTTAATAAAAATTATATGGTGTACCACATAAAAGCATGAATACTTTTTATTTCAGTGAACCTTTAAGTCTCGGCAGTGTCAAGCATGACGATAAGACCTGCATAGGCTAACAGCAAGGCGTGCATAAACCACGTGACATGCACGCTTTAAAAGGGGTGTGTCGTCATGATTACAGCAGGCCTGTGGCTGTGCATGGAAAGATGAACTCCCCCCCCCCCCCCCCCCCAGATACTGCAAGCATACCCACATGCGGTCAAATCACAAAGTGTGCCGTCTATAGACCATGTTACCTGTGACATCACATGTTTACAAAAGAGCCACAGAACCTGGACTTCCTGCAGGCAGGATTTGTACACGGCTCAATGGGAAAATACTTTAAATCTTTCATTTTATGGAGATTGCACTGTCCGATTGTCATCAACTTTGGATATGAAGGAAAGGGGCACATCTCACAACTAGTTCAGCTCTCATTTTAATAGCCATTGAATTTATGTGGAAATTATGATACAAAATGTAAAATTTCTTATATGTCCCATGCAGTATCTTGCCTGCCAGTAATTGCCCTGGAATGTACAAGGTCACTCTTTTGTAAACAAGGGTCACATGGTCTATTGATCTCCATTAATACTGTCGGTATTAATGGTGATCGATGGTACCGTCTTTGTCAACTGCACGCACTCGTATTCTATTAACTGCTATAGTCATGACGACACATCCCCCTTAAGAGATCAGTAGTGAACAGCATAACTAAAGCAGCATGCAATTGACGATCGAACTCGGCATTCTCAGAATCTATTATTTTTGTCTATGGCCAAATGGTAAGCGAAAGCTTGGACTCAAAGTTATTCAGACAAGTATGACAATGTTCTCTTATAACCTACCTTTACGTGCTACACATTCTTCTGCGCTAGTATACTCCTCAACTGTCACTTCAGCAATGTTAATAATAGCTTCTGTTACACCAGGTCTGGCTGGATCTATATCCAAACTCACATACTTGGCTACCAATGCTGGCTCACACAGGAATGGTATCTCTACTCCTTGTGCATGGGCTTCCACTGCTGTGGCTGGGTGTCCGCATTGTTGGTTGTCGGTGTAGTTGGCGTTGACACCTGCTCGTACCACCGCTCCAACGAAACGCCATTCTAAAATACAGTAAAGACAACATCAAGTAGGGTGTTAAAATTTCAAACAACAAAAAAGCAAATCTAGAGACATAGTTGGAGCTCGTCTTATACCAAGAAAGATTTTTGTAATTATAGCACTGCCTCACATAATGTGCCTCATCTTTGTCAATATCAATCCCATCACCCCACAACCTCCTCCGATATCGGTAAATTATTTCTGGTGAGGACCATCACCGTCCAGAAAAAAAAAATCAATCACTAAGAAGTCACCACACTACATTTAATATGTCTAATGTGACCATACTTTGCCATACTGAGATGACTGTATCCCGGGATTTCGGGGGGAAATACCCAGCAGCGTGTCGTGTCAGTACAGAACGTTTACGTGAAGTTGAATACTTACCACAGCAGTCTTGTCTGAGCAATACGGTAACTTTACCCAAACAGTGTTCCCCACCCAAGTCCACTCTCCACCAAGGACGCGGGTCGTTGTTATCTGTATATAAATCGTACTAAACATTGGTGTATTCAGTACGGTCGGAAGCGTTTAAGAGCTGCCACGTAAAAAAAGGTTTGAAATTCGTACATACGAGATAACAAGTCGTACGTACGAGATACAAAAAATTATAGGGAACAGGGGGGGAAACACGAGGGGCGTTTTGCCAACAATTTGAGAGCGTACTACATGCTTTGTATTGTCGTATGAAGGCGTATGAGAGAAAAGAATGCTCTACCTGAACACGGTCAAAACAATTTTTGAAACACATGGAAGAGTCAAAATCATAACCTCTCATTGGGGAGACGGAGGAAACAGGCTTCAAAAAACTTTCCGAGGCGACATCATGGTTTTAACCCTATCAGCACCGGGGGCGCAACCCCCCCCCCCCCCCCCACCCCCACCATTTGCGCGTAAATTTTTAACACTTCTCAAGTCTGATATCACCGCGAATTTTTCTGACTTTCCCAAAATATGTATAGAACACATTGGCAAAAAATTATTGACACCGGCGGTTAGCTGCCATTGCCATGGCAACCATTTGTTTGACCTTTTGAAATTGATTTTTCCGACTTTTTTCA
This sequence comes from Marthasterias glacialis, assembly GCA_911728455.2. Lineage (NCBI taxonomy): Eukaryota > Metazoa > Echinodermata > Asteroidea > Forcipulatida > Asteriidae > Marthasterias > Marthasterias glacialis. Next base: position 10,037,306 of record OU452238.1, on the reverse strand, counting down.
TATGATTTCCACTTTTTTTGCCAGAAAAATGATAGTGATGAGTCACGTGCTGGTGTAAAATGCTTTTTGGGAATTCAAAATGGCCCTCATATCTGGTCATCTTTGATTATGTGTTTTCAACGATACTATTCGAATGTTGACGATGTAAACACATTTTCCTTAATATTTCGATTGTTACAATCGAAATTAAGATTACTTGTATTAACTTCATAATCAGTCAGCTTTCAGACTGATACTTAAATACAAAATTCCAATGAATACCAATCCTGTATTCATACTTTTAAACAAAAAAGTTGGGGCTTACCAGTGTGTGCGATCGAATATATGTCGTCATCAATGGCATCCGCTGGTGGGTGTCTACCAGGGTCCTCCGCCCAGTCAGAGCTCATTGTAGCAGATTTACCACTAACTGAAAGAGCTTCAACACATTGAAGCGAAACACACAGCAGCATGATAAGTGACAAAATACACCATCTACCTTCCAGTACCACTGGACGATCGTCCAAATTGCTAAATATTGAACAGCGTAGGGGGAAAGTAGACAATGGTTGAATTCCACAATAATCGGAGAATAAACTGTGTTTCTTTCCCCTTTTCTAATGTGTATTTTTAAAGGCATTGCATACGTTTGGTAATGACTCTGAAAATTTTTGGCAATAAAAACTTACTTGGTAAGGAGTACGGCAGCTTTGGATAGTATAATGCATTTTGAGAAACGTTTCACTTCGAAGTACTGCAGTTACGGGAAAATATATCACTTTTTATCCCCCAAAAACTTGAATCTGAGAAGCGTTATGGCCGTAACGCTTCTCAGAATGTGTATTCCAATGACAGATACTTCTGCTGCGTGAACGCAACCGCTCCAGATTTTTGGCGATATCTCAAAAACGCTGCCACCTTTTGAAATGAAATTCACACAGGTTAGTTTTATGGTATATATCTACAATTATATAGCATCAAGGCAAACGTACGGTTCCAAAAACCAAAGGTATACTTTGCCTTTAATTCTAAAGTAAGTTTGGACATTATCAGAAATATATTTAAAGGGTTAAAATCAAGCAATTTATTAGTACCGTTAGAATGTAATGCACGCAACAAGCAGTGGCGTAACTTGGGGGGCGCCTGACGTCCGTGCCCCCGATTGGTCGGTTGCTAATGTATTATGCATGTTAGGTCACAAGAGTTGGTTTTATGTGCTACGGGGTACGACGCGTACATAAGCCCAGCATAAGTGTTGTACGTGCCATGTTTATAACTAATAAAGATCGAACAGGGTCAAGAGGCAAGGAAATGCATGAAGTGGGACAGTGACTCGCGATTGTAGGTTTCTTTAACAGCAAAACAAACAAAAAACACAGACATAAAACACTCTATTGATCAAAAGTGACCAAAAGCAAAGAAAGTCAATGAAACACAGATTAAAAGAAAATAAATAAAACACAAACAAATCACAGTAAAAGCTAACCCAATACCAAAACACAGTACCCAAGAAAGTTGCAGATTGAGATCAAAATAGCTTTAAAGACCGAGTCCATAGCAGTAATAACTCGTTCAAACCAGGCAATTAAACTACCAAAATAATGGGAGAGCACAACCAAAAGCTGATGATGCCCCTTGCAGTGCTATAGGCTGCTGTCTGAAGCCAATTATTACTACAAGGGGTGACTAACAACACACTCAAAGATTACACAAATTAAACCAAGTGTGTGAACAGTTTTAGGAGAAACATAAACAGTGGAAAGGTAATCAACTCTAACGTTTATACAAGCTTTGTTCTGCACCCGTGAAGTACCGAAAAACAGGTGGCCCATAATACCCTGTCATTTAAGGCTCTCCACAATACCATTTCTTAGTAATAATACTTTATTTAAGCAATCAAACACATACAACAGAGCAATACAGAAACAACTATAAATTATAAAACAATTAAAAGAATTGCACAGAGGACGATAAAAATTGCACAAGAAAACAGCATGATAAAAAAATAGTCCCACTTTAAAAAGAACCCAATTAAAAAATACAGAAAACAAACAACAAACAAAACAAACTACCAATAAACAAGCAAACAAACAACCAAACAGACAGACAAACAAAAGCAAAAAAAAAAACCAAACAAGCAAACAAACACCCCCAACAAAACAACAAACCAACCAACCAACACCACAAAAACAAACAAGGAAACAACAAATAAACAAACAACAAACGAAAACGAGAAACAAAAGACAAAACAAAATTAGGGCTGCCTAGGAGATAAACAGAAGTGAAAAAGTACACTATCACCAAGGGGTGTGTCACTCCGACCCAAAATAACAACCACAACAGAAACACGCGCAGACAAAGGAATACCAAGACGCAGAAAACAAACAAACAAAAAACAATAAACAAACTAAAAACACAAAACAAACAAACAAACACCCCGAACAAAACTAAGACAGATAAAACAAAATATGTAAGATCGAACACCTAAAAAATCCTCTCCCGAAAAAACAGATACCCACCCCAAAACGGCACTTCACAGAGATCTCACTGCTCTCGAGGGGAAGGCGTTCATAAAACACATTCACATTCTTAGGCTACCACATCTATGTCCCCACATACACTTAACACGTATCTCAGATATGACCTTGGTTATTCTTGCGGCGTCTGGAACACAAACACCATGCTGAACTTGCTGCTGAGTATTCCCTACATAGTACATTACAGAGCCCGAGGAGGGTCTGTACTTTACGCCGATCACACAAAACTTTCGTGTGCAACAGCCTGCGACCTAAACATGCATAATACATTTTGTAACTGACCAATCGGGACGCTTCGCTGTAGCTCCCTATTGAGCGTGTGGTAGGGGGAAAAAAATCGCGTCCCCGGGTGCTTCCATCCCCACCCCATTTGAAATCTGGACTTTGGAGATCAAAAATTACCCGAATAAAATGTTACGTTTAATGAGCTTGCATGTAGTAATGCCAATGTTTTTGAAACTATTTTTTTTTTTTAATTTATTACATGCATAATGCATGTGTTTTACCTCAAACACGTCAGAAGAGCGCTGTAAAGGGGCTTGTTTAAGAAAAATACAAACGGAAACTACAGTATAAATAGGCCAAAAATGCCCCCCCCCCCCAGGAAAAATGGTACCCCCCTAAAATTTTACTCTAGTTACGGCGCTGGCATCAAGCTACCGTTGCCTCTATACGCTTCTATGGCGTGAACATTGAAGGTGAATAATCTGAATAATCTGTGTTTCTTTGTGTAACAATCTGTGTTTTTTGGTCTTGATTTGTTTTCAACTTATCAAGTTAGCCCTGAGAAACCCCTGATAACGCTGTCTATCAGCGGCGTAGCGACCGGGGGTGTGGGGTGTGACACCCCCAATGTTTTTCCTATGTCGGCATTTAGAGCCACAGTCGGCAAATTGAGCACCAAACTTATCCGAGTAAGGGCTCGGGCTGAACACAAATCCATGGACTGGAATTGCCGATTGAAAAAATTAGTTTAATCATTGTGTAGTGTGAGAAGTCCAACTTTGAATTACCAAATTTAATATTCTCGGCAGCGTGCGGAAATCTACGCTCTGAAAACACTAAAAGCCGTAGAGCGTCCGGGGGCTTCCCCCCGAACCCCCATAAAAAAGTGTTGCCCATATAAACTCCAACAGTAGGGAATTTGTCCCGAGTCCAAAGTATTCAAAGTTTGAATTTCAAAATTAAACGTCAATTTTCGGCAACTTGACGGTCCTCCTTAGCCCTGAAAACACTTAAAATCGTAGAGCGTCCGGGGGCTTCGTCCCCTGGAACCCCCACTAGAAATTATGTATGTATCTGATGGCCATTTTAAACTTTCGAATCACTGAAAAACCTCATGAGCGCTCGGAGGCTATGCCCCCGAACACCCACATGTTGGTGAGTCCCATGTCATTGTGCTTTTACTTTCATTTGATAATGTCAGTCGGCAAATTTAGACTTCCACCCACCCCCCGAAAGAAAGTGCCTTCGCTACGCCGCTGCTGTCTGTTCATGTGGAAGAAACGTCACAAAACAATCTCTCTTTCGTTTTACTTACGTTTAAGTTCACATAGAATCTGTTGAAATCCGTACAGATAGAAAATCAAGAACACAAAGCAAATGTCAGACATCATTGTGCATTCCAATGTCCAGAATTGAAGCTTCTGTGATTATAAAAGTCTTTGAACAGACCGTTGGGTTTTGATTACAGACAAATAAATCACAAGTCATCGGATGCGCTGGGCGAAACGTTTATTTAATATGGTGGGCCCGTATGCGCAAGCGCCAACACCCACATTCGCATTCATTACTATGGTAACCGAGACTAGGGGACAACAATAAACATGTATCGATACAATAGGTTTGCACGTCACGGTATTGATGATCATTTTTCCGCGATTAAGAACTGTATTTTATGTTTCCATAACACAAACCTGATCCCATTGTTCTCATTGCGTTGTAAGCTATTGAATTGTCCATACACCTTCTTGTTGGTCAACCCCTTGCACCAACCTCACAAATGGCTACCTTTACCAGTAATTTTGGGAGTCAAATCATACGTGAAAATCGTAGTAATCACGATCCCTAAAATGCTCATTATACACAGCATACAATCTAATGTGTCATGGCCGAGCGGTCTAGAGCACCGGACTCATGTTCTGGTAAAGTCATCAGGGTGTAGGTTCAAATCCCGGTCGTGACACCTGTGTCCTTTAGCAAGATGCTTAACTGTAATTGCTTCTCTTCACCCATTGGTATAAATGGGTACCTGCCGGGGTAGAGGTTGGTGTTTGAAAAAGCCTTCGAAGCTACTCGGCAGCTCGGGCTGTATACTCCCCAGTAAGCTGAGAAAGGTAACATGAATGTTATTGGCCCAATGATAAGGTCACTAATGTCAACAACAAGTAATATAACTGCAGCTTGGAGAACAAAAAGGGTCACCAGTTATCAGTATTCTGAGTGGCTGTTTATTCAGGAATCATAAAATATAGGTCACCATTTTTCGAATATTGCTTGAAATTGTTTACAACTTTTAGGCTTCTTAAACTTCCCAATATCTCCGAATGCTTTTATTTGGTACATGTACATTGATTTCCTTAGCTTAACATACATTTCAAAATAAAGTTTGTACACTTGGAATTATTCCTGTTAATACATCTGTTTCATGTCAGTGGATATATCACAGGCATAATGACACTGTAAAAGTGTTGGTGCTGAGTACAGCATGTTTTTATTTAAACCTTGTAACATAACTAACTCAGTCTTGAAGAAAACGTCAAAAAGGAGTTGTCATGATAAAAAAAAATAATTACCATTGTAAATTAATTGACGATTGCGGTGACACGGCAAATGCATTTAATGAGTTTTTACACAGATTGGACCATCCTTAGATAAAAAAAAAAATCCCTCCGGCGCATTCTGACTTTTACGGTTTCTTGGCCACCCCAATATAAACTCGATTTTCCTCGATCCTACATCTTCGTTGGAAATTCGTAAAAAAGCTGAGTCCTTTAAAAATGCTGCTGCAGGCTTAGACAATATCAGTCCAATGGTGGTTAAATCTGTTATAATTAGATGTATAAGTAAGCCTCTTTGTCATATTTATAGCTTGTCTTTAACTACTGCCATTTTTCCACATAGGTTAAAGTTGGCTCACTCCTATTTTAAAAAATGGAGATCAGAGTCACATTGGCAATTACAGACATATTTCTGTTTTATCTTGTTTTTCTAAATTGCTAGAAATAATTGTATAAACTAGGACCATCAAATTTCTGGATAGGTTTAAGTGCCTCCAAAGTCAGTACGGGTTTCGTATAGCAATCGTTCCACTTCAATGCTCTGATCAATCTAACCAACAAAATCATCAATGGCTTTGAGGATAATGTGTATACTATGGATATTTTTCTAGACTTATCTAAGGCCTTCGACACAATTAACCACTCTATTTTATTAAATAAGTTAGATAATTATGGTATTCCCGGTGTGGCCCTTGACCGGTTCTCTAGTTATTTAACAAATCGTTATCAGTGTATACCAAATATTTGAGCTCCACATCTGGTCTTTCTAAAATTACTTGTGGCGTCCCACAGGGTTCTTTACTAGGTCCGCTTCTTTTTATAATTTATTTACTCATGATATTTGCAACTCATCTAATGTGTTTTCTTTTATACTTGATGTGGACAACACAAATGTACTGTGTTTAAACAAGGCCCTGTCTGCATTATTTCATGATGCCAATATTCATCTTTCATTTTTATGTGATTGGTTCGTGGCCAATAGGTTGTCTATAAATTATAAGAAATGCAACGTTTATATGTTTTTTTGTAACAGAAATAAAGAATGTGTCCATAACCTAACTATCACTATCCCGAATGAACCAATCGTCCAGGTTACTACTTTTCTTGGAGTTCTAATTGACAGCCAACTGACATGGAAACACCACATTTGGAATCTGTAACAAACTTGCCAAATCAATTGGTATAATTATTACTCGGTTGAAATGTGTTTTTCCTGATACTATACTACGTATTCTTTACTGCTCATTGATATTACCTTAAATTTCTTATTGTAATGTTGCGTGGGCAAATGTCTATCCAAGTAATTTATATAAATTAGTTAACACAAGAAGGCACTTCGTGTCATTTCTAAAAGTCACTATTGGGCTCATACCAGTCTATTGTTTAAAAAATGCAACCTGCTAAATGAAATAAACCTGTATCAGCAAAATGTTTTTGTTTACGAGCATTAAAAAAAAATTTAAAAAAAAATCCGGTGCATTTTAATAATATTGTTCACATTAATTATAATTTACACAGTTACAATACCAGGTTCTCTTCTCTTTTGCATTTCCCATAGTTTAGAACCTCAACCTTTAAACAGAGTATAAGATACTCTGGACCACTCAACTGGAACAACTTGCCTACTAGCCTTCGAATTAGCTGTAATTTAAATACTTTTCAACGTAATCTGAAATGTTATCTGCTTCAAAAATAGATTGTTTTATTGTTTCTCTTTTAAGCTCTGTTCTCTATTTGTCTTCCTTTGTATAGTAAATGTACTTTCATTTATCACTTTATTAAATTAGATTAACCACTGGAACATGTCCTCTCGTGTTTTGCGTGTGTCTGTTTGCTCGCGGTGTTCTGTGTTCTATTGTGGGCTCACCTACCTCAAGCTAACGTGTTTTTTTTGTCTGAGCCACCATTTCCTTATGCTATATTGTTCTCATGTGTAATATATAATGTGAAATGGAAGTGGAAACAGATGTTCTTGAAATGAAATGAAAATGTTATGCTAGGATGGCCTCGCAGTTGAAAACCATTGTTAATTTAAGTAATAACCTTCAAATTCGCAATACGAAAGTGGCTTATTTCAAAGGAAAATAGTAAATTTTTACAATATTATATTGTAAAATATATATATATATATTGCAAGTTTAAACGCATGCCGAAGGCTCGCACAATGAAATCATTGATTTTCAACACAACAGGATGCCCTCTATAGAGGGCATCCTGATGTTATTGCAGTTTTGTGTTGAAAATGGTCACATTGTAAGAATTCCACACAGCAGTTATTAAAAAATCAATGATTTTATTGTGCGACCCTTCGGCATGAACTGCATGTACGCGAAACAGCCAATAAGACAGATTGTTTTTTTTTAATCTGACGGATGATAGCGTTCGCCGATGCCATAGCAACAAAATACCGGAGTCTTCCATAGCACATGTATCTTGCCCCTTTTCCTCATTGTTATTCATTTATTCATTTTCTTCAAGTTCATGTTTTGTCGGTTATGACTTGTGGTATAGTTTCGCACATATATTTGTTGACTTTGGCAAATAGTCGCTTTAATGTTTTAAAAATAGTATGTGGGCCAACAGTTCCGTGGTGACCTTTACTTAATGACAGCATCGATGCAGTTATTAAAACCTTTAATACATGCAATGGCCATGGCAAGAGTTTTACAGCCATGTAGGGCTTGATTCGAGAAGCCTCGATGATGTTTATTTTTTAAAATTAACATAGGGAGAAACTAATGAGATTGATAATGAAGGGCATGTGGTACTAATGAAGGACAGGGTCGATTCTTCTTCTCGCTCTTTGTGGCAACCATAAAAGGTTTTTATCCTTGTTTTGTACTCTGCCAGATTTGGTCATCGCCTTATTTTACCATTCAATTTAAGTTTTTAACTTTTGTGTTTTTTAAAATGATTTAAAGCGGGTCTCTAATGCGACGGCATTCAGTATCGATCCAGGGTTCCAATGTTCCAATCGTTGTTACGGGCAGCAGATCTTATTTACAATTTTGAGCTGCAAACCTTAGCCAAAAAGAAATATATAGAAAAACTGTGGATAAGTTAATACGTGGGATTTATATGGGATCAATATCTAGGTCATGTTATCAAAAAAGGCCACGAAAGAAGTTCATAATGGTCATGATTGTGTGGAAATGTGTGATATCTTAAGCTGAAGTATTGAATTATCATATTTATGTTTTTCAATATAATATTATGGAGTACACAGGAAATTGACACTAAAACATGCTAGAAACACTCTCAGCGAATCTCTGAAAAACGCAAAGTCGAGTAAACCACGTGACAAAGGACTCGTGACGTCAATGACGGTAGCTAGTGGACAATGTATTCATATGGAGGGTTACCAAAAACACTCCTAAACTTGACGATTTCCAATCAACACGGCGGTGAAATTACTCTTCATAACAAACCAACATGCACATAAATCAGCAAGGCTACTTCGAACAGATTTGGCTTGATTCGGTTCAGTCGGGTCACGTCACGCATCTTACACGGACATCTATAAAAGTAAGTGTCCGCAAAAGCCCCAAGGTTGTTCCCACGTATGGACGTTTTGTGCAGTGGTGTAGCCAACATCTTTTTTCGAAGGGGGGAGGGTGGGCACAGAAGTAGAGCGGGCAATTTCAGTTAAAATTACCTGATTGTGCCCAGAGGCTGATAGGGGACAAACAGAGGGGACAAACAGAGGGGGGCAGGATTTTCCATGGGGGCAGCTGCCCCCTTACCCCCCCCCCGCACCGGCTTAGCTATACGCCACTGGTTTTGTGTGCATTGTGGGACGTGGCCCCGGTCCTCGCTGTTCCCCTCAATTTCTCCATTCTCTTCTACATATCTTACGACTAAAAAGATGGTGACAACACAAGTCGATAAGGCCTAAAAAAAAAAAATTGTTGAGTTGCCCTCCCCTGAAAATATTTGAATGGGTTGGTCGGTCGGGTAGTCTCTCCCCCCCCCCCCCTTATTGTCTAGTGAAGCCAATGTTCAACTGAGTTCAATTTTAAAGCGTTGTAGATCGAGTCCCAATCGATGGCACACAGCGCCAATACGCACAACAAACATGGCATGTGTTGGACACCAGTGCAGCCGTGTGACCGTCTGAATTTGGACCTGCATCCATATAGGGCCTACATATTTTATAATGCCGCCGCGCCGGATACCACGCATTCGGAATCGATTCTCTTGCGTACATGTCATGCATGTTGTTTACACATTTATATCCGTTCACCTCCCTACACAAACACACGTAAAATTATCGACCTTTTGCAGGTTTTAATGTAGAATCGATGTTTTATTCGTGTATTTATGACAATTGGTTTGATTTCAGGGATATTACATGTACAAACAATGGTAAGTTTCACGAAATTTAAAATTAAATAGTTGCAAAAAAAGTTGCAAAAAAAAAACCACCGAAGCTGTCAACACTTTTGGGTCGGTCGGGGGTAGGGCAACTCAACAATTTTTTTAGGCCTATATTTTATTGCGTTTTGGTATCCAGAAAAGTTGCTCGGTGGCTCCCACACGTAATCATTTTCTGCGCACCGTGGGACCATGGTGGGACGTGGCAGTGTATAAGAAACTACCAAAGCTGACCTCTGACCCACTAGAAATCTCTACCGACCTCTTGATTAGTCTCTTTGGTTGCCGCCGGTGACCTTTGACCTATACCCTTTTGTTGTTTTACCCATTACTGTGACGGTATGTATTTTTTAGGACTTGGAACGACCCGTGTGTGTCGACTCGTGGAAAAATACTCATGGACCAAGACAGCGCGCTGAATAAAATGAGTAAATATAATGCGGTCAAAACAGCGACTATGTGCTATTTAAGAAGTCACTACTCCTTCAAACAAATAAACAGATACAGAAACTAGCACATCAAATCCAGAAATTAGGAAAGAAACACTTGAGTAAAGAAGAAACAAAGAAATGAAGACATCAACAAACAAACAAACAAAGACATAAAAGAAAACAAAACAAAGAAACACAAAAATAAACAAATATACAAATACATAAACTAGCACATCAACAACAGCAAAAACGAACACAGAAATAAACACTGTGTCTTATGGAGTCGAGTTGTAGAGGCTCAAGAAATAATAAACGGTCGTCTAATATCAAGCTACAAATCAAAGACAATTGTTCAGAGCAGAGACAGTCCTTCAACATTTCAATTCAAGTAGGCCTACTTTCAATGCTGTCCTTGGAAAAGCAAATAATTATATACACTTATAGTTGAATGACAATATTCGAAACAAAATGCAACAATCATTATGTACCGTACCGTTCTTTCCTATGGAGGAAGTCGTGTTTGTTTACACTCAATACCCACTATAGGTCACGTGACGAGGGTCGCGCAATCGGTTTATTGTTTTGTTAATGAAAATGTGTTAAGTAGATCCCGAAACAGTATTTACATCGAAAAATGTTTTTTCAACGAAAAACAAACTTAACTTTCGCATAATATGCCGGGATCGAAGCACAAAATAAATGCGAATGTAAAAAGCCTGATGGGCTTTATTTAATGTCGGCCGACAACAATAGACCGATTGCGCGACCTACGTAACGTGACTCCTGTTGGGTTTTAAATGTAAACACACACGTAATCCTCCATAGGAAAGGGTGGTACGGTACACGATGATTAATGCACTTAGTTTATTCAAACGGAACGTTAGGCCAGACGACCGCGATCACCACACACTTTTCAACTCAAAAATTTCAAAGTTTTGAAGCTGAAATCCTCCAAAGAAATTGCTTTCCAAAACTGTGTGATTCCTTTGCCTATTTGAAATTCTGCAAGACTATGTATTATCGCTCACTTTTCAAACGTTCTTTACCCCTTTTTTTTTTTTTTACAGTGATTTAGGCCAAGATTACAAACAAAATAACACATGGGTGGCTACATAAATAGTCGTCCGAAGCCGGTAGTGCATGGTTAAAAAACCTCTTTTTAGTAGAATCCTGTTAAATTATGAAACAGAGATGTGATTTAAATGAATGCCACAACATGCTACTTTAAACAAAGGGGCTGATTAACTAATTCAAATAAAATCGACTGTTTTCGAACTCACTCTGTGTCACGGCCTGTGCTTGTACACGTATTTTTTTCATCAGCTGTATGACGTCATACCTGATAGGGGGTCACGTGACCGCATGTAAACATTGTCGCGCAACTGGTTTATTCATTTTTAGATTTTAATTAACCACCCCTAATCACTGGCGGGTTTTATTTTATAATCATTTGTTTTTGCCTGTCAACGAACTTTCGCCACAAACAATACAGGCAGAAAGTAACAACAGAGGGCGCCATTTGGATGTCCGGTTTTTTTTTCGCGAGTCGCATACGCACATGTCCAAATGTCATCAGGATGTCGCGGGAAGATCAAGTACTTGCTCTCAGTCTCAGCCTCTACTGACAAAATAGTGAAATGAGTAGATCGCGGAACGAATACGACTATGGAGATGATGATGTAAGTGATATAAGTGGAATGTTTTATAACTGATGATCAAATCCACATTTGAAAAACAGTCTTAGCCAGCACAGGTAGGACGTCAGTCTCTGTTGCACTGCCACTGCAACGGAGACCGAAAGAAATTTGCTGAGCAGTATTTTCTGCTCAACAGCTTTATGAAATTGGGCCCAGGGCTAGAGGGGACCAATTGCAGCCAACCATGCTAGAAACACCGGGTGAACCCCTTCTCTTAGCGATAAGTGTACTACTACCATAGAGCTATACACCTCTACTCTATGACTACTGCTACCTACATGACCTAGCTGGGTTATTTTACATGCATTGTAATAGTAATACTATAGACTTTTGTGAGTCAACTCGAAGTCGTCCTTAATGCCAATGGGCAACTCGTGTCCCTTCATTTTCATTCATTTCATTTCAAGACATTACTTTCCACTCCATTGAGCACGAAAAGTCATAATCGTTTAAAAACAGTAAGTGGATTTAGACCCAGAAACTGGGGCGCTCTTCTCCATTTTTAAAAATGTTGACTTGGACGGTCGTGCTAACTCACCAGGGAAGCGATAGCCAATACTAATATTTAACTACACTTAAATATACTTAAATATTTTGGGTTCCATAAAACTAAAAATAATCTTTCTAATACAGTGTTGTATTGGATGGAGCGTATGAACATTAGCCGGGTTATAGTGTTATATACTCAATACATAACAAAATTCGTTTCACCACAGTTGGAACATTTTTTTTGCAAGATCATCACTTTATTTTTGCGAACCTATAAAGTATGATTCCAAGTTGTTTTGTATTTTTGTTTCTAATTTGTTACAGTTTTACCAGCTGGTGTTTTACAGGCACCATTTTACAACAAGGATTACCCCAGGTATGTTGGCAGGTAACACCATATTATGATAACATTTTGCCATCTGGATTGATCTTGGTAAGAATGTGTCCTGCTGTAGATTGGGAATCAAGAAGACTACTGAGTTCAGATAAGAACTTGGAATTTCTTTATTTTTTGTTTTGTTTTATTAAGCAATATGCCCCTTGCATAATATGGCATAACAAGCACAAACAGCGCCCTCACTGAGGTCAAAGGAAGACCTCCCTTTGGTTTGTAGTTGTTTGTGGCACGTACACTCATGCGCATTTTTACAGTAGGACCTCAGCGGTGAGAGCATTTGCATGGGGTCTTTTTCATCTTTGAATCAAACTTTCCAGGTCTATGGCGGTGAGAAGACCTCGAAGTGCAGACAGGAATGTTTAGTTTAAATTCATGTTCAAAGTTGATTTCATACTTTCTCTTTTATTTTCAACCCTTAGATCATTGGTGGTATGGGCGTAATCATAGGGCATGAAAACACCCATGGGTTGGATGACTTAAAAGTCTGACTAACAAGTACAAGAAATACGGCAACTCGAAACAGTGGTAGATCAACTATAAGTTGAGGTCAATGGGGGCCTATGTAAGTATAACTTGTTTTTGTTTGTTTTGGTTTTTGCTGGAATTTTGGATTAAATTTCAGTTTCTTTATTTGCAAAAAGATGCATAATCTAAAAAACATTGCAGAATAACTAGGTAGAAAAGAAAAGGGAATTACATCAACTTAAGAAGTGCACAAAAACTCAAGGAAATCAGTACATTCACTCCTGGTTAAAAAAAATGTACATAGATGTTTCCCATGTTTGCAATCTTCCTAAACTGATGAAGTGAACTGGAATTAAAATTTGGACTTCAATCAGTTACCTGCATACTTCTGAACCAGTTACCTTCAAACTGTAACAGTTGAACCAGTTACCTTTCAAACTGTTAATCCAGATACCTTCAAACTGTGGTACTAGTAATCTTCAAACTATTGTTCCAGATACATTCAAACTGTTGTACTAGTTACCTTCAAACTTTTGAACCAGCTTTCTTCAAACTGTTAATCCAGATACCTTCAAACTGTGGTACAATAGTTACCTTCATACTATTGAACCAGTTACCTTCAAACTGTTAGTACAGATACCTTCAAACTGTTGTACTAGTTACCTTCAAATTATTGAACCAGTTAGCTTCAAACTGTTAATCCAGTTAACTTCAAACTGTTAATCCAGTTACCTTCAAACTGTAACATTTAAACCAGTTACCTTCAAACTGTTGATCCAGATACCTTCAATTTTTTTACTAGTTACCTCCAAACTTGTGAACCAGCTTTCTATAAACTATTAATCCAGACACCCTCAAACTGTGGTACTACAGTTCCCTTCAAACTATTAATCCAGATACCTTCAAACTGTTGTACGAATGACATCACAAGCTCAAACAGGGCCCTCAGTGAGGTCAAATGTAGACCTCTCATTGGTTGAGAGTAGTAGTACATGGCACATATACACGCGCTAACATTTCTATTGTCTAACCTCCGCAATAGCATTTTCAAGGGTCTATCTAGCCCTGTTTTTTGTTTATAACTAGGTTGTTGTGTTTGGGGCATTTTGTTTTCAGAATATACTCATAAATTTTGTGATTTCCTAAAAAAAATGATTGTTTTAAAATTAGATTGATGGCAAGATGACGCTTAGAATATAGTGGACAATGGAGGTCAGAAGTCACCATACAGGGTAAGGGATTGGAAGAAGCCATTTAAACCCATTTCTTATGAAGTCATATTGAAATTGGTGGCTTCGGCTACTGCTACTGTTGCTGAGGGTGTTGCTATGGACATCGTATACTTCAATCCATGATGAAGCAGCAATCCAGCCGTAGCCATAGCCGCCAATTCTGACACAGACTTAGTACCATTTCCTTGTGGCACCCAGGTGCAAGGCTATAGGATGGTGCCCCTTCATTCACTTTGTCTTTAACAAATCATAGCATTATTTTGAAATATTTGTGATAACCGTAGGCTAACATATTAGGCATAACCCAGACGGGCACTTACAAAAAACCCCGCCCCCCACAAAGTAGCACACACAAAATTTTCAACTGCGAAAGCCAACTTGAAAGTATAATTCCACAGATTATCGGTTGCAGAGATGTGGCCCTACATCGAGACTGAAGTACTTAATTCAGGTTGACTTCAGTCAATTCAGCTTGAAATCTGGCTTCTACCAGGTGTTTGTTTGTTTAGTATACAAATATTGAGTGGCTCAGAGTGCAATGGGAGGAATATTATCGAGAGGTAAAATTTGGACTGTTCCATTTCACGAGGCGAAGCCGAGTGAAATGGAACAGTCTAAATTTTACCGTGTTGATAATATTCTTCCCATTTCACGAATTAAAATCACTCAATATTTGTTTTATATAACTGACTATAGATCCTTGTCATTTGATTTTTTCACAATAAACACAAAATCATATAAATACGGTTCCTGAACCACCCACCACTCTGAAAATTCTGAAACAACTTCTAAACAACGTGGACGACTCCATGTAGACACAGACTCATTATTTTCCGTACTCCATGCTATGTTGTTTACTAATGAGGGCGTTTGGTTTGTAATATTTCATGTATTATTTCTGAACTCTTATCATCTCCAGGGTTGGTTTCCTTGAAGATGCCAAAGGAGGCACAGAGTGACCTGACTAATGATAAACATGTCCATGCAAAGTACAGGCAAGTCAAATTATCCAAATTCTTGTTTAATTTTCAACAGTCTTTGATGGTCAACTGACTGGGTATGATGTCTTCAAACTGCTGTACTGAACAGAGTTTATTTACTGTACAGAGGATGGTTTAGCCTGGTGTACAAACAGTAGTCAAGAGTGCTGTAGTAAGCAGTGTTGTATGACGTGTGACTGGGACTCAAGTCACTATTATCAATGACTCAGACTTTTTTAATATGACACTAGGGAAAGTACCATGCTCAACAAACATCGCGTGTGGTTAAAACACAAATAAAACTGCCCCTAGCTAACGAGCAAGCTTGATGGTCTAGTGGCAAGACATCTGCTCTAGAATGGCAAAGGTTGTTGGTTCGAATCCCACCTGAGTAGTATGCCTGTCGATTTATATTTTTTTTTTACAGGACTCTGGAAAGTACTGAGTATACAATGCTTTACACACATCGGTGTATATTCTTTATTCCCGATGCAAATTTAACATCTAAGAAAATGTGAGTTTCTAACAATATAGTGAAAATGGTGAAAAGTGAAATTTCCCTGTTGAAGGCTACATCTGTTCTAAGAGTTTGGAGCTTCAGGGTTAACGTTTCAACCAGCCTGATGATAGTATACAAATATTGACTGTTTTGAGTGCTACATGTATGGTTAAAACTACGACACCTGAGGTGATCTGTGGACGTTCTATTTTCCTGAGGGGAAGCCGTGGGAAAATTGAAAGGTCCGGGGATCACCCAGAGAGTAGTAGTCTTAACCATAGCATGAGTAAAAGCAGTTAATATTTGTTATGTTATACCCAATACGATACACTAACAAAGAAGTCAAGGTACCAAGATGCTGCCGTTGCTCTTGGTATAGTACACTGGTTGCTACGGTAGAGTATATTAGTTGCTACGGGTATATGAAATTGGTTGCTATGGTTATAGTGCGGTCTTAGTACTACTAAACACTTAAATCATACACTATTAGACACAATCGTATTAATTGGGGAAAGCGAAGCACCTGGAGCGACGCCTAATCTGCATTTTATTGTACAGAGAACAACTGAGATTTACAAAGTAAATGTAAATAAATCTTTACGCTTGAATACAGCGGCCTACTTTCAATCCAACGATCAAACTATCGGGATACCGTAACAATCGCCGCTAAAAAACGTTAGAGGCATACAAAGCCGTCCCAAAATGTCGATGACTATAGACATTCCGCTAACAGTAGAGGCATACAAAGCCGTCCCAAATGTCAAATGACTAGACATTTCGACTCACTTCATCAGAGAACACGACGTCCAGGCAAAAAACAGAGATCTTTAAAATTCCTCTGAAAAACCTGTGCCCAAAAACTTTCAGTGCCCTCCTCCGTGCAGATGTTGGACTTCACCCATGGCATGCCAGAATAATATAATTATGCAATATTTAACATAATATTAAAATTAATGATAGCAACTGACTGAAGTGCTTGCTAGAACTGACTTACTGGACCATTGTCCCCTCTATTTAACCTCACTCACTAGCACCTATTACATAATAGACCCCGTTATACACCCGAATGCATACCCACTATGCGTTACTCGAATACCTAAGACAATTATTTCCCGCTATACAGGGAAACGCGGGAAATGTTTAGTCTTAGTACTACTAAACACTTAAATCATACACTATTAGACACAATCGTATTAATTGGGGAAAGCGAAGCACCTGGAGCGACGCCTAATAGAACACGCCAAAGCAAGAGCCAATAAAAACAGGATATTGCAAAATATAAGTCCGACCCATTTACTTGAATAGAAATCTAATTATGAACTTAAAAGTTACAAGCCAAGACCTTGGGTAACCCTTAACCGCTTTTCCAGCGAATCTTCAATGTACCCATCTTTGCTCTCATCCCTCTTCCAGCGTCCATGACGCTTGAGACAACGGTCTCGTACATCATTATTAGCAGCTGCCGTTGCCCCTCCCGATCTAAGGGAGTGTATCCCAAAATTACTTTCAGGTGCTACAGACGTTAACAATTTAATAATACACTCTCTGGCTCTGGAATAACTCAACTGTTTGTTTTTTGTGATCAATTTCGAAACACGTTTTGATCTAAATGCAGGTTTAAACAAAAATTGTGTGGATACGGTACTAATGTTTGCTACCTTCAAAAAACGTAACATCATATTAAACGGACAAGCAGAAGTAGTACCTTTAGCAATTAAAACTTGATTGCCTGCTCTGTATTGGTCGTTTTTACTCTTATTAATGTTAATCGTAAAATAATCCGACTGAATTGACAAATCATTACAACAAATAGAACTTAGCTCATCATAACGTAAAAAACCAGCAAAAGCTGTAGTTATCATACACAAATCCCGTATTAATAACACATCTTGGCTAACAATAAATTTGTTGCAAAGCTCTATCAACATGTCCGAGGTAACAACATCTTTCTTAACAGTTTTGCGACCCGTGAGGCGCTTTGCAGACTCATGAAGATTACGGATGAATGCATTGTTCGTTGGATTTGTCAAACCGTTCATATCATGGGCCCACTTGATGCCGTATATTACTGACGAAATTACATGATGCGACGAACCTGCGTCAAGCAACTTTGTCAGATAAACTGCCACGTGTATAGGCTCTGCTGGCATGTCTCGGAAATTGTTCTGTTTGCAGAAATCCTGCCATCTCTTGAAAGAACCGTAATATTTACTGACGGTATTGTCGCTTCTTGCAGACACCATGTAGCCGCACATCCTCTCAGCCACGCCTGATTCAACAACACCAGCACTCCTCAGTGCTTCACTGACGCTTCGTTTCAAATGGATACCTGTAAAGAAAAAGCAAAGGGAAGTCACTTTACCTTTGCCCTGTAAAATCATCGACAAACCCCATTATACAGAACTGTATACAATGATCTAAATGTCACCGACTGGCGAAAACAATGATCGAACAAAACTGCCAACTGGCCAAACACTTTCAAACAAGGCCAACTGGCTGTCAATGCCATAATTGGGGCATAAAACTAAACGAGCTGCAAACACTGCAGAACAGATCGAAGAAAAGATATTACTTCACCTCACTTTCGTCACTGACATAAATCAGAAAACAATTTTCAATGCAATTAAATTGAACTTCAACGGGTTAACTGCAAAAATTCCGTTATTACCGCAGCCTTTGCGAATTAAATTCCGCTGTGGTAAAATTTCCTTTTCGGCAACAAAACTGTGAAACGAGCCCGTCTCTGAAACTAAAACAGGCCAAAACGGAGCTGATTTCCAAATAGGAATGACAAGGGTACCGAACGCCTTTTCACTTTCCATTTTCTTCAAAACTTCAAAAATAAGCCTTGGAGGCGGCACAAGCCAGTTACACACAGTTGACCAATTTTGACTGAAAGCATCTACCCCCTCAGTACCGGGGGACCAAAACCTGGAATTAAACCTTGTGCAATGCGTGTTCAAATGCGATGCAAATCTATCAATAGAGTGTGGGCCCCATGCTTCATCAAGATATGCAAATACCCACGATTGGATCTGCCAATCATCACTATCTGGTGTTCTACTGAGTGTATCAGCCATTACATTTTTTGTTCTATGAATCCATTCTGGATCAATAACTATACCACTTTGATCACAAACTTTATTGATATTTAGAGAGATCTTTTGCAGATCGGCTTTTTTGCTACCAGAATTTATTATTCTTTTCACATTTTGGTTATCAGTAAACCACTTAACTGTTTTGTTTTCTAAAACCTTGATATTACTTTTGAGAACTCTTTCGACTGCTACAGCCTCTCTCCAACTGGAACTATGCTGAGCCTCTTCACTGTCCCATGAACCTACGACCTCTGTGCCTTTAATTAAGGCTCCCGCACCAAGGGAAACATATCCGCCATAACCGATCGCGGATGCATCACTAAACGCTTCAATTTCAGCATCAATATCGCATTCAATGCTTAAACCCTTATCATTCAAGGTCCGAACTTCACTTCTCCAAAACTTAATTTCTTCATAAGCCTCATGATCAACCAATACCGGGGCGTTCCAACTTGCCCTTGCATCAATACACCGATAGAGTGCTCGAGTTTTTAACCTTACCAATCTACCGATTGAGTGTGTCAATGACATTATTTGGCCAACTGCCGAGGCTAAATATCTAGCTGGAACCAGATAACATTTGTCAGAAACAATCTGACAATTCAGCGAATCTAAAACCATTGTAACTCTATCAATTCTAGCTGATGTAGCATGTAATGACCCCGAGGTCAAGTTCCAGTTGAACCCCAACCAAGTCACAATTTGTGAAGGTTCCCAAACGCATTTATCGTGAGCAATCAGAAAACCGAAATCTTCCAAAGACTTCTGTACAGTTTTACTAAATGCAAGAGAATCTACAAAGTTGCTGCAACCTGCCAAGCCATCATCTAAGAACATAATTACATTATGGCCCAATGATCTCCAGTACGTGAGCACTACTTTCATCAATTTTGTGAAAATGTACGGCGCTGTAGCGAGGCCAAACGGCAAAACATTGAACTGATAGTAACGATTTATACCATCTCTGACCCAAGAAAAGCCAAGGAAAGTTTTATGATCTTCGAAAATCTCTATATGATGATACGCTGATTTAAGATCAAATGCGAATAAAAAGTCGCCTTTCTGAAAGATCTGTTTAGCTATCGATACATCTTCATATTTGAACCTAAACTGGAGCAAATGGGGATTAATATCTCTACAGTCCAAGACTAGTCTGGCCTTACCGTTCCTGTTAAAAGCAACGGTTAGAGGATTGACACACTTTGGTCTTTGTTCAACCTCTGCAATACAACCTTTTCCAACGAGCTTATCAATCTCACCTAAAACAAATGAACCGTTCTCACGAGCTGAACTGTTGTTCTTTAAAACAAAGCTTTCCGGCAAGGTTCTAAATGGTATTATGTACCCCTTCTCGATGACTGCTTTAATATGTGCATTTGCATTGCAAAGATCCCAGTGTTTCAAAGAACCCTTTAATCTACCAACTGGTGAAGCCACCCCAAAATCTTTCACGGCTATATTTTGACTGACCGCTGCCTGATCGTACATAGACTCAGTTTCCTGAACAAATTCAGTACCACGTTCAACTGAAATTAAAATATCACTTATCTTGTCATTTATCTTGGGAGTTTGTCTCCTGTTTTGCGAACACTCGTACTTCCAGTGGCCCGGCTGGCCACAGTTGAAACACAACCCCGGCTTAGTCGATTTGGAGAAGCCACTCGCACTGGTTTGAAGGCTGGCTGAACTAGCCCGGTCAACCAGACGTGACGCTGGCCATGAAGAAAAACGGGAAGCTTTCTTGCTTCGTTTTGACTGCTCCAGCTTTATCTTTTTGGTAGCTCTGGATTCTGCCCGGTTAATCTTCTTCTCGTCGTCCGAGTCGGACGCCAGAGGATGTGATTCATACTCCATCACCACTCTCCAGCCTGACTCAGATGCGTCCGCCATTTTAATCAACTTTTGACGGTGGTTGATTAGGGTTATACCTTCGCTAATGTCCTTTTCAGACTGGGAAAGATCCTTCTTCATATTTGTTTCTGCATCTCGTAGTTTAGTAGCCACCTTTACGTTAAATTTAAACTGATCCTCACAGCTTTTGCGTTTGAAAATGTAACTATCATTTGTCAAAATGTTCTGTTGGATTTTGACCAACTGACTGTCGGAAATGTCTTTCTGGGAGTCACTAATTTTGGATTCGAAACTTGATAGCTTTGATGAAATAAGCACATCTAGCTTGTCTAGAAGGACTGCCTGAGAAGAAGCAACAGCATTCTGAACGCGTTCATCTATGTACTGTGCTTGTGCACGTGGATCCATATTTGCAGAAAAGACGCCTTCTAATGATAGCAACTGACTGAAGTGCTTGCTAGAACTGACTTACTGGACCATTGTCCCCTCTATTTAACCTCACTCACTAGCACCTATTACATAATAGACCCCGTTATACACCCGAATGCATACCCACTATGCGTTACTCGAATACCTAAGACAATTATTTCCCGCTATACAGGGAAACGCGGGAAATGTTTATTATGCAGGCGTGGCTTTTTTAGGAAAAATAAGATATATGTGAGCGCACTCTAAACCAATCACAATACAGAATCTCCAGTATTGGGTATAATAATCTTCATTAGAGGTAAAACAACAACATGACTGATGGACAGAGCATACAGAGCGAAATGTTCTTTAGAAATATCAGCCAAATTCGCTCTCTGCTCTCTAACAAAATGACAGAGCAGTTCATTCATGCTTTTGTCATGTCAAGGCTCCATACTGCAATTCACTCTCATATGGACTTCCAGCTTCCACTATCAATCACCTTCAAAGAATCCAGAACATTGCAGCCGGTATTCTGACACGCACAAAGAAGTGTGATAACATCATTACAGTCTTCAAAGCACTACATTGGCTTCCCGTTGAACACCACATAATATTCAAAATCACCATCATCATCTACCATTCTTTCAACAGCATTACACCCCAGATTCTATAACAATTCATATTGCCATACAAGCCGGTGCGCCAACTGCGTTCTAGGGATGCAAACTTGCTTGTGTCTCCATTTTTAAGGCTCATGAGTTTCTCCGTTGCTGCACTCCGCTTATGGAACAGTCTGCCAATAACCCTGAGAACACAACCTAGCAGGTCCTTCAGAACACACCTCAAAACTTACCTTTTCACTCAAACTTATCATTAACCTCTCAGGTCCAGCTCAGGGAATAGTTTTTTATGGATACCAGTGCTTTATAAGTATTTATTATTATAATAGACCGATCCATTAAGCCCCGCCCCTAAACTTATTGACCAATCACAGCATTGGCTCAATCACCACTGTACACGTGGGCAGCACAATGTGCGTCTCTTCAATGCCACACTGCACGACATGAATGGTGGCGTACCCTAGGCTGTGATTAGTCAACACGTATGTGGGCGGGGCTTAATGGATCGGTCTATTATTATTATACACAGTCTCAAGTCACTGTTATCAATGTCTCAGACTGGAATGTTCGTCACAGGACTCAGTGCTTAACAGACATCGGTGTATGGGTGAAACCCCTCCATTGCTTCTCAGAACCATACACTAAGAGACTTAATACATACATGGTGTCATCAAACCATTATCTTAATGTTGTTGTATATAGTTATACATTGTTTATCTTTCAGTGTCTTTTATTTATTTATTTTTAAATGAATAAATTTAAACTTAGGTGACTCTGACTCACACTGAGGACATGAGAATTCAACCACAAGACTGGCTGTATAAGGGTTGATGAAACTTGCTTCTAAGGAAGCCTTGCAGTCTCGGTCAATAATAAGAAACCTGCCTGTGTTGAATTTTGTTTACTTAACATGAAAATACCACACAGGCTGATCACAATGTATACAGGCAAGACCAATTTAATGTTGACTAGCACTGGGTGCTGGTGAGGGGAAAAATAATAAAAACTAGACATGAAGTGTTATTGTCCTTTGGATAAAGACAAAGCTGAAATACTGTTCGGTTTTACTATGATTATACAATCCAGATCCTGAATGTGACCCTAAATTTGAGATAGATCAGGACCTTACACCTAACACAGACCCTTAATTTAAATTGAAATGTGCTTAAAACCCTAACCTTTAAGCTAATCTGACTTTGAGCCGAACCCTGACTCTTACACTGACTCTAAACCTAACTCTGACTATATAACATTGACCATCATCCTGACCCTAAGCCAAACTGTGACCCTGACCCTTGCTAAAAATTATTTATACATGTCATATCATTCGGGAGTTTTTCTTTTATTTTAAACTTGTCACTAGAGGGCGCTTTAACACTCAATGACATCCGATAGGAGCGGTCAAGTGGTGATAAAAATTGCCCTTTATTTTGGGTTATGAGCCAGAAGTCTCAACAGTCTTTCGGAGTTTATGTGATGTGGAAAAGTCAGGAAATATGACTTTTAACAATGATTTTAAACATGTAAAAAAAGGGTGCTGTTACAAATGATAATGTCATAAAACCTGTTTTTAGAAAGCTTGGTCCTCACTAATGATTCCATACACAGAGACTTTATCTCTTTTTTAAATTAGTTTTAGACCATTGAGAAACAAATATAATTTACCTAAACTTCCTGGCTGGACCGGAAGGAAATGTTAAGTGGGGTGAGGTTTTAAAAAGTCAGGTGTGTTGTAAGCTAGAGACAGCACAAAGATTAGGCCTCTATGACACGTGGTTAAGGAGATATGATTTTTCCTAAGTTTAGAGCTTTTTGGACCGGAAGGAAATGTTACATGTGCTGTAAGCTACAAAATGGCACAAAGATGACGACTTTTTGACATGAAGTTCAGAAGGTATGATTTTTTTAAAGCTTTGAGCTTCCTGTTTGGACCGAAAGGAAAGGTCAAAGTGGGATCATTTTTTAAAATAAAATGTCACGCGTGCTGTAAGCTACAAAATGACAAAAACATTATGACTCTTTGACATGTAGCTCAGGAGATATGAATAATACTTTGAATTAACGTAATTTGATACCTGGTGACGTCACGATGACGAAAGCATGTTTTTCAAATAAAGTTTTTTGTTACCTTCAAGATGGTGTAAAATTTATCCCCATGCCTTCGAACAAAAACCCTAAAAATACCAAGATTCTGCCCTTTGACGTAGATTACCACGTACTGAAAGAGGGCGCTATAAGATAATAATTGATCAATGAAACTAACGTCTGAGAACACATGAAGTTAAAAACGCTAGAAAAATAGCGCTACCCCAGCGCATTATAACTTCTTATATTATAAGTTTGAAGTTTTTCACCAAAAACAGGTGTATGGGAGTTTTGCTTGACAAATTGTATTAACTAGCAATTAATCGTCTAATTCCATTTTGAAAGTACAAAAATACTTCAAAACATCCAAAATAAAAAATTTCCAAGTAAATTTCTAACACTGATTATATTGTAAAACTGTCAATAAAAAAACTCTCAAAAGTTGTATATTAACTGCTTTATTAGAAGTTTAATTGCATCTGGTTTGCCACACTATTTCTATGGTTTGACCCCCAATTTACCCCTAAAGCCGCCCTCTTGCAGTAAAAATAGGGCCTATTTAAGTGACCAAACGTCATGCAATCCTCACTGTGTATAGCACTGCGTTCTAGCAATGGTGCTCAGATTTACCAACTATCGGTTAATTACAATGGAGATACAAAGACCTTGGATTAGTTTTAATGGTCTGGAAAAACTCTTAGTAAAAGCATTCGTGTTTACTAAATGATTTATGAGAACACATGAATATTTATAAACGCTGCAAAATAGCGCCACCCTCCGCACAAATCATGTTATAAATTTTTCACCACAGGGAGACTAGGGAGTGTGGCGAGAAAAACATTTTTTTACGTTGAGAATAACCATTTTTGCTCCCACACGTTCAAACTTATATTCAATTATGAGCTGCGAACTTTTGCGAAATCTCCCACAGCTATAATGGTTAATTATAGTGGAAATACACTGTGCTTTGATTAGTTTTAATGGTCTGGAATAACTCTTAGTAAAAGCATTTATTGTTTTCTTAATGATTTATGTTTATAGGAAACTAAAACTTAACTTTTATGTTTGAAAATTGTGATTTTTGACCTACCAGATAATTTCACTTTTTGAGCCATATCTTTTGTATAGGGACACAAAACACACCATAAGTAACGTCATGATGACGTGACAGACACAAGTTATGTAAAATTGCACATCTTCAACTTCCAACAAGTCTATAACTGAAGAAATTAGAAACTATTTGGTAACTACATTACCTTTGCGCTGTTAACAGATTACCAAAAAAGACAACCTTGTATTGCACTGTCGAACGCTAACAATCATGTCAGGCTGGTAATTCCATTGTTCAACCTCCCTCACAGAGGCACCGTGAAGTCACTACAGCCAGAGTGCTTATTAAAACAAAGAGTCATAATGTCAGACAGAAACATGGTTGTTATTATGCAGAGGGTGTGTCAAAAGTTATTAGATGTTCCTTAACTCATATCTAACAGTTCTTAAACATTGTTCCCGCCTAAGCCCATGAAGCTCTTATTGCTGCATTACACACCTATCATTCATTATTTACTGCCTTGTAAATAAACATAACAATCCACAAACTGTGTAGGCCAACTATTGGAAAGAGTACAAATAAGTATTTTTATTGTGATATATATCTTGGTATGTTTTCCCATCTCATCACTAGTAATAAGATTATAAAGAAAGACAATAACTTATTGTTCATACACAGGTTTTTCCGTATAGGGTAGACATTTACAGTGTTTGTGTATTCTGCGGAAACAAACCATAGTAACATAGATATGGCTTGAAGGGACACGTTGCCTTTGGATTGGGCGCTTTTGTGCTATAAAAAGTGTCCGTTATGAAAAGAATATGGTTGGAAAGATAACATATAATGATTCATACAAATATCCTTTGAAATTGTGTGGTTTTTGGTTAATTTCGTGACAGAATACTTTCTGGTTTTTAGAGTGAATACACAAGTTGTGCACCTAACGAGATTCGTGTTAGAAATAGTATAACACGTTTCTCAAAATAACGGTTGACTGATGTGACAACACTTGGTACAAACCAAACACAAAATACACGTTTTCTTACAAGATAAAATAATGTCAAATCTAGTAGAGATTTCTGTATTGTTGGCACTATAAAGAAACCTCTAGTTTTTCTGTTATTTTATCTTCGTAAGATAACATGTATTTTGTGTTTGGTTTGTACCAAATCCACTCTCAAAGAATTCAGTCACTTACAACACTTTGAAAGAGTTAAACGTAACTCAATATTGAAGAGTTGAGTTTAAAGTATTAAAAGTTAAATCTCAGCTTCTGAAACGGTAGTTTGACACTTGTATAAGTTGAATCTAACTTTATAAAAGTGTTGTCTCTGACCGATCCCTTTAAGTGTTGATTTAACGCTTTCGTTTTTAGAGTGTACAATTGTATGTTTTGATATCAACCAATGCTAAAAGTTCAGTATTAAAAAATACTCAAAGAATGTCTAAAAGTCTTTCGACCTCTCGAAATCCAATCAAATATTTTCCTGCCAACTAAACTTGTCTTTTCTTTTCAATTTTTGGCAGGTTAGCCGTTGAGTTTTTGAGCTATGCTCCTCAACATGAAAACACCCCTATGAACGAGTAAACTGACTAGACTTCATCTTGGGAAAAGGGGCTCTACATTAGTAGGGGACCCCTGAACTGCCGCTTACCAGGTTGTATCGTAAACTCGGTTGTGATCCCTGGTTGTACGGCAGTTTAAGGTTGTATGTCTTCTGATTGGCACCTCCCGAACAAAGATATTGACAAAATGGGGAGACTCACCATTAGGGCTAGATAGCTTATTTGGTAGAGCACCGCCACGTTAATTCGGAGGTCGCAGGTTCAAATCCCGTTCTCGTCAATTTGTCTTTGTTCACCCCCAAATTGGTTTAGAATTGATTCGTTGGGTAAACCATTTTAAGGTGATCAGTATTTTGCACATCTCACACATTGGCATAAATTACATTACCATTATCTTGAACCTTTTTTTTATAACACTTATACATAAAGTCTTCGGTCACGTAGACAATAAGTCTTCTGTCAGGTAAACTTCGGGGTATAACTGTGGTGGCTGCAGGCTTCTTATCGGCAAGGGGGTCCTCACTAATCACTAAACTAAATTTGAAATCTGTTCAAATATTTCTGTGTCTTTGATCCTTAATATGTCTCCGTAGATAAAGATATATTTACAAGACATTCTAAATAACCTGTCTGTATGATTTTCTCATCCTCTTCCACTCAGGGGAATTTAAATATGCACAGTTCTTTCATAGCGCTTTATCGCCCTCAACGGTAATCTCAAAGCTCTCATTATTTTTACGACAGGTTTGCAGAGCTATGCTTGAATTAAGTGCTTCCACTTCCAAAATTGATTTTTTTTTTATAGATTGGCAAATTTTCCCCCTTAAATTTGCAAAAAATTCCATAGATTTTTCTTGAAATTTTCTTAGATAATTGTTACTTAAATGTAGTCAAAAATAAAAATCACACAACAACTACAACTACATGAAGTTATAGATAGTAATAGTATAACTTTATTAGTATGACAATGTATTACAAAACAACGTAAGTGTGCCAAAGCCACCTTCCAGAGAGGAAAACTGACCAAGACGACAGAGTTGGACCTTGACACTGTCACTGAAATCAAGGAGGTAGAACAAGAAGGCACATTCAAGTACCATGGAGTAAATGAAGGAGACGGCATACAGCATGCAACCATGAAGGAGAAGATCCGGAAAGAGTACTACAGAACAGTGTGTATGATACTGAAGAGTGAACTCAATGCAGCCAACCGCTTTGAAGCTATCAATACCCTAGCGATACCTGTAATGACGTACAGTTTCAATATCATCAACTGGAAACTGTCTGACATCAAGAGAATGGATGCCAAGACAAACAAAAATGCTGACCATGGAGAAGATGCACCACCCGAAAGCAGATGTTGACAGGATATACCTATCAAGATCATCTGGTGGACGAGGCCTGATCCAACTTGAACTGTCCTTGAAGACTAC
The DNA here is from genome assembly GCA_911728455.2 of Marthasterias glacialis. Lineage (NCBI taxonomy): Eukaryota > Metazoa > Echinodermata > Asteroidea > Forcipulatida > Asteriidae > Marthasterias > Marthasterias glacialis. Next base: position 10,009,331 of record OU452238.1, on the reverse strand, counting down.
CACCATCGGGCTAGATGCATATCTGACAAAAACTAATGACCCACTCCTCCAAATAGTGAAAGAACATGATAACAAGAAAAAGCTCTACTCAATCAAAAAAGATGCGACAAAATTCAAGAAAGAGCTTGACTGTCCCGAAATCCAACCATTGGTCAATGAAGTATATATTTTCTATGCAAGACGAGTAAAGCAGAAAACAAAATCCATGGGTCAAGAACAACGTTGGAAAACCTTGGAAGACAAGGTGATGCACCGAAAGTACCCGAAAAGGACGAATGAAGCAGATGTAGACCAACAGAGGACACTCCTATGGCTCAGAAGTACGAGAGTCTTGCCACAAGATCATTTCACCATCGCATCATCAAGGATGGAGAGGAACCACAATGCAGGATCCGTGGTAAATACGAAGAAACAATTGATCAAATTGTTTCTAGTTGTCTAGAACTATAAGCGAAGACAGAATACATACATCGACATAATAAGGTATAGCGGCATACCTTCGCTGAAAGATCTGCAACACAGTGGTGTACTTACGAGTGAACGAGAAGAGAGAAAAAGAGGAGGAAGAGGGAGAGAACGAGTGAGGGGGAGAGGAAAGAAGAAAGGAGGGTGCAACAGCCTGTTACTTTGATGCAAGGAAGAGCCTGCCTAAGGTGAAGCGAGTAAAGAGAAGCTGCAACTCTGATCACCCAGACGTTATTGCAGCACGGAAGGCAGTTGAGGAACAACATGAGGCCTACACCATGAAGAGCAGATATGAGCAGCTCAACGAGAGCCTCAAGGCGGCCAAAAAACAGCTATTTGAGGTATATGACAGGCTGAAAGAGGAAGAGTTGGAGCTCAGAATCGAGGAGGTATATAGCGGTAGCTCGAGAGGGCAAGCAATATGGCGAGGCATGGAGAATAGTGAACGAGGTCAGAGGCAGGAAGAGGTTGAAGGCAGGACTAGTCAAGGGAAACACCGGAAGACTGCGTGAAGACATGGTTCACCCACTTAAAAAAAATGCTGGGAGACACTCCTACTGTGACTGACGAAGATTCGGCAATCGGGGACGTGCTCACGAACGTTGACATCGATGACTGCCCCTTCTTGATGGGAGAGCTATGGATCGACAAATGCACTCTCAAAACAACTTGTAAAAAAATGTTATGTAAATAAAGTTATGTAAGTTATTACCGATATTAAGTAAAAGTTGTTGAAAAAACAATACTTAATTCTTACGTAAACCAAAACATTCCCAATAAACAAGTAATAAGAAAAAAATACACATGTTAAGTAAAAGTTACTTAGTGCTCAGAGAAATTTCCATTTATCGTCTTTAACGTGTAACAGTTTACATGTGTGAAGAAAAGCTTACATTCTGAATGTGTAAAGTTTACCCGGCGGGGTGTGATACACGTGGTTTCGTACGTTGTTACATTTAAGCTGTGCACAAACCAAGATGGAGAACTCAAATGCTGCAGAGCTCTTGAGAAAATGGGGATTAGAGCAGCTGATCCAGACGTTTCAAGGTAAAACAATTCAATATATGACAAAAGTAGAGTTACTTGTCAGTCAAGGATAGACCTAGACTATTTTAGGGGTACACACATTTCTTATTAACAATTTCAGCGACGATTACCCTCGGATATACCTTCGAGTGTTATGTATGCAAGTTTCGTGTCCAAAACATGCCTTGACAAGCTTTGGTGTGTGACCTTTGAACTCTATAAAGTTCTGTCTTGTTTCAATAGTATTGTACAATGTACTGCTTTTGTTTAAAAAAATAAACAAGTCATCCTTGCCCTCACAAAGCCAAGGTTATCAAAAGTGTAAAGCTCATTTACAAATGAATTTTCCTTTTTTTATTTCTTATATTTGTGGTTCATGCTTTTTTTCAGAACAAAGAAAGAATCTTGCAGTATTCACATTGCCACTGTTGTTCACCGGGCGACGAAAGTTGAAAGGGGGAAAGATTTCCACCAGTGAATCAACTTCTTCATTTATAGACTTCCAGTGTGTAAGTTCTGTGTTCATTATTATTGTTATTGATTGGAGATACTCGAATTAAAGAATATTTCATAATTAAAAGTAAACAACTTATTTATTAGACTACTCCGGCTCAAGTCCAATTCCATGGTAATTTATTATAAAGCAGCAATGTAAATCTTATTGTAGTTTGTATTCTTTGTACATGGCTCCATGTTTATGGTCATAAACTGAGCATCACAGCTAGTTTGTACTTTGCAGAGAAGCTACACGTAGGCATAGGAAGAAGGCACAATTTATTTGAACACTAGGGGAAATGAAAGTGTAAAAATAGTTTTATTATTGCTATAATGGTTATTTTATTTGTTTTTGCTGTTTGGGTCACACCACACACACAGCTAATATGATTTTATGTATTTCCTCAGGAGAGTACTGGATTGGACCACTACCTGTCTGATATTGATAAATCATCCAAGTCGCAACCATACATTCTCATCCTTGGGGGCACCTTACTGAAGCCACAGCAAGTGTTCGTCATTGTTGAACGCAAGGCACTCCCCCAGTCCTCCCTAATCAAAGCTTTGGACGTTTGCTTCAAGGCTTATTTCATCTTAGACTTAGAGTATCAAGACAGATGTGTTGGGGTTTGGGAGTTTATGGCAGCTATTGTTTTTGGATTACACAAAGGTATCCTCAAGTGCAACAAAATAAAAGAGTTTAGGGCATACTGCTTCTTCCAATAATGTTCTGATGGCCAGTTTTGTGATACTTTGTCCAGAAACCCATGCAAGCCCTGTGTCTATACGTGTAAGATGTGTTTTACTGCTGTTTTGTGTTATAGTTGGCAGTTTATGTTTAAATATTTATAAAAACATTCTGAATCGAAAATGTTTGGCAATGTTTGACAACAGTTTTAAAAAAAGGGGGGGAAGTTAAAAGTATTTTTTATTTTATATTTTAAACATAATCAATATTGTCAATAATCCTTAACATTTTGATAGAGAAAATATCCTTTATGTGAAACTCCATGTAAAACTATACCTTCTACCGATGCTATGTTTATCTGATTGGGTTTGTCCATTTTAATTTAAGATCATACCATTGAAAATAGTAGGTCTAAGACATGAACCTTAATCACTTGTCAAATCTTGCCAGGATGATTTTAACTGTATCCCTAATCTTATTTTGAATTTAAGAGTTTTCAAACAACATTTATATATATAATATTAAAACATCAAAACTTCCAAGAAAAACAACAGTAAACACAACTTTTGATATATCCAAAAAAATCATAAGATGCTTCAATTTGTGGGAATAAATTTAACTTTATGTAGTGGTCAGGTATGTTTTGCAGTACGACTAAAATATTATCAACTCTTTATTTTGTACTTGGAGCATCACACATCACTGAATTAAACAATTCTGAGAAAAAAACACTTTATTTGGATGGCCATTGGTAATTGAGGTGTTGTTTTGTGAAGGGACCAACTTTAAGGCTGACAAGATACATGTGGTCAGTACTTTTACAATTGATACACAAAACCACTTTTAAAAAGCAACATTTCAATCAGAACCAAAGATTTGTATAAAAGAAGTTGATTTTCTAATTTCACCCTTTGCTAAATGCAGTAGAATGGTTCACCCCCAAAAAAGTAATATCGAGTTTGGACACATACAGTACAAATTTGTGTTAACAAAGCGTTCTGTCTGTCTGTTCCTTAATTACGCCAATTATAATTATGGCATTAAGTACAAGCATCTATGGATGTAAATAAATAGGTTCAGTGCTGTAAATTGTTAATTGGATGTCAAGGTGATTAAATAAAAACAAGTTATGTTTCAATACAAATAAACCTCTGAACTGAATGTGTTTTTGTGTTTTATTTTGCACTCTTTTACATAAGTTTTATGTAAAATTAAACACAATTAATAGGTAATTACTTTCAGAAAGTACCTAGGAAAAAATTAAGATTTTACATTTTATTTACGTATATTTTACATGGCTTTTGTTTACTTAATTATTCGGTAAATTTTACAACACAACAATGAAGTAATACTTTACACATTTGACAAGTTAATGATTACCTAACACGTGTTGGGTAAAATTTTACTTAATCGCTGGCGAGTTCGTATGGTACATCTCAGATATGTAACATTTTACCCAACCTGTGTAATTTTTTTTCTGTGTGTGCTCTCTCAAGCAAGGGAAAAGTGCGGCCCAGAATATGACATCATCGGAAGTGTTGAGAAACTTCGAATGTGATGAAATCATGCTTGAGTTCTGCAATATGGCACTGATGGAGAACGACAAGCCAACCCCACCCAGTGGTCACTATCTAACATCGTCCCCGTCCCAAAACATGGAAACCTGACCTCACAAGACAACTAGCGAGGACTCAGTCTCACCTGCACCATGGCCAAAGTCTATAACCGGCTGATCCTGAATAGGATTAGAGCAGCCATCGACCCCAAGCTCAGGTACAACCAAAACGGTTTCAGGTAAAAACGTTCTATACCGTGGCAGAAATCCTAGCCCTCCGACGTATTATCGAGGAGGTAAAGAACAACTATCGGCGGTACTCACCTTCAAAGATCTCAAAAAGGCAAGATGATCAAAATATTGAAGGGGCACGGAATTCCCCCAGCTCCTTTGAGCCATTGAAGCCACATACACCGAGGTATCGCCGAAGTTGCCACCCCTGATGGAGTTAACGATGTGTTTGTGTTCTTGGCAAGAGTTCTGGCGACAGGCTGGCTCCGTACTTATTCATCATCGTGTTGAACTACGCTCTGGGACAAGCCCTCAAAGAACAAGAGGAGTTAGGCTTTACTATAATGCCTAGAAAGTCCAGAAAAATTGGTCCAACCTAGACTTCGAAGACGATATTGCTCTACTCTCTGACCAGATTACAGAGGTACAGGAGTTACTCAGCAGATTCGAGTCGGAATGCGAGAAGGTTTGACTCCATCTTAATGCCAAGGAGACAGAATACATGGCGTATAACATCGGAGACCATGCCCCACTTAAGATCTGTGGAGGTGCCTCCCTCAAGAAGGTGGACGACTTCAAGTACCTTGGCTTCAGAATGCAAAGCACAGAGAAATACATTAAGATCCGGAAGGCGCTTGTATGGAAAGCCCTCCACGACATGAAGAAAGAACTGGACATCTCAGCTACCTAAGGGTCTAAAACTCAGATTATTACATGCCACAATCGAAACAATCATGTTGTCTTGGTGTGAGTCTTGGACCCTCACCAAGTCAATGACCAAGTCTCTATTGGTTGCTACACCAGAATGCTACGCATGACAGAATGTCTCGTGGAGGGATCACATCACCAACACGGAGCTCTATACGGCTTCATCCCTCTACTGAGCGAGAAAGCCAAGGAGTGGCGGCTGAGCCTAGCTGGGTACTGCCTCCGACACCAAGAGCTACCGGCCAAAAAAGTCATCGTGTGGGAGCCCACCCATGGCAGGCGCGGCCGCAGACAACCCACCAAAACCATGCTCGGGACCGTGGTTGAGGACACAGGAGTGACGAACAAGGAGGAGCTAGCCAGTTGCATGCAGGACAGAGTTGTGTGGCATCTAGCCCGACCCAAGTCTGCGGCACCACATCAACTTGGGACGACTGACTCACTGGACGACACCATCTAAAATCATCTTTCTCTAGAGAGAAGATGCGGTGGTTCTGGGTAGCTCTCGAAACAGTACTCTGCTCACCTACAGGAGAATGATTTTCTGCTAATGCTGGAGCTTAGTCCTGATGTAAAAATTCTCTTTGTTTTCAGGTTCCACACACTAAACACATTCGACAAAGAAATCCAAACTAATCTTTTTCCCATGATCAACGATGTCTGGTCCTCACCCTCTACATACAATACCTCTCTTTAAGTCACAGTCCATCCAAGCACGGAACATCTTAACAGTGAACACAAATCCAGCCAACTGACTACAACTGACTACACCAGCAAATCACAACATGTAACTTTCCAGCATCACAAGGTGTCCAGAGTTCTCCAGAAGAAGAACTGACTATACTGTTCAAAATGCCAAGACCTATCCATATTTCAACCCTGGTTGTTCTCAGAATCCAATATTTTGTCCTAGAATAGATTAACCAACAAACAAGAAAGTTCTTTTTGCATTATGTCGTGATTATTCTCTCCGAGACAAATTCACCAAAGCGTTCCTTCACATGTATTTGTCGGGAGATACCATTTTGCAATCTGTTTGGAATTTTTTGACATTATCGATAACATTAATTGCAAAGGGGTTTGATAGTATTTGTCAAGTCAGCTACATGTACATGTGTATCTTCTGCTGAGTTGGGTCATAGTCAGAAAAAGTAGGAAGAAACTATTACTAGTAAGCTTGCGGGTACAACCATGTAAAATAACTCTTTTGTGAGATGTGTTGGCTCTGAAAAGAGCCGGTGTGGTCTCGACGTTTCGAACAGTATACTCTGATCGTCTTCAGGAGAATGCTGGACTGCTGATGATGCTGATGGCTGGGAGGATGCACATGTTGGCGGGAAGGATCCAAGTTATTCTTGACCGGTGATGTGTGGCGGATGGCTGCTGGCTGAATGTGTGTGCGCTGGGGTGTGTCAGTGTTGTGTTGGGCTGCTGGTGGAAGAGTGGGCTTGAGTAGTGGTGACCAGATGTTGTTGATGAAAAAGCCGATGTCTTGTGGAACTGTGTTGTGTGCTTGTATTTCTATGGCTTCTCGTACTCTGCGTTGGTGCCAGTGCTGGACAGGAACGATGAGCTTGGTGTCTTTCCAGTTAATGCGATGGTCTTGTTCGTGTGAATGTTTGATGATGGCTGATTTGTCCAGATGACCTCGTCTGCCGTGTGCTTGGTGTTCCTTGATTCTTGTGGTGAAGTTGCGGCCGGTTTCTCCGATGTATACTTTACCACATTCACATGGAATGCGGTAAACCCCAGCCTTGTCCTGTGTGTCTTGTTGGTCCTTGTGTGTTTGAAGTGATGCTTGAATCTTGTTGGGTGCCGTGTGGAAGATCTTGACTTGTGCTTGGGTGAAGATACGCTGGAGCTTGTGGGATGCGTGGCCGATGTATGGTAGGGTGATGGTTGACTTGAACTGTGGTCGTTCTTCTGGAGGGAGGCTTGGCTTGGGCGGGCTTAAGTTGAATCGTTTGTAACCGTTGAGTTGAAGTGATGTCTTGATGTGGTGGAGTTCCTGTTTCAAGCTGTCCTGGTCACAGGTGCTGAAAGCACGGCGGACCAATGTGTTGTGGACTGCAGACTTGAAGCGTGGGTGATGAAATGAAGCGCTGTGTAGGTACCGGTCTGTGTGGGTCGGCTTGCGGTGAACTGTGTGTGAGAGGGTGCCGTCTTGTTTGCGTGTGACTTGGACGTCTAGGAAGGAGATGGTGTTATTTTCTTCTGGTTCCATAGTGAATTTGATGAGCGGATGCTGGTTGTTCAAGTGAAGGAGGAAATCTTGGAGTGCCGTCTTGCCGTGAGGCCATACCACAAAGGTGTCATCAACATAGCGGAGCCAGAGGTTGGGGCGAAGATCAGCATTTTCCAAGGTGTCCAATTCTAATTCTTCCATGAACAGATCTGCTAGGACCGGGGATAGAGGAGATCCCATGGCGGCCCCAGAGGTCTGCTCATAGAACTGGTCTCTCCACTTGAAACAGGATGAAGACACACACGTCAGGAGGAGGTCGTGGACTTGATCAGGAGTGAGACTTGTACGGTCTGTGACGGTAGGATCGGCTTGGAGACGTTGTTTGGCGATGAGGCACGCTTCTTTGGTTGGTACGTTGGTGAAGAGGGAGACGACGTCAAAACTCACGAGAATGTCAGAAGGACGAAGTTGAAGGTTCTTGATGATTTGGACGAACTGGTCTGAGTTGGTGATGTGGTGTGGTGTGAGGCCTACCAGTGGGTGGAGGATCTTGGTGAGATGCCGGGCTGTGTTATATGTAGGGGAACCCCTGGAAGCAACTATAGGGCGGAGAGGCACATCAGGCTTGTGTATCTTGGGTTGTCCGAAGAAACGAGGGCAGGAGGATGCAGATGGCTTGAGATGACGGTACGTGGGTGTGTTGATAACTTGAGACTGGTGGAGGGACCGGAGCTGAGTGGTGATCTTCCTTTCGATGGCCGGGATGGGGTTTCTTGGGAGGCGTCTGTATGTGTCAGTTGAGAGGATGTCTGTCACCTTGCGGTCATAATCCACGGTAGACATGACCACGGTGGCATTCCCCTTGTCGGCTGACATGATGTGGATGGACTTGTCACGATGGAGAGTTTTGATGGCGGAGATTTCTTGTTTGCTGGTGTTGGACTTGGGTAGCTTGGCGTTCTTAAGGGTTTGCAGGATCTCGATGCGGACTTGATTAGCGGCTGTCTTGTCTAGATGTTGGAGTGCTGGTTCAGTGGACTGGATGATGTCTTTGATGGGTATCGAGCGGGGGGTGAGGGCGAAGTTCATGCCTTTAGATAGGATCTTGGTTTCTACCGGGCTGAGACGTCGTTGGCTAAGGTTCACAACTGTGTGTTGTGTGAAGGCCTTAGCGCTACGGAGGTGTGGTTTGGTAACAGAAGGTCGAGTGCCACGGTTATCTCTTTTGTTAAAATCTCTTTTGTCTGTGGACTCGACTGTTTTGTTAGACCAAAGCTGGGAGAACTTGATGACTTGTGTCTTGCGGGTAGACTGGAAATGGTGTATGGTGGTGGCTTGGTTGAGTTCTTGGATCTTGGAAAAATCTTGTGTGTTGAGGGTAGACTGTAGAGATTGTCGTAGAGTAGAACAGTCTTGGTCCAACTGGGCTAGTTGTGCTCTGGTAGCGGTGATACGTTCTCGGAGTAGTGCTACACTGGCGCGATGCAGTATGTGCTTGGAGCGGTTGGTGCAGATAGGGTCATGGAGTTGGAGGCCTTGAGGTATCAGGTCAGCATTTCGGCAGCGTTTCAGGAAAGTCAGGCTGTTGATAAGCTTGGCACGTTTGATGGATGTTCTTTCCAGTGACTTTAGGTGATGGATGCTAAGCTCTCCGTAGAGCGAAAATAAGTGATGTTTGAAGCTTTGCATGGTGTGGGAAATAGGAAGAAACTATTACTAGTAAGCTTGCGGGTACAACCATGTAAAATAACTCTTTTGTGAGAGTTATTTTACAAAAGAGTTATTTTACATGGTTGTACCCGCAAGCTTACTAGTAATAGTTTCTTCCTATTTCCCACACCATGCAAAGCTTCAAATGTCAGAAAAAGTGTTTAAAATGGCTGTCAAAGGGGTTCAGGGTGCGTTTTTTGAGAGAAAAAAAAGACTGCCACCCATTTGCCCACTGATAATTGAATGATGCTAACATTTCTAAGCATTGAAATCATCAACTAGGGCCTAATATACCGCTAAATGTAACGATTTATGATACCCACCAGTTGACTTACGGAAGAATGTTCTAAAATGGTTGCCATTTTGAAAAAAAATGGCTCACATTTTTTGACCACTGGTAATTGATGATATAAAACCATTTAACCATTGACCTAATTAACTAGGGCGTAATATTAAACCGCCAAAACTAGTGTATTAGGATACCCTACAAGTTGACTTACAGTAAAAAGTTTCAAAAAACGCCGGCCATTTTGAAAAACAAGATGGCCGCCGCCTATTACTTTGCTATCATTTTTTTTAAATACCCTTTGTAAACCATCGGCGTCATCAATTGGGTTGTAAGGCACAACAGTTTGCAAAATATGATACCCACACATTGAGATAATAGTCAAAAAGGGTTCACAAATCAAAATGGCGGCCATTTTTAAAATCAACATGGCCGACATTTATTATTAAACCATAATAAACAGACATTTGCAATTTTTGTGTACCATTGACAGACCATTTGGGTTGTAAGTCTACCGAAATTGATGAAAAATAATACCCACAAGTTGAGTGATAGTCACAAAAGGGTTAAAAATGGCGGCTATTTTGAAAAACCAAGATGGCCGCCATCTGCAGCATCTAAATTTTGTCATCATGATTTTTCTTGTTTCTTAGGATTAAAATTAAGTATCTAGCAAGGTGGCATGTTCTAATCATTCATTGCCCAGGAAACGGAAAATCGACACAAGCTCCCTGACCATCAGTTATGCTATCGTGAGGTAGACGCCAATCACCACTCTGTGGTTCGTTCAAGAAGCATTCTGCATCGCGGACATGATGCAACTTGCAAAATGTTGCCGACATTATCGGTACTTTGTGCCCCCGTACAGTGCCGTGAGGCGAACAAATCGCCACTGCGTGGCTCGCACCACGACAACACCGGGCTCCCGGCAAAAACAGATTGGCGACATTTCTATAAATTATACTACTCCCGCCAGACTCTTTCTAAAAGGCAAGTTTGTCATCAGATGAACAATTACGATTAACCTGAAGACATTACTTTTATTCCTTATAGTACCCGTATATTATGTATAATTATTTAACAATTACAAATCATTGTGTGCCCGGCAAAAGGACGTTAGGGAAAGTTCCCGGCAAAAGGACGTAAACAATTTATGTTAAAATTTGTGTTTCAAGAATTATGAGCGGGAAAGTTTTGTAAATATGTTGCCATGCAAAAGTCATTATAGAAAGGTTAAATTCTGCATAGGGAATGGGGGCACATGTCTTCAGGGTAATTCTAGCAAAAAACAAACAAAAATGATATATTGTTCATGTCAGGAGCCATTTTGTTGCTTGTGTCCTTTTGTTACTGGGACGAACCCCGGCAAAAGGGCGTAAGGCCTTACGCCCTTTTGCCGGGCACGACGAAATGTTCATTGTGTGTCTCCCGTAATTCACTCTGACTGGAATCGATTGGAAATACGATCGATTGGAAATCCAAAATTTGTTGATGCAGCACTTTTTATTTATTTTTAAGGCTTTATTATTAAGGCACGCATAGAGGGCGTGACAGCTGACTTTAAATAAATTGATGATGAAATTGAATTTGTGGATTGCGCGCAATCCATTGAAGCGGTTGCTGAGTAAGTTTATTAAAGGTGCACACCGGCTTCGTTGGGCTATTTGGGCTACAAAATAGGCTAATATATGAATTCAAATGTCTTTCAGGAATGGAGAAGAACGGTTCCTAAAAGAAACCATCAAATTTTGCCGTTTTCGAGCATTTTTCAAAAAACGATTTATCCGAACCAAAAAAGTGGTTCGGATAAATCACGTGACCTTTGGAGTTAGTTTTACTTCCAGCCGTATAAAAGTAAATTACTGAACCAAATTTAAATCCTTTTTTTTTTACAATTATTCATGAGTATTTGACAAAAAAAGACTTATGTATTCAGATTATCGATACAATTTGTAAATAATGATGAAAAATCGAACGTAATATTCACATTCAGAGGTGTCCGTGCAAACGAAGCGTGTCTTACGGCGCACCAGCGTGGGAGCTAGCGGAACGTAAACCTTGGGGCATATCCCGTACAGCCGGTGCCGTGTCTCGTGGGGCCAGAGGGACAAACTCCGGGGCATGAACTCCCCAGCTTGCCGGTCGGTCTAGCCGTAAGCGTGGGAGCGTATCGGAGGGGTAGGGAGCCAGACCAACAATTACGTTTTTTTACGAGGGTTTTAGTCTGTACCCCTAGCTATTATCCCCTAACTATTGTAACGTGTTGCCTGCGCTACGCACACGAGCGACGACGATGGGGAATGTTTATCCCATACAGCTGATCTATCTACTTCTATGATAGCTGTATAATGTCCACTCCCCCCCCCCCCCCCCGAATCGCCACAACAAAAAACCGGTGGCGGTGGCCGCGGCCGGCCAGTATAGTCATCGCCCGAAAAACGGGAGAATGCCTTCGCTAAAGCTGCCAGGATTGGTAATCCGTTTGCAGCGAAATTTAGCGGGAGGCTCGCTTGGCACATCATGACTGTTATTGGCCAAGCCAATGTGAAAAGATGGTCCAAGATTAGGGACACTACCATTAGTTTTAGACTGCAGCAGGCTGGTCACGATGAGAATATGAAGGATGTGGTCTTTGCCATAATTTTGATGGACATGTTTGTGTCATAGAACTGTATTGTGAATATGCCTGCGTATATTTTAATTCATGAAGACTCACATTTTGACAATATTTATGGTCCATCATGTCTGTGATGTCCACATTATGCCAAGCTTATTCTCTCCCTTTCTACATTTGAACACGACCTGACAACACAGATTAGTCATGGACCCAACTGGCATTCGTCCAAGTAATTTTTTACAACATAGGGCCTACTTGCGATATAATGAAGAAACGTTCTCCATTGCAAGTAAGTTCGTCCAGTTCGTCGTACACAGAATACACTGTCTGTTTATGTCTGTTTTTTTATTTACACGTGAATTTGTGCTTGATGGATATGAAGTCTGGATCCTCATGCCTCGTCATTGTAATAATTCATACATAAACAGAGCACCAGTCTGCTTACAACATTGCGCAACATTGTCACGTAAACTTGACAGTTGCAACGGCTGGAAAAGCGTATAAGCTGACCTTTGACCGGGTTTTGTTTTTTGCACATTTTTCGTTAATTACGTTATATTTTGATGATTTTTTTTTTAAGAACAACCATTTAAAAATTATTGTCTGTCATTCCACATCACTAAATTAGTTAAACAGTATGCCGGTGTGTACCTTTAAAGATTATAGCGCGCGTAAAGAGTTGAACTCAGAAACAATCCCTTCACATAAAGCATATATGTAAAAAGTGCAAAATTATAGGTACATTAAGCCGGTGGTCGCAGGTTCAAATCCCACTCCAGTCAATTTGTCTTTGTTCACCTCAAAATGTTTTATTATGGTTAGTTTTATATTCATTTTGTGTTACTTCACGATATTCATTTCAAATTGATTACGAAATTTATCTTGCTTGAAAGCAGGCTTATAGAATAAAACAAAGTAATAAAGATACACTCAAAAGCCACTTAAGAAGTTGCGGTTGCGTATGAAGTAGTCTCGGTTACGTACAGTTTCCATCTTAAAAGTGGAAGGTGTATGACCAATCTGTCTAACACTCTGAAAGTGACTCCAGAAAATGGCGGACTGTGGTTCTGCTGGTTGTATTTCCGAGAGGCAAATTTATTGTTACTTTTGTTTAACTTAATTAAACTTTTTTATATATTTTTTAAATCTCTACTGACTAAGTACAACACAGTATATGTGTTTTATTGCATGGACAACTCTTAAAAAGGGATAAGGAGAATTCCAAAAAGCAAAAGAGATTTGAAGGCAATGTGTCCCTTTAATGTAACGACAAGAATGTCAAAGTCAGTGTGACCTATTTGTTTGCCCTTACGCAAGTGATGGATGGAATTGTGGCTGCGTAGCAATCAAGAAACATAGGCGCCATGTAAGGAATGACTACACGGCATGTCACGGCAATTCACTGACGACTTGGGCTGCATGTTCTATTTATTATTTACCTACAATCAATAAGAAAAAACTACAATGTGTAGTGGATATTTTAGTGTTCTTGTTTCGTGACGACTCCCTCTTGTTGTTGCGCAAACTCCGGGTGGTACTTGGGGAAGGGGATGAGCAAGCAATGTGAGACTTTTAAGACGCTTGCGGAAGGCAGGCACAACGGTCCTTTTTGACAGTTCGGGCGTGTGCGAACAGTACTCAGTACTTGATCAAGGCGCGCCGGCCGGATTGTGTTTCTTGGGAATAGAGGCTCATGCATATTAATTTCCACACAAAGCCGCTACCACAAACTCCAGGGTACCCCACGACCACTGTGAGTGGATCCATACATTGTTGGTACAGTACACGTTCACGTATAATGCATGTTCATACAGTGTACAGGTGTGTTTGTGTGACTTTGTTGTCTCGCCTTTATGCTTCTGTACTTTCCAAAGTACAAGGCGGAGCTTATCATGTTAATTTTCACTTTAAAAAGGATTCTCATTGGTTCTTGTTTGACCTAACAACTTCTCAATACGATGTCAATCACAGCCTGTTGCTTACAATGTGTACACGTGTTCAGAAAGATACAACTGTAACTACGGGGCTGCCTGAAAAATAACTCATTTACTATATCCGGTAGGCAAAATTACTAATGTGTCATGCCCTTTAATGATTGCCTTCTCGAATATTATCATTCAACTTAAAGTGTACATAATTGTTTGCTTTTCCAAGGACATCATTGAAACTAGGCCTACTTGAAATTGGAGGACTGTCCCTGCTCTGAACGAATATCATTGATTTGTAGCTTGTCAACAGCCGAGATTTGACGACCGTTTATTATTTCTTGATCCAACCGTGATCCAACCATAGAGCAAGGAGCAGACTCTGTTCCCTGCCCTTTGATTCAACATTTCCCACGAAAATGCCATTTTGTCCACAAAACAACCAGCCTACAGCGTGCACATGTGTTGCACCACCACACGTGTACACGTTACTGTAGGGGTAAAAGTCCTTGCTCTGTGGCGAAAGCTACAAGCCTGTGATTGGCCATATAAAAAGCACCTCCCCCATCTTGCCTACAAAAGTCCATTGGAATTCCAACGGGAAAATAAAGAAACACATAGCCTAAGCTTTCGTTTACAAACACATCCAGGCTGTCGTCCTAACGGACTCCATGCGTGGACAGTGTGCGTGTGCGCGTGTGTATCCTGATGGACTCCGTGCACGACTGTGTAGGCGTGCGACTGCGAATCGTCCTTACGGACTCCGTGCGTGGATAACTCGGGGCTAAGGAAAAGCGCAAAGACGGCCTTGGTCAAGGCTATGCTCAGTATTGCACGTGTAGAAGGTACCGTTTTGCGCGATCAGCAAAGCACATGTTACGGTGTCCCGGAAAGATCATTGAAGACGGCATAAACTTAATGAAGTCATGATGACGTCATCGGGTGTTGAATTACAATAATTTAAAGATTAATATTTCAAAACTAATAACTTCTAAACCACACATTGGATTTTTACAATCTATACATCATCGGACAGGTCTTTGAAAAATGAACAAGAGTCATACAGAGGTGACCTCTATGCGACCTTGTCCTTTGATTGAAATCAGATGTTGAAGCCAAAAACTATTAAAAAGACATAATTTCAGGTTCAATGTATAATGGGTCATCATTTGATAAATTCAACCTTTGATGACGTCATTCACGAACACTTTGTTTTTGTAATTTAAAAAAAACTTATCTCTAGTTTTTTTAAGAGAGAGATTTGAACGCGTCTATTCTTCCAAAACCAACTTGACATTTCAAAACGATTTTTGTTGCACACTGTACAATTTTTGAATTTTACAAACCCAATACCAGTATAATTATTTTCCACTACCGTATATCTCCACTATAAATTGCAACATATGTTTTCTTAGTAAAAATGTTAGCTTAAATACAAATTTACAATTAAAAGGATGAAACCAATGATATAATTTAAAAAATTCTTTCGAAAATTACGGGCAAAATAGTGGAATGTTAGTTTCTCGAAATATTTATAGTATTTAGGAATTTCAATGTTATCAAGTTCAGTTATTTTACTTAAAAATACACCAAAATAAACTTCACACTAAAGTTATGTTTTAGGTAGCACCATGGATACCCCCCTTTTGTCCAGGGGTGGTCCATAGGATCACCCCCCCCAGATTTTTTGGTCCTTAAAAGAAAAAAATATGTGTTTTTCACTGAAAAAGCACCCGATAGCTTAGTAAATGAACAACATATTTCTAAAAATCCCTATCTGTATTTATTTGAACTAACTACGTAGAACATTAACAACACAGAGGGCATCCATAATGCAATCGAACATCTGCTCAGCGGCGTAGCGACCGGGGTGTGTGTGGGGGGGGGGGGAGGAGGGGTGGGGTGGTGGGGGGGGACTCGGTGTGACACCCCCAATATTTTTCCAAAGTCGGCATTTAGAGCCACAGTCGGCAAAATGTCAGTTTAATCCTTGTAGTGCAAGAAGTCAAACTTTGAATTATCTAATTTAATATTCTCGGCAACGTGCGGAAATCTACGCTCTGAAAACACATACAAGCCGTAGACCTTCCGGGGGCTTAGACCCCGGACCGCCCTTGCAGAATTTCCGCCCCTTGAACTTAATTAGGGGCATTAGTTTACATGTCCAAAATCAAAAACCTTTTATTTTCGGCAACTTGACGGCCTTTATTAGTCCTGAAAAAAACCCTAGAATCTAAGAATTGTTGCCCCTATAAACTCCAACAGTATAGGATTTTTCCCGAGTCCAAAAGTATTCAAAGTTTGAATTTCAAAATTAAACGTCTATTGTTGGCACTTGAAACCGTAGAGCGTCCGGCGGCTTCGCCCCCTGGACCCCCACTAGAATTTGTATCCATATACGAACAGGGGATTCGCAAAAAAAAAAAACACGTTTTTACTCGACATTTGAGGGCCATTTTAAACATTCGAAAAACTTCATGAGCGTTCGGGGCTGTGTGTAGGTGAGTCGAATATCATTGCGCTTTTACTTTCATTTGGTAATGTCAGTCGGCAAATCATACGCTTCCACCACCCCACCCCCACCCCTCTAAAAAAAAATGCCTTCGCTACGCCGCTGCATCTGCTGTTGACTTACATGTAACCTCACCCATGCCACCTTTGCTCGTGATATCAGTATGATTCCTTTTTTCCCATTACCATCCCCCCCCCCCCCACTTTTTACAACAAATTTTGTGATATTAGTGCTACCGGAAGCCTTACGTTTACAACTTTAATACATCACTACCATACATAGCTCGAAGTCTCACTTAACAATACTTGTTATTCACACAACAAAAGACATAATTATATATAAACCGCAGGCCTTTGAGTGAAATGCTCACCCATGCTCTTTCAAGTGACCCATCACTTAAAGAATTTGTTATTCTTAGTTATCACTGATGGCTTACCGATTTACAGACTTATTAACTTATTGCTCGGTTGCCATAGATTTGCCGAAGTAATATATCGCTCAATTGCCGTGTTATTGAATTAGTATAACATGCTGATGGTTAACACAATTCTTTGAACTAAATTTATTAAATCAACTTTAAAGGCTTATATGCCTAGCTAACTGGAGTAAAAGGTCGCCTTGTGGCGTAGAGTTAAAGGTTAACAAAAAAGCGCAGTACGCATACGTGGAAAGCCCATAGGAAGTATTTTCAAATTGAGGTTGGAAAGCAGTAACACTTAATTATGTAAAGTTAACAATAATATTGGCCATTGTTAAAGCGGTGTAATTGATTAGTGTCTTCTTACTTTTATTTGATTCGTGGGAATTAAAGTTGTGTCAATCTTCACTTGTGCTGAAGTCTAACTTAATGCGGATACACTCTAAAAAGTGCCGGGTCAGGTTGACCCGGATTTGGGTCCCAGGGTGACAAAATATCAAGGATTTGGCACCCTGGGACCCAAATCCGGGTCAATCTGACCCGGCACTTTTTAGAGTGTAGGCCTTGCCTACTGTGAAAGCTTTAGGATATCGCAAGTGGCTGTACCTCGACGTGCTGGTGAAACCTCGGACATAAATGAATGATGACAGACCTCATATTACTCCGGAAACTACGGTTCATAATGGAATAGATAAAGACATTCCACCAACTGTTCGTCAAAGCCAGCCAAACAGCAGTGAACTCCACCCATTCTGGGAAGACCGCCTCCTTATTAGAAAAAGTCATATGCATGAGTTTCACTTGGTAAAATGACCAGCTAAGGGCAAAAGCAAGGGTTACCAGAGAGATGACTCCTACAGCTTTTCCTCGGACACTCCGCGGGAAAGACCTTGGTTGTCCAGGGGTGCTAAGTACTAAAGCTGCCACCCGGGCGCGTCTGAAGTGAACAGCGTGCTGACTTGCGATTACAAGGAGCTTAATGTTCATCAATATTATGCAGACCAAGGGGATGATATAGAACGCTAAAACAGACGCAATACTCTGAGAAACGCTCCTTCCAGTGGTCAAGCAAAGTGCAGAACATTCCATGTATTTTATTGGATTGGAGATAGTCGTATATACCGCACCAAGTGTGCATCCAACCCACGCTATAGATGCAAAGCCGATGCTTCTCCTTGTGTTTAATATCATGGAATGGTGAAGTGGTTTAACGACAGCAATTAAACGATCGAAAGTCAAAATGCTGATCATTGTTATGGAAACAGCTGTGAAAATATAGAAGAACAGAAACGAAGCAACACATATCCAATCCGGAAACGGCCATTCACCTAATACCTCAGCTACAAAAGATGTTGCAGTAACCACTGTCACACCCAAGTCGGCAAGTGCCAGAGTAGTTATAAAAATCTTCGTGCTTTCCGAAAAATCTTCAACTTTTCTCGTAACAATGATAGTCAGGATATTTCCAACTAGAGTAAGGACGAAGTCAAGACCAATGTAGGTTGCTCGAAATGCTCGGTGGAGAGGCAGTCCAGAGACTGCACACTCCGATTGCAATACCTCGGATGGTTCTGTCATACTCTTACGACGTTACTGTCTCGAAAGGATGTGTGATGGTCCAGATAATCTTCATCTGAAAGCATCGAAAATAAAGTGCCGACTAGTAATGATTTTCTTCTGTACCCACAGTTGTTCTTCAGTCGTTCCGGATACGAGGCTTTCGATGCCAATTTTGATCAACCTGTCTCCAATCAACACTGAAGTAGTCCTGTAAAACAAACGGAGGTTCCTCACGACCCAGGAAGACACACAGGTCGTGATATCATCGCAAAATGCAACGCCACTCGATATGACTGATAAAACATGATTGTTATGCACACGAAACAAGTGAAGACAAGGGCTTTACCACTTACTTTGAAGCTATGGCAACTCAGAAATGTAAATGTTCATAATTATATGAACTGCCTTGAATAATGTGATTTATTTAGGAGATGAGCATATCAACTTTAAGTTGTTTCCCAGATGTAATTGTCATTGATTGATACTTGTTTGGTTTTTCAAGATGAAGCACGCAGAAGTCCAGGGCATTGGTTGAATAATCAACGTTTTCGACATTTCTTTTCGGTAAATGATCAAAGAAATTATCACTTGACAATATGTGACCATTGAGTCAAAATGAGGAAAGTTTGTGTCTTATTGAGATATATAGGGACCCATATATATTTATTTATATATATATATATAAATGTTTTCTTATAGGTTCATATATTTTTGTTAAATGTGTTGGTAAGATTAAAATATATACATATATACATATATATATGTTTACATATATACATATATATAAAATATAAAAAATACCGGAATTAAAGTTAAAGAAAAAAAAAAAGAATTTGGCCCGTCAGGTGATTCCTATTGCTTTTTTCATCAGCAATTGTGAGTGTTATTGAGTAAACATCTGCGTGAAGAAAAGCCTCTTAAGTTATTCAAACATTTGCTGTCTTAAGTCTGTTTACATGATTTTATGTATCATCAGGACTAAAGCTGACATATGGCCCGTGTTTATCTGTCATTGTCAGGGAAAAAAACAAATAAGACGAGTTGGATTCCACTATTTTAAACAAGAGCTTGTAGAAATATATTTACTGAGTGTCTGTTAATGGCTTTGCTTAACATTTTGAAGGTGACCAATTTAGAAATACATTTTCACAGTGATTCATATCAAAAATACCGTCACCGTATAATTAGAATACAGTAAAAAGAATGCAAAATATCGCTACAGATTTAATGTTTAAAATTCTTGACGAGACTGTAGTCTGAGTAAAACTGCCAATGTCAGCATTTTCATACCATCGGTCGAAAACGTGATCAACCGGTGGTCAATTGTCTCCGTATGACGCAATTGCTTGGTGCAATCATTCCAACCAATACTATAGGGCTGTCATCTGTTTATTACATAGCTTTTTTTTTCACTGAAATTTACACTTGAGGTTAGTGTAAACACGCTGCAATTATTGTCATAAAAAAGCTTAGATTTATGTGTTGGCAGACTTGGGGACACTCTTTTGGAAGAGGAATCAATACACATTAGGAAGGGAATACGGTATGAACAACAAACAAACAACAATAAACAGAAACAAACTGGGCAATGTCTATCGTGCGGTTGTGAATGCGCCCTTTTTGTGGGTGGGGGCTGCTAACGTGCAAAATGACAAAAGTCTCTGGACTCATGTAACATTTTTATGTAAAGTAGACTGTAAATTAAATAAGAGTCCTAAAGAATTGGGAGAATTTTGAGACGCTGGCGGCAGCAGACACAACGGTCCTTTTTGAGAGTTCTGAGTATGTGCGCTGCGCGCGAGGTTCTGAGTCGTGAAAAAGGACCGTCCTAAAATCTCCCATTACGTTGAGAACCAAACGCCGTCGCATTTTAAGTAATTTGAGTAGTTGGATTAGGAGAAGATAGTTTTGCATGGGTGAAAAAGAAATGTACCTGCATGCCGGTACTTCTTGTGTGAATAATAGTAATGAGAAATTTCCTCATTTGAACTGTAAATTAGTGTACCCTTTTCCAATCAGAAGCGAATAAAATTAATCAATAAATTGATTATAAATCGATCCGACCTCGCATTTTCCGGGCATTGCTAGATCTGCTAATGAGTGGACAGGTGTTTTGTTCTCATGGGAATTAAAAACAAAATAGTTTCTAAATCAACTAATTACATAACTTGTTTTAACCATCACCTACTAAGTAAAAACCTAAGAATTTCACAATTGTTGCCGTTAATTTACCGTTTAAGTAAAGACAACTATGCAAGTGGTAAATATCAGATGAATTTGTAGTAATGTATCCATGGTTTCAATTAAAACATTTGTAACTGTTCGGGCATACCCCCAGGGGACATATGCGCATGGGGCGGAATGGTTTGCCCGAAATTTTACACAGACAAAAACACAAGTACCAATTTCTAATGAAACGATGGGTTTTGGTTTGTTTTCTTGCTATGCGGGAAAAGACATGTTATCAACAGACGAAAATAGCTTTGCTGTAATAATGTTTCTGGATATACATATACGTTTGTAAATGTTAAAATTTATTTTCATTATTTATTTGATTACTTTTTTTTCTGAAGAGCTTTTTTTTGTCTACGTTCATTTGAAATTTTAAGTTTAATTTTCTTTAGTTTTCTATTTTACTTCTTCACAAACACTGTTTACTTTTCCCTAATTCAGCCCCTGGCTGCCGTGGAAAATGTTTTTAAGTAATAGTAAACCAAGTTCTCATTAAGAGGCTGTGGTTGCAGAGAATTGATCCATACTTGGGGAGGTAAGGGGTTCTCTTGAATAAAATTTACCACCGTTTAAAATTTGAAACAATTAAACTGACAAAATATGAAAGCAGCATTTGTTATTAAACGGAACTTTCCGGAAAAATCACCTTGGAAACAATCCGAATTTTATATATCGGCTTAACCAAGTAAAACAGTCACACACATTTTCTTTCCTCGTGTTTATTTGAATTAAGTAACTGTGCCTCGAAGTAGGACGTTAAAAAGGTTGTTTTGTTTTCGCGTAGTTCTTTTGAAACAAATAAATAAAACCGGGGAATTTGCCATGATGAGCAACATGCGCCGGCACCGCAAGAGCGTTGACCAGAACAAAGGGCCATTATTCTCTTCAAGGTCTCTACTATACCAAAAAATGTCAAAACCAATTGATCGCCGAAATATTTTCTATAGAAATCAATGATCCAGAAC
The DNA here is from genome assembly GCA_911728455.2 of Marthasterias glacialis. Classification (NCBI taxonomy): domain Eukaryota; kingdom Metazoa; phylum Echinodermata; class Asteroidea; order Forcipulatida; family Asteriidae; genus Marthasterias; species Marthasterias glacialis. Next base: position 9,987,753 of record OU452238.1, on the reverse strand, counting down.
ATCTGGTAAAGAAATAATCCTTTTACATAACGCAGACGCTGCAATTTGTTTCGCTCCGTCATCAATATTTAACAACCAATCGGATTTCAGATTTCAATGCATCTAGATACAAATCTACCAATCATCGCGAATTAAGCTCAGCATCGCCTGGATGTATAATGAACAGCTTATTCGTGCGCTTCTCAATAGCCACTAGTTAAAGAACTGGTAGGCGTCTCTTGTGTGATACAGCGGATGCAATACATGTGAATGCTATACCTTTTCACTTTTGGAATACTTGAAGACGCCATCAAGAAAACGAAGGCTTCATTAATAAACTGACGTGACCACTTTGTGGTGATGGCTATCGTGCCACCACAATACGTCTTGGTCCTAATCCTTTTGACAAATTTCTGCCTACCGACGACGAAGTAAGTGAAATGTTCTGTCTCCTTTTTGAGTGCACAAAATCTGTTCACAGTTATGATCCTTTCTTGATAAAAAATAATGTGTACATTGTCTGTTTTCTAAATATAGTTCTTTTCAAAGTTTGCATTGTTTGTAATCTACCTAAAATACCCTTTGTGGGTGTTTTATGTGCCCAGATAGGAAGGGCGAGGTGAAGGGTGTGGGGCATGAGGGGCATGTCCCCGCTTGTGGTCTTTAAAACAAGTGAGTAAGAAACGTTTATGGATGAATACTGTTATTAACAATTCTAATTTGACGTTTTGTTAATTGTTGTAACTTGATATATCAAAATTAATTGTTTGTCTTGATCTGAGATTGTGGAGATAACTGGTTTGTATCCGTCTAGTTAAGTATGAACACCAGAAGAACTAAGTTATCGACAGTTCCTTTTGAATAATTTGAAATTTGTGATGCCTTTTTGTTTTAATTTGGGGTGAACAAAGAAAACTTAACTAAAACGGGGTTTGAACCTGCAACCTCCGGACTAACGTTCCGACGCTCTAACAAATGAACTATCAAACCCTTATGTTGGCGGTCTCTCTATTTTGCCAATTTGACTGCATATATTGCCGTACAACCAGGGATCACACCCAAGTTTACGATACAACTTGGGAAGCGACAGTACAAGCATCATCTTTAGCGTCGGCGACTTTTTATTTCAGATATCAAGCAACAATTAACCACAAGGGAAACTGACTGGGTGAATGTTTTAATTCAAGTTCTGGTGGAGAAAGTAAAACAAACTGTTTAATAGGTTTAGGGGGTTGAATGGCTTCTGACTATATTATTTGCTTCTGACTGGCACCCCAGAACAGAGACACAGGGAGACCGCAAATATTAGAGCTAGTAGCTCAGTTGGTATAGAGCGCCGGCACTAGTCAGAAGGTCGAAGGTTCAAATCCCGTTATATAGTCAATTTTATTTTTCTTTGTTCACCCAAACTGAATTAACAAGTTTACCCAGTTTCCCTTGTGGTTTGTTGCTCGATATTTGATTTGTTTTATTTGAAATAAAGTGTCGCACCCCCTTAGGTTGATCCTTGTACTGCCACTTTCCAGGTTGTGTCGTAGACTTTGGTGTGATCCCTGGTTACTGCAGTTTGAGTTGAATGACTTATAAGTGGCACCCACGAACAAAACTATTGGCAAAATAGGGAGACCGCCACCATTAAGGCTAGATAGCTTGGGTGATTAATTCGCTATTTCCGATGATGTATAGATTGTAAAAAATCAGTTGGATAGTTCAGGAGTTATGATTTTGTTTTTATTATAGTAAAATTTGATTTAGTGTATGTAATTCGACACCTGAAGACGTCTTCATGACGTCAATCTGCTAGTTATGATCTAACTATGTGGGTATTTTGGAGGCTTTGTGAGCTTGGGAAAAGTGTCTTTGTAGGGATAAACGCAGGGGAAAAGAAGAAGAAGTAAAAAACAAAAACAAAACGAACAAAATAAAGAGGTGTTCCGAGCGTTGCTCCGAATACATAATAATTGAAAAAGTGTAAGGAAAAATGAACATGGGCTATAAAGCAAACACTTATTCTTTTAGTAAACTAGCTTTTACATTCGTTTTTAAAATTTATAGAACTATACAGACTGGAGACTGGAGTGAAAAACGAGGAAAAGAATGAACAAAATATTTAAGTGGTTTGTAAGACTTGGTAAATTGGACTGTAATCATGCGTTCACATGCCATTGAAGGTTTTACATCTTAGATGATGTTAGAAATATTAAGTAGGTTTTCAGGTATTTTTAAAAGCTCTGCACACTTCTGAAAGTTGGTTTAAGTGCTGGCACGTTAGTCCGGAGATCACAGGTTCAAATCCAGTGAACTAGTAGACAGAGAACGGAGTGAGGTATCTCTTTCTTTGCCGCGGACTTGTCTTGTATGGGCCGTTTAGTTGGCGAACTGTCGAGTTGTCTTAATTGTCGAGTTGTCTCGAGTCGATTCGGTCAACCGTCGAGTTGTCCAACTAGGCTATTATTGCATGCACGCACTAAGTACTGTGTCGATAAAACAGATAGATTTCACAAACGCAACAGTCAATAAGTAAAGATATTCGCTTTGATTTAATAAACATGTTTATATTGTGTAAAGTTGTGTTTTTTTACATGTATGTGTGTGCATACTATAACTGGCCTCGAACACTGTGGCCTTGGCCTCGGACACTGTGGCCTTGGCCTCGGACACTGTGGCCTTGGCCTCGGACACTGTGGCCTTGGCCTCGGACACTGTGGCCTTGGCCTCGGACACTGTGGCCTTGGCCTCGGACACCGTGGCCTTGGCCTCGGACACTTTATCCTTGACCTCGGACACTGGCCTGGGCCTCGGACACTGTGGCCTTGGCCTCGGACACTGTGGCCTTGGCCTCGGACACTGTGGCCTTGGCCTCGGACACTGTGGCCTTGGCCTCGGACACTGTGGCCTTGGCCTCGGACACTGTGGCCTTGGCCTCGGACACTGTGGCCTTGGCCTCGGACACTGTGGCCTTGGCCTCGGACACTGTGGCCTTGGCCTCGGACACTTTGTCCTTGACCTCGGACACTGTGGCCTGGGCCTCGGACACTGTGGCCTTGGCCTCGGACACTGTGGCCTTGGCCTCGGACACTGTGGCCTTGGCCTCGGACACTGTGGCCTTGGCCTCGGACACTGTGGCCTTGGCCTCGGACACTGTGGCCTTGGCCTCGGACACTGTGGCCTTGGCCTCGGACACTGTGGCCTTGGCCTCGGACACTGTGGCCTTGGCCTCGGACACTGTGGCCTTGGCCTCGGACACTGTGGCCTTGGCCTCGGACACTTTGTCCTTGACCTCGGACACTGTGGCCTGGGCCTCGGACACTGTGGCCTTGGCCTCGAATGCTGTGACGTGGTATTGGTCTTGGCCTCTGAGTCCCATGACTCGGACTCTGCCTTGGCCTTGGAGGTCGTGGACTCGAAAACACTGCTTTTTATTGGCATGAAAACTATACACAAAGTTTTGTGTGCTGGGAAGTTTCCTCTGTTTGAGCTTTTACCAAGTTGCATGTCTGTATGAAGCTTAAAGGTTCCATATTTCCTTAGTAGAGAAAATAAGTTCTTACCGCATAGAACATTTAACACACATTATTATATTATAATCAATCACTGTTATTGTACAATCTTTAAAAAAAAAACATGCTTTACTGATAAATATTGCTTAGATTGTTTGAAAATACCGAAAGAAATACGATAAAAATGTGCCTGTTTTTCAGCAGCAAAATATAGTTGACTTTGCTCACATTTATTTATCGCTTTTTATGGGTAAACATTTCAGAGAATCTCACTATTGTGTTTTGTTTAAAGATGCGAGGGTGTCTACAGACATTTTTGCTCCAAGGAAAAGGAGTACGAAGCTCGCACTGTTGAGAGCTACGAAAAGGAGGAATTTCAACTCCAAACAATACACTGCAGCGATTTTGAAGACCGTAAGAGTAAGGGAGAAAGCATATTCCTACACGAACGAGATGACGCATCAGGGATGTGTGAAGTCAATGTGTAAGTCCTTTTTATATTACCTTTTCATCGATTTGTAAAAAAAAAAGCTTGATGAAGAAGAGCTTAAAGGTAAAATATGGGATTGGTAAAGCTGATAGTGCAGTGTTATTTACTTTGTGTCATTCGATATATACGTGAAAAAACAAACCTGTGAAAAGTTGAGCTCAATCCGTCTTCCGAGTCGGCGTGAAATCTACGGAAGCCTACTAAGAACATAGTAGAAAAACAATCGCGGTTTACTATTTCGCCCGGGCGATTTACTAATTCGCGAAATAATAAATCGCCGGGCGAAACAATAAATCGCGATTGTTTTTCTACTGTGTCCTTAATACGCTTCCGTAGCTTTCAGACTAATACTAATAAAACACTTTTGGATGAATATATTCATATGCTTTACAGTCAAAACGCAATTTTGTTAATTAAAATTGGTACTATAGACTTTATACCAATCAGCTACCGGGTAAAAAAAAATACTTGACAGTTTATAGTCAGACCCCCATTGATCATTTTTTGTGTTTTCCCCTGAAGTTGTAACTTTTATATTTGTAGTGTTGTGATCTTAGCAAACATAAACCCTCAAAGCAAATGAGAACAAACCGTGACTTATAGCTTAAGTCAATGTTTATTGTTTGTATTTAATAATAAGAATGAGAACGATAATAACGATACGCGGTTTTTAGTACCTAGATCAAGGCACTTTACAACATTATTATCCCCGTTCATAATTCCCTTTCTCTATGCTATTACTTAGACCATTCCTCCAACGTTCTCAAGTCCCATGATGAGCATCACAAGCTGGCTCTCGGCCCTCGGAGGTTCCTTTAAACACCTAGGTTAAAAGAAGCAATTATGGTTAGGTGCCTTACTCAAGGACACAAGCGTCATGCAGCGGTGTAACCACGGGGGGGGGGGGGCACATACCCCATACATTCTCAGTGCCCCCTCCCAAATGAGAACATTCAGATACATGTAATCCATTAAAAAACATGGAACCTGCCCCCAACTGAACAGCAATGCCCCCCCCCCCCCACCCTGTACCGCCCACCCCCTTTGAAAAAATCCTAGCTACACCGTTGATGTCAAGACCGGGAATCGAACCCACACTCGGATGATTCAGCCATCAGACCTTGAGTCTGACGTACTAGTTTGCTCGGCCACGACACTTCATGACGCCACAATTAATGATGTTGTAAAGTTGTTATTCTTGTTAAGGTTTCAAACTCATTGGACTATAGACCTTTCTTTTGCAACGTCACTGTCGGAGTTTTTGCCAACCAAGATGGAGAAACTTCAAAAACAGATGATCAAAGTTTGCAAAAACGTTACACAAATATTCAAAAGAAAAATTAGAATTTGTTTGAAACAAACCAACCAAAAAAGGGATGTATTTTCTTTAAATAGAAATTTTGCAAAAATGTTGAATTTGGTCACAACTTGTGTCAACAATACTTGAATGTTTTGCTACATTTGGCCGTCCATGCCAAACCAGCACGGTTTGTTTATCAACAATAGTCTATAGCGTTAAAACGATAAATTCTCGGATAAATTCATCGTCTTTTCTCTAATCTTGTTATACGTTTCTTTTAGGCGTGTTATGGTCACAAATTATCGTCCTGTAATCGTGACGAAGACTAAAACCGTGCAGGTATGTTGCGACGGTTGGAGTGGTGATGAATGCGACGAAGGTAAGTTCGTTATTCATAAAAACACAAACTGAGGGTCAAAAACTTAAATACTCAGACTCCAAACTCAAACACACGATTATGACGTTAAGAATGATAAATGTTGTAGCTAAAATAACCAACGATTTTGAAATCTCTTTGATTGTTTGAAAACTGTTATCATAGTGTCATACCATGTTATTTCCTTCCATCATAAATAATCTAGTGTAACCAAACCGGGCTGGAGTGGATATAAAATCTGATCGACTTTTATGAAAAGGCCTTAAAAAACTATAGTTAGTGTGTGAGAAATAATCGTTATCCAACGGAAACGGGTTTGAAACTTATAAACAGTGTGGTTGTGTCAGAATCTATAAAACATGCACGTTTCTGTGAATCTATATATCATCATCGTAGCGACATGAAGTACCTCGCACGGGATGGAGGCTTTCAACGTAAGAAAACAGACGATTTTTAATTTTTTTTTTTTACTTACTTTGCAATTTTAATTTTCTTATTATTAATTTTTTTTGGAGGGGTGGGGTTTTAGACTTTAAAGAACGATTTCAATTGCAATGAAATAAAGGGTGATGAAATAAAGCACAGTCAGTGAGTGGTAAACGAGGGGAAACATGAAGGGGTCTACGTCACCGTTTGTATCTGATTCTGTTCTTTCTCCCCTTTCTCTCTCTCCCTCTCTTGCATTTTTTCTTTCTTTACGATCTTTTTATTTTATTATTTTATTTATTATTATTATTATTTGTTTGTTTTTATTAATTTATTAATTTATTAATTTATTTATTTATTTATTTATTTTTTATTATTTTTTTTACAAAAGGGAAAGGAACCAAACATAAAATCTGTTAAGAAAAAACACAAATCTTAGACATGAGGTGTGCTTTGAAAGACTTTTTGAATGAGTGAATAGTATTGAATGTTTTAATGTGGAGAGGTAGTTGATTCAAGAAGATGTGGTGCTGCAACAGAGAATGATCTGTCTCCCCAGGTGCGATGAGATTTTACTTCTTGAAGAAGATATTTATTTCCGGATCATAGGCCTAGGTTGCGGGATGGTTTATAAATGTTGAGCATGTCCATGATGCACGTTGGTGCTTGCCCATTGAGTGCTTTGAAAACAATGAGCAGCAGTTTGTAGATGAGTCTGGATGAAATTATATCTTACATTTTGGGGGAGTTCGTCCGGTTAATAACTTACAAGATGCAGTTTCGAGTTTTTAATTATAACGTTATTGATAATGTTTGAAACACCAAACAGCTGTTTGCTTTCCTGACTGTGTATATGGAACGTGCGTCTCTCCACCAGACGTTTGCCATTGCAAACACGGCTACACAGGTCCGGTGTGTGACACACGTGAGTTCTGCGCCACGATTTGTACATCAATCGATCTTTATTGTACTTTCTGAATTAAACCTTAAAAATCTAAAAAAAATTGCAGAATTTACTTGTAACTTATTTGGTCACTAGTACTAGTAGTTGAATCCTTATCGAATTGATTCGTATTTTTGCAGCATTATAGTGTAATATGTTATAATTAAAAGGTACTTATATCTGTCATTATCATAAGTAAATGAATTTGTATTATGTTCATGATTCAAATAATTTTCATCAAACAACGTATTTTGGTTGTTTAAAAATGTTAGCGTTATTGTGGCTAAGGACTAAAGATTGAACTTGTAAGACACAATTCGTTTTCGAAACCAAACGGAGCCTTCAAGGAACGATATCTTACTATTTTTCCAAACACTTTTTTTCCTTCAGCTATTTGCGAACAACCTTGTGTTAATGGCAGCTGTGTTGGCCCTGATGAATGTATGTGCTCGTACGGTTACAAAGGACCCACTTGCAATCAAGGTAAATCAGTGGTACATTAACATCTTGGTATAGAGAGGTTGCACGACCCCGGGAAAAGTTTCGTTTCACAGCCATGTTGGGTACGGCCATGTACAAACTCAATGGATGGCACGTCGCCTGCTGAATTAGTTCCAGTGTCAGTTTTTACACACGGCATTAGAAAAAGGGCTCGGGTGACGTCACGTGAAACCTCTCTATTAAAGGGGCACACTGCCTTTAACTCCCTTAAAATTTTGCTGTTTAGAATTGCTCCCTATCCTTTTTGAGAGTTGTTCCTGCAAAAAAAACATCTACACTGGCTACAGTGTGTAGTGAGTAGGAAATACAACCAGCGGAACGCACGGTCTACCATTTTGTCGAGTTCTACAAACAGACTGATTGCGTGAACAATGTTACATGTCATCACGTGACCTGTATTGGGTTCTACGTCCGTCATCTCAGCTGATGGCAAAGACATGCAAAGACGTTTGGTATTAATAACAGTAACACGGCTACTAAGCCCTTTTATTAAAGTTGTATGTTGTGACATTGATTTTAGTTACATCACTGTTTCATAAACAGTTTCTACTATAAAAGAGGTTTATTTTTAGTTATGCACTACGGGCGTCGGACGACTATGTAACCAGCCAGTGATTTTGTTTGTAATACTAATGTCAATCACTGTAATAAAAGTAAAGAACGTTGAGCATTTATACCTAATCTTACTGAATTTCAAATAGACAAAGGAATCACACAGTTTAGGTGAGCCTTTTCTTTTGGATGATTTCAGCTTCAAAATATTTAATTTATTGTGTTGAAAAGTGTGTGATCGCGCTTGTCTAGCACAAACGTTCCGGGCAACTACCACATCGTGAATATAACGTTCCTTGTAGAATATCCAAGACTAATTGCTGGAACTGTCCTTACTGGCTTAATTCAGCCATTTCGAAAAAAAGCCTCGATCGAATAAGCAAATGAAACAATTAACAAGTATACAACGGCACTTTCCTAAGGAGGACACAGTGCTTGTTTATGTTTAATACCCTCGATAAGTCACGTGACTTCCAGACTAATCGGTCTATTGGCAGACCCTGTTCGGTCAAGAAATTAAACAAAAATCACACAATTTCAAGGACTATTTATGTCAATCATTATGTTCTACTTTTAAAATATTTTTCCAACCATATCTATATCATATCAAACAGTTTTATAGCCAAAAAGCGTCCAATTAAATCGCAATGTGGACTTTAAGTATGATTTTTTGCGGAGGTGTGAACTGAAAGACTCTTTACTTATAACGTTCAACGAACATTTTCATAATATACTTTGTATAACCTGCAATTTCAAACTCTTCAACGTTAACTTGATAAATTATGTGGAGTTAAGATGAAATGACAGTTTGTTTTACTATTTTTCATTAGCCATCTGCGAGCAAGGCTGTCAGTTTGGAGAGTGTGTCAAGCCCAATGAATGTAAATGTAACGAATACTACGAAGGATCATCATGCGACATGGGTAAACCTTATCAACACAAAAATTACTGTAATAGGTTGACTTCATTTTTCAAGATGATTAACTTTCTTTTTTTTTCCTTTTTTGTTGTTGCATACTTTCATCAACAAAAAAATACGTAAAGTCATCTGTGATTCAAGATTTAAGCAATACATTGTAACAATGATAACCATTTGCTTATTTTGTAGCAATATGTGTACATGAGTGTATAAATGGTGAATGCGTTGCTCCCAACAAGTGTCAGTGTTACCCAGGCTATGACGGTGAATACTGCGATGAAGGTATGCTTATCAAAATTTCAGTGTTTGTTGACAATATCATTACGAGTATTTTCTCCCCAAAAATGTTAATGTATTGATAAACCATAATTTTTATAGTGTGTTTCAAACCTAAATAAACACCGGAAACTGGTTTTCAGATATATAAATTGTTTCATTAAAAATGAAGTAAGTCTACGGAAAACAAACATCTGAAAGATTCATCAAATTAATTTTTCAGGTGCTTTGTATTATCCGAGGAGGATTATTTGAATTTCTAAAATTCACTGACTTGATACCCATTTTCTTTGCGCAGGCTACGTGGCCAACTCTTTTCACAAATGCTATCTTTGCTGCGGAGGTTCCCGCCTAACATTTGATGGGTACTATTATAGTCTCCCCATGACCAACGACACTCTCGTCTCGACTGCGCATGGTGATTCTGGACATATCAAAGTCGACGTTGAACCATCTTTCCCTTGTAACGCCGGTGTGTGCCGTCCAGAGAATACAGTGATCATTGAGTACAAGTAAGATTTGATCTTTTACATCTACAAATAGTTTTATGTGGTAAAGGTTCTACGCATGTAGCAGGGCTGGAACCAGAAAAAACATTTGCTGAGAGTGGTGGTGGGGTTGGGATTGAGTTTGCCATATACATGGTGTTGTCGCCTGATCATGATGAAGTTTTGCAGGGGAAATGTGGGGCATGAACAATAACATGATTAACTTTTATTCTTTGAATTCAAGATACCCTGGTTCTACGTTCAAGTTGGAACTACTTCCAGGTCATGTGGTTAAGCTTAACAACGAGATCATAACTGAATTCCCAGTCAGCTTCACTAACTTCGGAACTGTATCTAAGATCGGCGCTCATACAGTCTTCAAAGGATTAAATGGAGACGGTAATCTTGTTATCACTAATGATTTTTTATATAAACATCGTTGACTTTCATCATTCATTTTTCATTCTAAATTGTAAAATAAATCTAAAGCTTAACCCTTTCACAGTCAATAACAAACACCCTTGAAAAGGGTTGAAACGTTATTCATGACTGATTGTGCAATAATTTTATCAGGTTTATTTTTCCAAACGCAAATTTGATAATTATGAAGAATGAATTAAAGGTAAATGCAGGATTGGTATCCATCAAACCTTTTTAAAGTAATATCAGTCTGAAAGCCTACTGGTTGTGAAGTTCATACCAGTGCTAATCTTCCACATAAACATTTCTGTCTGAAATACTGTTAAAGTCGAGAAAATGTAATTTGAAGGCCCCATTTTAGCATCGCTTATAACAACCATAATTAAGGACAATTTGTTGACATATTAAAAAGTGTTCACGGTTTTTCACTATTTTCTGCTGACTCGGTTTACAGATTTGTTTTTTTCATTTACCGGTATATATTGAATCGCACAAAGTAAGAACACTGCACCAGTGACTTTACAATCCTACATTTCACTTTTAATACAGCGCCTGTGCAGAAGTCTCACAGCGCTTAACAATAACTGTTTCTGTCTGAAATAAAGCGCCTAGGAGCATATTTTACGGATTGGCGCTATATAAATGTTTATTATTATTATTATTATTATTATTATTATATTATTATTATTATTAATCCTACATAAAAAACAGATGAACGAGAACAACAGTGGTGATAAAGGATAATATTACAACAACAAAAATAAATAAAAGGGGTGTTACCAGTACATGGACCCTCAGCCAAGATCTTCACGTCCTGCTTTTCGGCCTACAGTTAAAAAATTGGTTAATTTATTAAAATACAAAAAAAAAATTAACTGTAGGCAATCCTAGACATAGAAGAATACATTTGGTATTAATAATGTGCATATGTAGCAGAGGAAATACCATAATACATTTTTGCGGAAAGATCAGACATACTTTGTAATTGTAATAGTAATTTCTTCTGTCATGTGACTAAAGAAAATAAAAATAATAATAATAATAATAATAATAATAATAAACAGTTTTTATGTTGCGCAAAATTACAGTAAAGTCTCAGAGCGCTTTAGGTAAGGGACAATGAAAAGAAAAAAAGTGAGGTAAACAATGAGCAAGAATTAAAACAAAATAAGTACATCTTGATAAAATGCTGATAAACAACGTTTCTTTGTTGTACGTCTTATTTCTTCCAGTCTCAGATATTACTGTCCGACTAGATACCAATGGTAACCTCGACATCAAGTTATCACCACTGTACAATGGTGTCACAAATGGGATATGTGGAAACTTCAACTACGATGTTACTGATGACCAACCAGTGGTTTCACAGATACCTACTGACATTTGTGAAGTCATTGCAATTGAGTACCAGGCTGCCGCCGTGGAGCGTTGCAAAGAACTTAAAACAGAGCTAGGCCTATTCAAAGACTGCTACAAAGCCGTACCTAACAAAATGTATTGGGATATGTGCGTATTCTCTATGTGTTACTGCATATCGTTGCGTGGTCTGAAGTCCTGCCTGATAACCCACTGCGATGCATTCACACGTTATTCCCGAGCTTGTAGCGAAAAGGGGGTGGTTCTAGAATGGCGAAGTGAAGAGCTGTGTCGTAAGTTTCTATTTCTAAATACAATTTTTTGGAAAATAGATAGATCATTCCTCTGTGGCGAATATAAGAACTCAAGGGATATATAACACGGTTTCACCCAAAGTTATTATTAGACTATTTGATAACACCCACTTGCGGACACAGGTGAGATTTGTAAATAAGTACAAAGTAAAAAAATAAATAAATAAAAAGAATTCTCGCCTCCAGTTTGGTACTGACTTCTACTGAGAGTTTTTTTCTGAAAGCAGTTTTTCCCTAAACTAGTTACAATAGTGAAAAATCATTAATGCTTTAGATCCATTATTTTTTTAATTGTTATTATTTATTGAAATATCTTCTCATCATCAAGATTTCTCAAAAAGACTTTTAAACTTACCATGTACTTTGATCTTAGTGTGCAGATGAAACCGCAACTTTTTTTTAGAGATGATGAAGTCATAGATGACGTCATAGATGATGTCATTACATTGTAAAAGCTGAATATCTTAAATATTTCTTGTGGCCACATCAAATCAAACATTCTAAAACTAAAGTTAGTCAAAAGAGCCTTAATTAGTCATGTGAGGCCATTTTTGACTACTTTTAGTCAAAATGTGGTCGAAAATGACTAATTAACGCTGTTTTGACTAAGTTAGTTTTTAGAGTGAGTATAAGAGATCGTAGGTTATTTTTTGCGGAATTAAATAAAGGTTAGGTCTTCAATTTTTGTTCGGGGTGTGATATCACCGGTAGTGACTTGTAATTTCAAATGGGTAAACTTTTTGGAGTTGTTTTCAGTCCTGTTAGTGTGTGGCAAGGGTACAGTATAAACACAAAATTAGTACCGTTGACGTCATAAATACCAAGAGCGCCCTCTAGCGGCAGGTTCAATCAGTTAAAAAAATACACTTTAACTTGCTGTCTGTGGCGAATGTTATGGCAATCTTTTCAAAATTATAATCTTGTTATTTGCATTTGATATATATATATCTTGATATTTTGGGGTTTTATTTATTTATTTATTGATGTATTATTATTTTTACAGCCATTCATTGTGAGAACGGAATGGAATATACTGAATGTGGCTCGCCATGCCCCAGAACATGTTTTAATCTGGACTTCAAAGACGAATGTGACCCTTACTGTGTAGATGGTTGCCACTGTCCCTTAGGTATGAGAACCAGCTTGAGGCAACCATGAGCACTGTATTTTATTTATTTACTTATTCTTTTGTTATAAACATTAATTTCTTTGTATGTGTCTTTCTTTGGTGTTAGACACAAAATGTTAATACAAATTTGTATTTGTCATTCTTGGAGTTTACAGATGTTAACATTCTTTCTTTGCTTTGCCAAACATAGTTTTATAGTTCTCAATAAGTGTTTTTCTCCCATGTATTTTGAAAATATAACAGAAAAACAAGCAATCTTCCAATGCGCAACTATTTACTATTTATGTCACATAATATATAAGACACTATAAGACACTAGGAGACAAAATGTACCGCGGAAGTGGCCTGCGCTGCCTTTTGGTTTGTATTATACAGAGCCAAATAGTTTACAACTAACAAAAAATGTGGATACAAATGTAAAGGTTCTAAAACAAATGTATGCGTTTCTGTTTTTTCCGCAGGAACATTCTGGGACAGCAACACCTGTGTTTTTATGGAGGAATGTCCATGCCAAAGAGGAACGGAACTTATGAAAGCTGGTTCCGTCATATCCACCGACTGTAGAGACTGGTAGGAAACTACTTTAAAATACTTCAAAGCAATTTAACAAAATGCATTCAGTAGCGTAACTAAGGTGGGTGGGGGGGGGGGGGGGCACGTGCCCCCCCCCCAACTGATGTCCGTGCCCCCTCCCCTGGGTACCCCCCCCCATTCATTTGAAATCTGAATTTTTGAGATTAAAAATTACCAGAACAAAATGTCACATTTTATGAGCTTTTATGTAGTGATTTCAATGTTTTAAAAAGTATTTTTTATTATTACACGCAGAATGTATTTTGTTTTACCTCAACACGTCAGAAGAGCGCTGAAAAGGGGTTTGTTTGGGAAAAATACAAACGGAAACATACAGTTTTAATTCGCCAAAAGTGCCCCCTAGGAAAAATGGTGCCAACCCCCATGTGCCCCCTAAAATGTTACCCTAGTCACGACGCTGAATACATTAAGAGTTCGTTTCAGCTAACACAAACCCATTGCAAATCGGGAACGTGTCACAAACAGGAACATCGTGTTCGTTATGAACGCAATATATATGACGCTCAGAAACGTCTCGAACATTTCGACTGTTTTTGTTCCCTCCCCCCCCCCCCCCCCCGCCCTCTCTCTGCTCACGTCACTTGTCCGAATATTCAAAAATTATCCCACAATATAACAAACGTTTAACGTTGAATCAATATTCAGGCATGTTTGTTAAAAATGTACAAAACAACAGATCAATTCTTGTTTGTAATCAACCCTCCCTAACAGAAATCACACTAGCACTGCGAATGGCAACGAGGTCTTTTTCTATTGAAATATTTAACGATCGAAACCTGAACAAAACAAGTGTGAAACTCAACAGTGCGATTAGGGTCCTGAAGGTCTATGTCTCTTTTGATGAACAAGCAAAAACGGAAACAGGTGTTCTGCTGCATTGAAATCAAATGGATCAGTAGAATGTACATTTCGTAAGATCTGCCAATTAACAATGGGCATTTTGGATTACAAATAATCAATTCTGATGGAATGTCTCCTGTTGTTTGTTAAAGTTATGGGAAAATTTACCAAAGCACAAAGTTTAGTGTTGACCTATTTTTCTGTTTGGGATTTTTGTTTCTATTTTGTTTTCCTTTTATTTTCCTTAAAGAGGGTCGTGCAGAAGAAATTAATATAAAATGTTTAAACCAAAAAAAACAAATGTTTTTTCCGTGTTTATATCTTTTTGGAAGGTCAGGGAACAGTCTTACATGTGCCAAAATACATGCTTGGTATCTGACTGAGTCATTTCTTAGGAAACCGACGATAATGAGAGTTAATTTATTAAACACAGCTTAATAGTACCAACTTTAAAGATTGTCGAAATTTAAACACTGTTAAATAATGAAAATATGTCAACCTAGTTTCAAATATAAAACATCGTCAAACAATGATGCGATAGTAAGTTTAAAAATCAAAACAAAAACATAAATTCACCCCTCTCTTTTGAAAAATTCGATGTATTCTTTTGAAGAATATGAAATAGAGGTTATTTGTTCTCCTAATTTACGATTTTTTTCTAGCACTTGTGTTGGAGGCGTATGGAATTGTGTGAGCAAAGAGTGCAACGCAACATGCAGTGTGTCTGATGGTCACCACTTTAAGACATTTGACGGTTTGAACTACCTGTTTCCAGCGAGCAGCCATTGTGTATACCTTCTTGCTCAGCTTACCGATCCTACGACTGACGGTGAGATTAGTATCGGGGCACAATTCGAAGACTGTTCAGCGAGTCTGCAATCGTGTTTGATACTCGTGAGCATAATCACGCCTGGTCACAAATTGGAGTAAGCGGATCTTCTTTAATTTCTTCCATTGCTAAGGGTATAAAAGAGTGGTAACCGAGGTCTTAAACGGCCGTTTAAAACAGGTGTCACGGTCTCAGCTGTCCGGTTTGTTTTTGGTTTAAAGAGGCATTAACCTTAACTTCATAAGGGACATCTCACACAGAGCAGTTTTCACAGGCATCGGGGAGACAACCAACTACACTGCTACAAAAAGAACACTTTGGTAGTCAAATATATTTTTCTAGACAGTGTTCTTACCATCCTCAAGAGAAAACAAACTGGTTGCGGGTAAATTGCTCCGTGTGACATTGCCCTAATGGAGAAGAATGTCACATTAGAATTATTACATAGAACTATTTACATTCAATGCAAATATTTAGTCACCTCAAAAATAGGATTCTGGCTTAAGAAAAATGCAAAAACTGAAATGATATTTAACAAACAACAATTTGTTGTTCTTTTAACAGACTAAATGCACAGGGATCTATAAAGGTTTTAACAGGGAAAAAGTCAAAGTCTCAGAAATTACCATTTGAGATGAAGCTGAACGATGGCTCAACACTCATTGTTCGTCAGGTGTCCTCAATATTTACTCGTATGACAATAGCTGATCTTGGGATTGATGTACAATTAGGACTAGACAAGCGTATCTATGTCACGTTAAACCCCAGCTGGCAAGGAAAGGTAACAAATTAAATATAATTCTTAAGCAGTACCATAATACTCTATGCAGTTATAAATCGTTGGTTATTTCCGAGATATTGCGGGCAACTTTCAATACTTTGAAAAAACAAAAAAATAAGTCTTCGTTTTTCGTAGTGTTGGAAGGAAACGTACGAGTTATGACCTTGATTTGTATGTAACAAACAATTCGATTTTTTTCTTCTTTTTTTACGAGTCCTTAAAAAAGGATAACAATAAATGAAGAACAAAATGAACAAAATTAATGGAGGTGACAAAACGTGTTGAACGACTCTTTTTGTTTTAGGTACACTCTAAAAAAGAAGTGTAAATATTTGCTGTGTAAAACAGCTGGGTAAAAAATATTGTGTAACATTTACTCAATATTGGGCAAAACCACAATTTTTGTGTTACCCCTCACTTGTGTAAAACATATTAAATCAGTTAGCACAACAAAGAGGTTCAAATCAAGACTGTTTACCCAAGAAATGGGTAAAACAACAGTTGTTTTACCATGAAGCAGCGTAACATTAATTTTTGCACAACGAGTGGTAAGAAGTAACAAACGATGAGGTAAATTGGCCCACGTGGAAACATTTTTCCCATAATGCAATGTGTGGCATACACTCGTACATTTATTAGCAATTCGCAGGCAAATCACAGTACAATATGGACGGGGCTGGACATATAAGTCTGATGCTGTGCGTTCGTATGAACATAGTTGCAAGAGAGATTTGGGCTTCATGTTAGCATTCTGCTTGAGGAACAACTGTCTGGTGAAGAGGGAAATGTCTCATCAGGGAAAGCTGCATTGACTTTTCAACATGAAAGTTTTGTCACTGAAAGGTCTGACAAAACCAACCGGCTCTTTTCAGAGCCAGCACTTCTAACAAGAAGAGATTCTTACATTGTCTGTTTACAAGAGTTTTGTTATTAGTCATTTTGTTCAATTCGACACCATATTCGTTCATCTTAGGATCAAGTGTATGTGGTTCCCGCCCCCGGAATTGTAAACGCATATAATATAGTTTCAAGCAAGGTGATTATTGCGTTGTCACTACTTATCGTTAATCATAGATTAATCAGAGATTGTACAAGACCAGTTCACTCCGATAACAGTGCATCAATTATATAAAAAGCAATGTTAGGACGGTTAACGTTATAGTGTTTCTTTTGCTGAACTCCCCTCCCCTTTAGTTTTCTCAGTCCAGGCAAATGTTGGTGCAATCATGTGTTCTATTAAAAAAAACACGTTTAATTTTTATTCCACTCTTGGGGCTAAAGTACTCAACTACTAAGTAAATACAGGACACAACGTTGTTGGGTAACGTTGCAGGGTCAAAAGATTGGGTAGTTATTTGTTGGGTACAGTTTGACACAACATAGTTGGGTCAACATTTTGACGCAATGTTGGGAAAATGTTTTACACCGGAATTGAGTAAATTTTGACGCAACCCCTGTTGCGTAGCGTTTTACCCCGCTAATGACCATGTTCCCTTTTTACCACCACAAAGAGTAAAATTTTAAGCAACATTTGGTATTTTTTTCTTAGAGTGTAAAGGGTCTTTGCGGAAACTATAACAACAAACAAATAGATGACTTCACCGCTCAGTGTGGACTGAATGCTAAAGCTAACATCAACCAGTTTGGCAACTCTTGGAAAATCAGCCTTCACTGCGATAACGTCCTGGAGGAACGGAACCTCCAGCCATGCGAACTGAAATCACAGAAGCAACCCCTGGCCGAGACGACTTGTCAGAAACTCCGAGAAGTGCCATTTAAAAACTGTAACTTGGAAATCCCAGTTGAGAAGTACATTGAGCAATGTGAGCAGGATGTGTGTGGCTGTGCTCATAATGACAATGAATGCCAGTGCCTAGCCTTTGCTTCGTATGCTCGTGAGTGCTCTATGGCTGGGTTTAACTTTCTGTGGAGAGGCATACATAACTGCCGTAAGTACAAACGCATTTAGATTGCTTCTTTGGTGCTATCGTGCCGTCACCCGTTTCCGATCGACACCTGTTTCCGATCACCAATGTTGACTCCCACCGTGAGAATGGGCGAGATCCACGGGGACCAGTACCTCTATTCTGAAATCCACACTCTGTGCTATTATCAGGCGTCACCGTGTCGAGAGTAAAGTTTCCTGTCGATAGAGGCATCCAAATATTTATAAAAAGTGTGGTAAATTTTGGTATAAATCACTAATGCTCTATTTTACTATAGGTTTTCCCGGCAAATTTCAACAAAAATCCATTCAAGTTAATACCCGGGACATTCAATTTCGCTTGAAAATAAATCCTCGGGTACATCAGCATTCAACAGTTAGAAAGAGTCATTCAATTTCAACACTTGAGCATTCATTCGACAAATAAAACCATTCAAATAAAATGGTCACTTAGTTCATTCAATTTCGTCAAAGACAGCAGCAACGGGCTGGTCGACTACTCATGTTCGTCAACTGGCAAACATTTTAAGAAATGTTTGCATTCAAATTCGTTTCTTTGGTATGCGTTTTCTGGTTCGTGTTTGCCTATATGAATCTAGGATATTATGAGGGGAATTCATTTGTACACTGTTGCCGAGTTATACCTCTCACCAAATAAACGATTTTGACGCAAAAATGGCTGCCCGTGGTCATTACAGAAGAGTGAGCAATGAAAATAGAAGAAGGCTGATTGAAGCATTCGAAGGTTTAATTTGCAAGGTCTTAACATTAACGAATAAAGAAGATGACATAAAAGTTAATTTTAAGACCAAAGCAAACAGTCATTTACAATGCAAGCGAATGCAAGCAAAATATTGTTTATTGTTTTTATACTTGTGTGCCATATAACTGTATTTAGCTGTTCTTAGACACATTTTAAAGTTTAATCATGGCGTAACAAAGCAAAAGGAACACAATTTCAATAAAGAATTAAAGAATTAAAAAAAAAAGAATTAAATGAAACGCATAAGACAGATAATCCACACAACTACCAGAAAAAGGAACATTATCGCTAACTTTACACGCAAGCATAAGCCGTGTCATACTCATGTTGAATTTGGCAGCTCAAATGTTGAAATCCGTTGCCCATAAACGAAAAAGAAAAGAACAAGAGGTACAAAATCGCAGTGTGCTTCGATGACTCTGAATTTGATTGCATCTATTGGGAAAAGGTGGTGGAAATTCAACATAAGAATGGTGATCTTGTAGTCTTGAATGCCTATAAACGAAATAGAATGAAAGGAAAGGGATCCTGAGTGCCCGAAAACGAAATTGAATGCAATAATAATACCCAAAGAGAAACCCTAGTTTGACTGAATAAGAGAAATCGCGTGAATTTGAAAGCGCAATAATTAAATTGAATGATCTTTTGCTAAAATCGCCCGGGAAAACCTATAATAATCAAATGTCGAAAAATATAATCCGTTGTCAAAAAGTTTCCAAACGGAAGTTTCATCTTGTTGATCAAGATCTTGTTTTCTTGTAGAAAGATAGATCACGTGTTGCTGTTTTTAAGTGTGGTTGCATGGCATGCCAGTGTTGCAAAAAAAATGTTTTACTCAAGTGGATATGGTTATTTATTTGCAGCCATAAAGTGTCCAGTTGGCCAGGTGTACAATATGTGTGGCTCAAATTGTAATGTGAACTGCAAAGATTTCTCAACAGAGCAACCTTGTTATGAGGAGTGTGTAGAGGGTTGCCAATGTCCAGAAAACACCGTAAGTAAGAGCAAATTGTCCCAATCCTTACTCTCCGCATTTCGGCCTACAAATGAAAGGGGCTGTGTCGTCATGATTACAGTGGAGTAACTAAGGGGGGGGGGGGCACGGGGGCACGTGCCCCCCCCTCCCAAGTGATGTCCGTGCCCCCCCCCCCCCCTGGGTGCCCCCCCCCCCCATTTGAAATCTGTTTTTTTTTTTTTTTTTTAGATTAAAAATTACCAGAATAAAATGTTACATTTTACGAGCATTTACGTAGTAGTTTCAATGTTTGTAGAACTATTTTTAATTATTTGCACACAAAATGTATTTTGTTTTACGTCAACACGTCAGAAAACAATGAAAAAGGGCTTGTTTAAGAAAAGTACAATCGGAAACTACAGTTTTAATTGGCCAAAAGTGCCCCCCTATAAAAATGGTGCACCCCCTTGTGCCCCCCTAAAATTTTACCCTAGTTACGGTGCTGCATGATTATAGCAGTAAATGGAATAACCCAAGTACTATGCGCCCGTCCGCTCCGGAGGTCACTTCGCAGTTAGACAAAGACCGCACCTTTGTGATTTGACCGCAAGTATGCCCTTTGTGCAGCCACAGGCCTGCTAGAATCATCTAGACAAAACATGGCTCAAACAATCACTAGATTTCATACAGGGGAAAAGGGAACCAGGGTCACTATCAGAAATGATGGAGAAGAGATTTTGTCGCGATGCCATGTCGATTTTCCATCCGGACCTGGACCAAGGTTTAAAACATTTTGGTGATATACCGTACACAGAGCGTCTCTACCTAGTGTTCAATCAAATTCTGTTCAACATCGAACTTTACTTTCATACTTTTGTGAAAGTTAATAAGTTATAAGTTAATCGTATTGAAGTAGAGTGTGAAAAAGTAAACAAACTATTCAATAAACAAGGTGCTTAAACAGGCTTTTCGCTGCTGTTGGCCTGTTTAATGTTTTGGGTGTGCATATTTTGTAATTGATCCTTTTCTTACTCGAGATATTTCGTTATTTACTGAATAGGTGCGGGATGACGAGTCAGGCAAGTGTGTAGATGTTGAGTATTGTCCATGCATTGTTGACGGTATCGTGTACCAAGCTAAGCAGCACTGGAGAAAGGACTGCAATGAATGGTAAAAACCACATACGGGTCATTATTCAAACTAAAAAGACAAATGGACGAATTTCAGTTTTCAACAATTACCATAAACGTTACAATTGTAACATTAACTGATAATCAAAACTCTAAAATGTAAAAGAGTGAATGTTCCACTCTTTCGATCAATTAGTGGTGTCAGTTTGGCTCTTTTGAGAGTGAAACCTACTGTGCATTACTCGTTTTGAGTGAAATTTGAGCGCTCTTCACTACGATTCAAGTTGAAAATACCCGTTTTTCACTATATCAAAATATTTCACTATAAAAAGATTTAGGAAGTATGCGGTGTCAACAAGTTTTACAAATTTCCTCTGTTTTTTCCCAACAGTTATTGTTCGTCGGGGACATACACCTGCAAAGACGAAGACTGTTCAGGTGAAATTTTTGTTTGTTTTTTAAATTAAGAGTGGAGATTTTTCATGTAGAAAATTGTAAAAAAATATACTGATAGGATACCTTTGAAATATTACACAGTAATAAAATTGGCCTACATTTTCTTTAAATTAATGTTTTAATTTCTACTCGGATGCTAATAATCTTTAATAAACAAGTATTTATAAAAATATAAATAACTACTTTTAAATGCAATACTGAGCCAACTTGTTCGTATAAATTACCCTTAGGTCATTAAGGTGTGTTTATAACGCCAATTTATTTCTGTTTGTATTATGTATATAAGACAGTCTGTGTAGGTTTTGCTTCTCTCAAATTTTCTTTGATTTTATCGGTCAGTTGTGACGTGCTGAAGTGTTTTCTACACATTGTTTTAATATTTGCCTTATATTATTTGTGGTAGCTCATGAGAGTTGTATCAATGGAATGGAATGGATTTCCTGTCTTCAGTGTGAGAGAACATGCCAAAATGCCAACAAGCCGTGTAGTAGTAGCAGCAGCTGCACCGCTGGGTGTGGCTGTCCAAAAGGTCTGGCCTTACACAAAGGAAAGTGTATAGATGTAGAATTTTGTACCTGCGAGTACAATGACAAAAGCTACAAAATGTACGACACGGTTGGAATGGACTGTCATCAGTGGTTAGTTTGGTTGAAATACTTAAATAATATATATAAATAAATAAATAAATAAATCCCATTTCAACTTAAAGCTCCAGCTCAACATTGGCAAAACTGATTGTAAGTGCTTCCATTCTTTACACAAATCAAGATATTTGTAATAAAACCAACCTGTGAAAATGTCGGCTCATTTGGTTGTTTCATTTGCAAGAAAAAGGGAAAAAAGGGGGGGATTCAGCATTTATGTACGCATTCCCATAGGCAGAGTTTTCGTCGCACGGATACGAAAACTGATTTTGGATCTTATTTCATTTATTGTTAAAAAATGATAACACTTCAGGCAGAAATATTTTATTTTTAATTTAAGGAAAGTTTTCTACCCTCATTATCTTTATACCATGTATCGTATACGTAAATCTGTGAACATTTATGTTTTTCTTCTTACCAATGTTGAACAGAGGCTTTAAACCGAAAGGAGAGAAAACTTGTGCTTTCGAAATATATACTTTTCGTAGTGGCATAGACTTTCACAAGAACTTTTTAAGATACCAACAAGATAATAAGGGAAAGTTTGACAAGCAAATTGAAAAAATATTGACAAAGAGAGGTGAATCTTTTATGTTCATGAATTGGTTTCATCAACCAGTTAAACAAGCCACCGTCCTTGCATCGAAATGTACTTGGAACAGTCGCCTGCATTTATTATTGTATTCCTATTTCAGCAAGTGCAACCAACATTACCAATGGACCTGTGATGATGACCAATGTCCATGTAAGTATTCAATTGTAATAAAATAAACGTGAAACATTATAAGCAGGTTTTTGCTATCACAATAAGTGATATCTTTTAAATTTTATGAATACGCAGTTCTTTAAACTAGTTTCAATTGATGAAAAAATAAATACTGGGACGATTGTTAATGTTAAATCGAGACAAAACTTGTCTGATATCTGATATCTTATAAAGAACTGTGCTTTTTCCATTTTTAAATTGCATATAGCTACTTGCCGATCATATGGAGATTCACACTTCCAAACACTAGACGCAAGATGGTACTCGTTTGAAGGTAAGTCATAAAATACCCTTCAACTGGTACACCGTGTGTAGCGATGCTCCATTATTCAATAAATGTAGGTGTCCCAATAAGCATGTTTGTGGACCACTGATCTCCATTATCCCTTTGTCAGCCACAAGATGATTAAACTCAGCAGGTACTACCAAATATGACCATAACTTTTTTTTCAATGGGCCAAAAAGCCACGATTCCATGTTAACCTCACCCCTGGTATACCCCACAAGCCTGTAGACTTTCATTGGCCAGACCCTAAGCACTGCAGAGTTAGGAGTGTTGAAAGACAACAGCCATCTGTCACCGTGCAGTAATTGATTGACCCTTGTGCTAAGGGTCATTGGCACAAGGCGGTATGCACTCTGTGAAAACAACTTGCGGCCGCACACTGATCGTAAATAACACAAGTCTAAGTCTTGACTGGCACTCCAATTCACCCACATGGTCATTTTATTATAGCTTTGTGCTTGCATGGGGGGGGGGGGGGTTATTGACCTAAAAGACAGGGTAAAAATCAGCTTGTGGATACACGGCGTAATGTTTTCATTGTGAATGACCTTATACTGACAGTGTAATAGAGATCAGTGATGGCTGGACTCGTGTCGATCGCAATAAAGATTTGTCTATAGTGGTTAAAATAACTGAGTCAACAACTTTCTTTACCGTCCTTGGTGATAATAATAGTTGTGTGAGTTTATAATGCACCTTGTGTGTCAAAAATAAAACCCATGGCTTGGGTCACCTCTTTTAATGCTGCAAATAGTTGAAGGGTCACGGTGCCTTCGGATTGGGCGGTTTGGGGCTATAAAAAGCGTTTGTTATGAAATGAATATGGTGGGATAAATATTTTATAAGTAGAATATAATGACTCACATAAATATCCTTTTAAATTGTGTGGTTTTTGTTTAATTTCGTGACAAAACACGATCCGCCATTTTGTAGAACCAAATGTTTGACTCCACAAAATGGCGAACCGTTTATTTCTATTTAGAATGTGTGTTCCGCTGGTTTTATTTCCGAGAATCTCAACTCACTCATTACAACACACCGTTGATGTTTTATTGAACGAACAACTCTTAAAAGGGATAAGGGGCAATTCGCCTTAAATCGATTGCCTTTCATGTTTTCAAAGTTTAAGAAGGAGTAAGGTGAGGGTTATGTGTGCATATTACTGGTTAATAATTATCATATCGTCATGTGTCCGGAGGAAGGACGTAACGAAAGTGTGACTGGCAAAAGGTCGTAAGCAATTATGTCCTAAAATTGTGTTTGAAGAAAACTGAGTATGAACGTTTGGTCGTTTGTAAGTCATAAAGGAGAGTTAAATTCCGCATAGGAATTGAAAAACAGGTCTTGGGTGTAATCAACAAATATACAACAGTTAGGCCCTGCTTTTTTCCCCAAAGAGTCGTATGTTAGGCCTATTGCTTGTGACCTTCTGCATGCTGGGGCAAAAAGTTGTAATATGTGTGCCCGGAAGAAGGTCGTACAGACTTGCCTCCTGGCACACGACGTTATTATACATTGAAAGAAATGCATTAACCCCTCTACGTTCAATACAGGCCAGTGCGAATACACCTTGGTTGAAAATTTCTGCGGTAAAAACGAAGGATTCTTCCGTGTCACTATCGAAAACATCCCTTGTGGGCAAAATGGGATATCTTGCACCAAGGCAGTGAAGTTCACGCTTCATGACACCACGATCCATCTAGTTCGAGGAGCACATTATACCGAAGCCAAAGATCCAGACGTAACCACAAAGGCCCGATTTAAGATGGAAGATGCCGGGGTGTTTCTCGTCATTAAGACAGCCGAAGGTATTTGACTGAAAACCATTGCTTGATTGTATAATAAACCTTATCATTCACTATGAGAAATTCAATGAGTGACTTTAATAAAAAATTTGATTCCTCAAAAGCTTAGTTAGTATTTTCTTTGATTTCGTTTTTGTCACCCCCACCCCACTAGTATCATTTGATCAATTCTTCAGTAGAGAAAACATGGCCCATCGTTGAAAAAAAACTATTTAACAAAATGGAAGGCTTTTAAAATGAGAGGGATCCAAAATACAATGGCAACAAATATATGTATATATTTTTCCCCCTTTGCGGTGTAAGGAAAGGAAGCATAATTTTCATTTACTTGTAAAGCCTGATGGTTTGGAGTGAAATTCTTCTTTTCCAGGAATTATGTTGAAATGGGACTACGGTACTAGTGTGTTAGTGACCCTGGATGCCTCACACGCCGGGCAAGTGTGTGGTCTTTGCGGTAACTTCAACGGGGACTTGTCGGATGATTTCAAGACGAGAACCGGTGCATTGGAATCTTTGCCACAAATCTTTGGGAGGAGTTGGAGAACCACAGAGAACTGCCCAGATCCCCAAAAACCAGTGTTCCGTTGTAAACTGGAACCTCATCGACGAGCATGGGCTGAGTATATGTGCAGCATAATAAAGAAGTCGATCTTTGCTTCATGTCACAATCTTGTAAGATTTTATAGGCATCTTTAATTTATAAGTTGTAAATATGCTTTTTAGCAAATTTTTTCGTCAATGAATATTTGTGTGTTGAAATTGTAATGAGTTACATAAGGCCAGCAGAACGACCTCAATTTTCTAAACCCTTTTTTTCTTCCTTCTTCTTTTATTTTGACGATATTTATTATGATGTTCAACAGAGTTTTAAAGTTAATTTGGTTTTGGCTTTAAATAATAATGATTTTCTTCCCAGGTCAACACTGACCCTTTCTACCGAGCATGTGTCCACGATACGTGTTTCTGCGACAGAGGGGCTGACTGTGAATGCTTGTGCACTGCCATCACTGCCTACGCATCGGCTTGCAATGAAAACAACGTTGCAATCGCGTGGAGGACAGAGGGATACTGTCGTACGTTACCCATTGTTTTAATTGTGCCTTACTTTTTGCATCATCGATATCAATTGGATATTATATTATTTAAGTATTTCAACATTGGCAGATCCGGGGGAGTAATGGTAGATGTAGCCCCTGCCCCCCCCCCTCCCAAAAAGGGAAAAAATAAAATAAAAAGATAATAATAATAGTAATAATAATGATAATAAAACTACTACTACTACTACTACTACTACTACTAAATAAATAAATTAAAAAACGCAAAAAAATAAGATATAAACAGTAAAAGTAAACCAATCCAATGGAATATGCATTTTGCTCCTTCAAAAATGTTTCTCAAAATCAAGTGGAAAGTGTCCAGGAACTTTTAGATTGCACCAAAGAGCATCTTACGTTAACATTTTTCCGGGGTTTTAAGCGAGTCCCAGACCCCATGCCGTACGGGCTTCTTGCCTTGCGCTTCGTAGTAGTGACAAATTGTTGTTGATTTTCAGCGAAACAAGAACAATGATAATAATGATAACAATAATAATAATAGTAATATTATTATCATTAATAATACTAAGAAAAATAATTTAAAAAAATAAAAGTTCTGGACCCGCTCGTAGAATTCAACTGGGTTATTTTACTTCAATTTTCTAACACTGTGAAATGTAACAAATTCTCATCGTTATTTTTTCCCCTGAATTATATCACCTATTCAATCACAAAATCAGAAACAAAATACACGATTTATTATTGTTGTTACCTTTTCAGCGTTGCAATGCGAGAATGGGAGAGTATATCAGGCATGCGGGAAAGTTTGCCCCGACAAATGCTATCCTTCAAATGCTGACGAGAACTACGGATGCGAACAAAAGTGTGTGGAGGGTTGCCACTGCCCGGAAGGGAAAGTTCTGTTCCGTGACGAGTGTATTGAGAGAAAACTCTGCCCATGTTTCATCAACAATGGACAAGAAGAGATTAGACACGGCGCCCTTGTTGTTGAAGACTGCATGCAATGGTAAGTTTCGCTTAAATACATTTCACACCTTGCCTTCACATCTCTGAAAATGTTGCTGTTTGGAATTGCTCATTTTCTCTTCTAAGAGATATTCATGCAATACAACACCTACAGTGTGTTGTAATGAGTGAGAGGTGATTCAAAAAAAAAAAAAAAAATTGCCTCTTGGAATTATAACCAGCGGAACCACACACTACTGGTACAAAAAAAACATATGGTCAGCCAATTTGGCGGACCGTGTTCTGTCACGAAATAAAAAATTAAAAAAATTCAGGGATATTTATGTGAATCATTATATTCTACTTTTAAATCTTTCCAACCATATTCGTTTCTTAACAAACGCTTTTAATGGCCCAAAAAGCAACCAATCCGAAGGCAACGTGTCCCTTTAAAATAAAATCTGACAGACATGATGTATAATGATTTTAAATATCTCTTTTCTTCTTTGGTCGAGACCCTTCTAATTTTTGGAAATAAACTGCAGTCACATTGAAGACAGGCTATCGCCAATATTTGTTCACTTTGTTTTCCCTTTTTTATTCTTTGTCACACTGCAGTATGTGTAATGGAGGCCATTTAGAATGCACTGGAAGAAACTGCTCTGCGTCAGGTTGGTATTTATTTAAATCATAAAGGATGTTAAAAGTGCAATACAGGATTGGTATTCATCCAATTTTGTTTTATTAGTATCAGTCTGAAAGCTTACTGATTACAACATTTACACCAGTACAAATCTTCCATAGAAGTATTTCTGCCTGAAATGCTGTCAAAATCGAGAAAATAGAATTTGAAGACCCCAATTTTAATTTCGATCGTAACAATCGAAATTAAGGACAATGTGTTTACATGCTGAAAAGTGTGCACAATTTGTTCACTATTTTCTCTTGACTCGGACGACAGATTGACCCTAAATTTGCACAAGTTTTGTTTTTCATATAGAGTCACTCAAAGTAAGAATACCGAACTATCAGCTGTAACAATCCTTTATTTTACCTTTAGAAGGAAAACTGTTAATGTTTATTTTTTTTTTTTTAAATATTAGAAACTTTTGAAACATCAATAAACTTCGTCTTTTGTTGTTTGCTATACTTATGTTTCATCATCGTTATCGTCACTGTTATATTCAATTTCAGAAACTTTGAATTATCAAGATTTGCTTTGATTTAAAAGTAAATAGGTATGCAATGATTTGAGTGAAACATTGTAAGATTTATTTATACATATTGGAATGGTTTATGATGGAATCAAGTTGTATTATATCATTTGTATTATTATAATTTACGGGAAAAAATAGAATTAGCTGTTGTAAATAGCTTACCAACCAAAATGACATAAGGTATTGATGCAAAGAAAAAAGGGTTGATGGCCTTACGTTTCGAACCTAGCAGAGCATTTCTCAAGGGCTAAAAGAATTTTTTTGAGAAAGACACTGCTAGGGTCGAAATGTGAGGCCATTAACCTTTTTGTGCATAATAATGTTACCTGACAATCTGAATACTTTCCCGTTGATGTAAGCAAATATGTATTTCTTTGTTAATACAGTAGAGGCGTAGATAAAGGGGCTGGGGGTAGGGGAAGGTGCCCCCACAAATTCCCAGAGCCCCCACCCCCAGGGGCCCCCATAAAAAACTGTAAATACATGTAATTCATTAAAAAAAACATGGTGCATGGGTCGCCACTGAAAAGCAATGCCCCCCCCCCCCCATGCCCCCCTCGGAAAAAAGCGTCTCTGTAAGACGTTATGAGGAGGAAACAAAGTGTTATGTTTGAGCGGTTTCAGCAGCCTTTATTTTCATTGTAAAGTAAACCTTTGTTTTATAGTACTGCAGAGTTGTGATCAAACAGATCTGCAGTCACTGCCTTAAAAACGAGATCTTC
This sequence comes from Marthasterias glacialis, assembly GCA_911728455.2. Classification (NCBI taxonomy): domain Eukaryota; kingdom Metazoa; phylum Echinodermata; class Asteroidea; order Forcipulatida; family Asteriidae; genus Marthasterias; species Marthasterias glacialis. Next base: position 9,959,051 of record OU452238.1, on the reverse strand, counting down.
CGAGGCCAACCAGCCCCGCCCTTCAGTTTGTCTAGTTCCGCCTCAAATTAACAAATTAATTAAATCTAGTTTCACATGATTTAATCTCAACTAAACATGTAGGCCTCCGTAAAGATGCATTGTAACCTTCATATTGTACAAAGTCATATCAGTATCAAACCATCTCAACAGGATCCAAATAAAACAAACATTTTATTTTTCTTTATAGTTCCTCACACGACCACACCTTGCAAGAGTAAACAATGCACGTGTGCTCCCAACTACTCTTGCTGTGCTGATAAGAGTGGCTGTATACACGACAGTAAATTCTGCGATGGAAAATACAACTGCAAAGATTTCTCTGACGAAATTCACTGCAACTGCATTTACGATAACATCATACATATTGTGAGTTTTTTGTTTTTGTATTTAGGAAACAGAATCACCAAAGAAATGAATTTGCGCGTCGTGATTTTTTTCAAAGGGTTAGAACATTTCCGTGGTTGATGTTGTAATAGGTTAATTGTTTTGTTTTTCTTCTTCTCCTTCTCCGCATTCTCAGACTGGAGAAGAATGGCCAGGTACTGGATCATGTGAGTACTGCAAGTGCGAAGCCGGTACAACAACCTGTTACAAGAAATGTGAGCTCAAGTGCAAGGTAAAATAACAAGCTAAACTTCTTTCATAAAGCTGATGTCTTTAAAGAAGCACGATATACCTATAGGATTGTGGAAGTAGAGCTTGTTGCCAAATTGTAATGCGATTTGAAAATTGTTCTTTAAAGATTTCCTGGTGATGAATTAGATATCACTCTCATTAGAAATGCTAGCTTGTACCTACACATTTGGAAATATTTATTTAGAAAGATAATGTAGCCAAAAACACAAACATGTAACTGCTTATGACTATTATTTGTGTTTTTGCCCATACACCGATGTGTGTTAAGCACTGTATACTTAATAATTTCCCGAGTCCTGTGAAAAAAGGCATAGTCCTCGGGTGGAATTCAAACCCACGCCCCGCCATTCTAGAGCAGATGTCTTACCAAGTAGACTACCGAGATTGCCCGGCAGATAGAGGCAGTTGGAATCATATCATCGTATTGCTTATGACTAGTTTCCCAGTAACGGCAAAAGAATTAAAACCATTCACAAACTGTCTGACCAACAGTTCCAATAAACTTGGCTCTGATTGTAATTGGCGCCTATATATATATATATATATATACCAACCATTGTATCGGCCGTTAGCTAGAACGGATATTTTGTGCGCTTCCTTATAATGGATGTGTAATTGTTATTTTATTCATTAGCCTCATGAAAAACTAAATCTATACTTGGATAACGACAGAAAGTGTTGTGAATGTAAGTATCATTTTTTTATATACCAATCGCTGGACAATACCGATCGCTAACCTTATTTATATTTTTTATACTCCATTTGCTTCTATCTTTATGAATTGCGATTAAAAGGCCTGTGTAAAACTGGCTTTAAGTATTCATGGCATACGTTCAGGAATACGCATCGGCCACGTAAGCTGGTTTTGTTCGCCCCATAAGGTTAAGTACACACCACATAGTGAATTATATAGCAGTTACGTACTGCTTGCACTAGAAACATTAACAACAACAAAACATTCTTACTCAACAAGAATATGAATACTCAACAAGATATGAACTATGGAGAATTCTAGAGGTTTTTGTCATTGGAAGAACTCATTGAATACACAAAAATTCCGCACTTATTTTCAAAGCAAATTCCCTTTTTGTATTGTCATAGATGAAATATTTATTCCCTTAATCGCCCCATAAGGTTAAGTACACACTACATAGTGAATTATATAGCAGTTACTTACTATTTACACTAGAAACATTAACAACAAAACATTCTTGCATACGTTTACAATCTGAACCATGACATCAGGTACTTCAAAAAGTAACAAGCATTGGAAAACTGCAAATGTTACAGATGCAAGTGGCCTTCTTTATACTTTGTGTTTCCTGTCTTATCTCTAAAAAAAAAATAGGTTTAACACAACTTTTGAAATATTTACTTTGTTATGATGATAATGATTTCAGGTGAAGGACAGGACACTCATATTAAAACAACAACCCGACAAAAACGTAAGTCGAACTAATAATGATGATACGCAATTCTTATATAAAGCGCTTTATCACACCCGGTAGACGTCTCAAGGCACTGAATTACTTTTTGAAGTGTGAGACCTGTTCCTTAATATAGCACCATGAGACGGCTTGCAAGGTGCTGTGGCGAAATCTACAGCCGATCAACCCAGAACACCGCGGCGAACCCCTTCTCTGTGCGATAAGTGCAATGGGTTCTTTTTCATGCATTACAACACACGGGACCTACGGCTTTACGTCCCATCCGAAGGATGCAGCAATCATGGTTAAGTGTCTTGCTTAAGGACACGTCTTGCTAAGGACACAAGTGTCATGACCGGGACTTGAACCCACACTCTGCTGATCAGAAGCACCAGAGCTTGGTTCCGGTGTTTTTATCCGTTTGGCCAAGACACACGAGTTGTTCGAATCTAACAAATTTTACCTTCTTTCTTGTGTATCATCTTAGTAAGTTTTTTTAATATCATGAAAAGTGACATTCTATAAAAGAACACTACAACCACTTCCACATAGCTTCATTTCTGTCATCACAGAAAAAACAACTTTTCTAGTATCGTTGTCACAGGTAACTTCTGCCTTCCTCTTGCCTTTTATGTAGCGTGTCGTGGCCGAGCGGTTTAACGCAGCGGACTCAAGCTCTGGTAGCTCAGGATGTGGGTTCGAATCCCGGGGTCATGAAACTTGTGTCCCTGAGCAAGACGCTGGTCTATAACTGCTTCAAATAAGGGAAGGGCAGTTATGTTTGTCTCGCAACGGATTTATGTACCCATCCCTGTTCTAAGCTGTGCTGTAAGGAGACTTTATCTATCGCCATGTCTTGTTTCTGCGCATTGTGACAGGTTTCTATCCCTTCAAAAAAGTAGCCCACACCTCGAGTGTCCTTTGGGCGTTGTGATCGGCGAATTGCATTAAAAAACATAATAATAATAAAACAATTATATTAATTATCAGCTAGACATGTAGCTACTTAATTATTTCAGTCCTTTTCATTTGCTGTTGTGCATCGAAGTCTTACCTTTTACCCAGTTGTCTCAAGCGAGTGAGCGTCTTTTTTAATTGTGCAGGTGGTTATTTACTGAACATATTACTTACTGAGCAGATAGTTCTAGGGTGGGTACTAGAGCGCTGTCCAGAAGGTTGGTGCGATAGAACCCTAATTTGTCTCTTTCTCTCCCTCTTGAAAAAGGTACAAGATCAACGGCTACACCGGAATCAACAACGCAAGGTAACACACTTCAACCATAATTTATCAACAACAATTTTGTCCACTGCTCAGCTTTAACAAACGTGTAAAGGGAATACTCAACAAGATATGAACTCTAGGAAGAACATTTGCTTTCATCTTTATAATTTGCAATTAAAAAGGCCTGTGTTAAACTGGCTTTAAGTTATTCATGGCATATGTTCAGAAATACACATCGGTCACGTAACCAGGGGGGGGGGGGGCTTGATCCCCTTCTACTCATAACCCTGGTACACTCGAGCAACCCAAAATGAGATTGAAGAAAAACAAACTATGAAAATATCGATTAGCGGTGTATAGAATCGTGTTAGCAAAATTAACAGTTTTATTCAAGTCAGTTTGTGTCACGCAGCCGATGAACATGGCACATTGTCAAGCACGAACTGTATGTGTTGTGTGGAAAAAACATGTAGCGAGAATGCAGGGAAGCCATTTGACAGCAGGAAATACAGTAACGAGGGCTTCTTGTCTACCGTCACGGTAGCAGTTTTTCAATTGACGTAACTTTTTATTAAGAACCAGAAACCACCCAAACAAAATTTAACATGTGAAGGGACATGCAGGCTTATACTCAAATCATTGTTCTTGAATAGTGTTATAATGTTTTTATTTTTTCTCAAATTTCATTCAAATAATGGATGGAAAATGCAGGTAGATTTGTCCGTCCAATTTTGATGAAATTTTGAAGATTTTTTAATATAAAAACTAGATACATCAAATGAAACAGCTCCAATTATTTTCTGTATCAGCTTTCAGGTCCATCCACATATCGAAACACTTTTGGCCTGTCCAGTGTTACAAACCAATTTTAAAGAAAGCGTTAGAGACTACAAATTAAGCCCACGCCCATGAAAATAAGGGGATAATAAAATAAATCAAACAAAATTGTACCATGAAAAGCAAATATATTCAACTTAATTTAATAAATAATTAGAGAAAATCAAACATTGCAAACATTATTCCGTTATGAAATCAAAATACCGAAGGGCGGTTATGTTTGTCTCGCAACGGAGTAATTTACCCATTCCTGTTCTTAGCTGTGCTGTGAAGAGAATTTTTATATCGCCATGTCTTGTTTCTGCGCATTGGAACAGGTTTCTATACCTTCAAAAAAGTAACCCACACCTCGAGTGTCCTTTGGGCCTTGTGATTGGCGAAATGCATTAAAAAAAAAAAATAATAGTAAAACAATTATACTAGACATGTAGTTACTTTATTATTCCAGTCCTCTTCATTTGCTGTGGTGCTTCAGGGTCTTACCTCTCACCCAGTTGCCTCAAGCGAGTGAGCGTCTTTTTTAATTGTGCAGGTGGTTATTTACTGAACATATTACTTACTGAGCAGATAGTTCTAGGGCGGGTATTAGAGCGCTGTCCAGAAGGTTGGTGAGATAGAACCCTAATTTGTCTCTTTCTCTCCCTCTTGAAAAAGGTACAACGTCAACGTCTACACCGGACTTAACAATACGAGGTAACACACTTCAACCATAATTTATCAACAACATTTTTGTCCACTGCTCAGCTTTAACAAACGCATAAAGGGAATACTCAACAAGATATGAACTATGGAGAACTCTAGAGGTTTTTGTCATTGGAAGAACTCATTGAATGCACAAAAAATGCGCACTTATTTTCAAAGCAAATTCCCTTTTTGTATTGTCAAAGATGAAATATTTATTCACTTATTCGCCCCATAAGGTTAAGTACACACCACATAGTGAATTATATAGCAGTTACTTACTATTTACACTAGAAACATTAACAACAACAAAACATTCTTGCATACGTTTACAATCTAAACCATGACATCAGGTACTTCAAAAAGTAATAAGCATTGGAAAAACTGCAAACGTTACAGATGCAAGTGGCCTTCTTTATACTTTGTGTTTCCTGTCTTATCTCTAAAAAAAAAAAAATAGGTTTAACACAACTTTTGAAATAGTTACTTTGTTATGATAATAATGATTTCAGGTGGAGGACACGACACTGATATTATAACAACAACCCGACAAAAACGTAAGTCGAACTAATAATAATAATACGCAATTCTTATATAAAGCGCTTTATCACACCCGGTAGACGTCTCAAGGCACTGAATTACGTTTTGAAGTGTGAGACCTGTTCCTTAATATAGCACCATGAGACGGTTTGCAAGGTGCTGTGGCGAAATCTACAGCCGATCAACCCGGAACACCGCGGCGAACCCCTTCTCTGTGCGATAAGTGCAATGGGTTCTTTTTCATGCATTACAACACACGGGACCTACGGCTTTACGTCCCATCCGAAGGATGCAGCAATCATGGTTAAGTGTCTTGCTTAAGGACACGTCTTGCTAAGGACACAAGTGTCATGACCGGGACTCGAACCCACACTCTGCTGATCAGAAGCACCAGAGCTTGGTTCCGGTGTTTTTATCCGTTCGGCCAAGACACACGAGTTGTTCGAATCTAACAAATTTTACCTTCTTTCTTGCGTATCATCTTAGTAAGTTTTTTTAATATCATGAAAAGTGACATTCTATAAAAGAACACTACAAGCACTTCCACATAGCTTCATTTCTGTCCTCACAGAAAAAAACAACTTTTCTAGTATCGTCGTCACAGGTAACTTCTAAGCGCAGCGGACTCAAGCTCTGGTAGCTAAGTCATAAGGATGTGTCGTCGAATCCCGGTCATGAAACTTGTGTCCCTGAGCAAGACGCTGGTCTATAACTGATTCAAATAAGGGAAGGGCAGTTATGTTTGTCTTGCAACGGCTTTATGTGCCCATCCCTGTTCTAAGCTGTGCTGTAAGGAGACTTTATCTATCGCCATGTCTTGTTTCTGCGCATTGGGACAGGTTTCTATATCCCTTCAAAAAAGTAGCCCACACCTCTAGTGTCCTTTGGGCCTTGTGATCGACGAATTGCATTAAAAAAACAAAATAATAATAAAACGATTATATCAGCTAGACATGTAGCTACTTAATTATTTCAATCCTCTTCATTTGCTGTTGTGCATCGAAGTCTTACTTTTTACCCAGTTGCCTCAAGCGAGTGAGCGTCTTTTTAAATTGTGCAGGCGGTTATTTACTGAACATATTACTTACTGAGCAGATAGTTCTAGGGTGGGTACTAGAGCGCTGTCCAGAAGGTTGGTGCGATAGAACCCTAATTTGTCTCTTTCTCTCCCTCTTGAAAAAGGTACAAGATCAACGGCTACACCGGAATCAACAACGCAAGGTAAACACACTTCAACCATAACCTATCAACAACAATTTTGTCCACTGCTCAGCTTTAACAAACGCGTAAAGGGAATACTCGACAAGATATGAACTATAGAGAACTCTAGAGGTTTTTGTCATTGGAAGAACTCATTGAATACACAAAAATTCCGCACTTACTTTCAAAGCAAATTCGCTTTTTGTGTTGTCAAAGATGAAATATTTTTTCGAAGAAAAACAATTGACATTTCTTTGCAGCCTCATGTAAAAACCAAATCAAATTCCCAGTCTTTCTTCCCATTTGAATGGCAATTTAGTAAGATGTTTAAAATTAATCGGTGATTTTAATTTTTTTTTATAGAAACGACTATCACAATGACAACGAAATTTGGTAAGTTTCATTCTTTATTTGCGATATCTTTATCTACTAATCTTTTTGAAAAAAATGAAAAGCGTTAACTTGGGTTTATGATAATGTAATTTGTATTAATTTATTTTCATCAACAAAATTTCGGTTTCCCCAAACATTTTCTTTAAAGGCAGGGGATACTATTGGTAATTACTCTAAAAAAAATGACCATAAAAACTTACTTGGTAAGGAGCAACGGAGAGCTGTTGATAGTATAAAACATTGTGAGAAACGACTCCCTTTGAAGTAATGTAGTTTTTGAGAAAGAGGTAATTTCTGGCTAAAATGTTTGAACCTGAAAAATGCTTCAAGTATGAAGCCTTTTTCACGTAATGAGAAACATGCAGATTCAGTTTATTCGGATCCTTCTGCGTGGAAATAACTGCTCAGATTTTCGCCGATATCTCAAGAACGTTAACATCTTTTGAAACAAAATTTTCAGAGGTTAGTTTTATGGAATATGTCTACAATTATATAGGATTGAAACAAAGGTACGGTTCCAAATACCAAAGGTATAACCTGCCTTTAAAGTTCCATGGAAATAATGAAAAAAACGTTGACAGGATTTGTGTTTTTTTCTGTAGTATGCGTTGATCCATTTGTTGTTGGGGAACCAACTTGCTGTCAGTACCTGGACGTCTGCGCAATAAGTCCTCAGTTCTCTGGATCAGAGAACTGCAATGCTTGTAGAGAGCAACTTGTCTTCAATGGAACCGACTGCGTGCGCCCGAATGAATGTTTGTGCAAAGACATAGTCGGCTTCCACATGGTAAGTTTATAGCATCACAAGGTGTTAAACACCATGCGGTTGAGCATGGAAAATAAGATGAAATGATACCTTAACGATACTCTTGAAATTAAACATGACATGGTGGGTTGTTTTGCTGATTTTGAAACTATTGGAGTACTAACGTGAAAAGGCTTTTTTAGCTATTACCATTTTGATATTGTATACATTAGGTTGTAACCATCGTTTAAGAAAATGTATTTTTTGTTTTGATGTTGTTAATATAATTATACGATTATTAATTGGGTTTTTTTTTCATCATCGGCAGCCCGGAGATACATGGGAAAATGCTGAGAAAAACTGCAGCTACTGCATGTGTTTCAATAACAGAATTGAATGCCATGATCAAGTTTGTGACGACACCAAGTTAGACTGCTCAGAGGTGAGTGTTTAAAAATATGCAAGTGTTGAAAATCAAAATAATGATTCATGTGAAAGTCAAATGTTTTTTGCTGTGTAGTATTAAGAGGAAAGGTCTATTTGGACGTGTGACTATTTAAAGGTAAAATATAGGATTGGTAAAGCTGATAGTGTGGTGTTCTTTGTGTGATTCAATATATGCATGAACATTTTTTTTATTGTTACAACCACAATTAACATCGGGGTCTTCAAATGCTATTTCCTCGACTTTGACAGTATTTCAGATAGAAATATTTATATGGAAGATTGGTCCTGGTATGAACTTCATAATCAGTAAGCTTTTAGACTGATACAAATTTTAAAAAAATGGATGAATACCAATCCTGTGTTGTATATTTAAGATAATAGAAAACGGTGTTTGATAACAGTGAATACCCCAAAACGCTAATCATTTTCTACCGGTATAAGATTTTGATAGGAGACTAATGCTACCACATGTGGTACAATGCCTCATAGTGTATCTCAAGTTTGATGTCATGTTTATTTTTGTTCGAATCAAGTTCTTCTTAAATATGTATATATATACATTTAAAATCATGAATTTGCTTTTATAATTCCCAGGAGGACTACGTGTATCTTCCTGGAAAATGCTGTGCCGTGTGCAAAGGTAATCTAGATTTACTGTTCAAATGTACTGAAGTCTGCAAAGTTTGTCACGATTCGAAGAACGAACAAGCGAACGATTATTCAATCTGAAAGCTCACTTTTTAAATACATGATTCAAGTACCGACTGCCCAGTGGAAATTGTCCATCTGTTGAAAAATCTGGTTTGATTGCCTGCTATATTTATAGTATAAACTAGATAATTGAATTGGATATTCTTTTCCAAAATTATAAAAACGACAATCATATACCTTTAAAACGGTCCGATTTTTCGGGGGTGGGGTAAACAGATTTGAAAATGTACAAACATTATTTCTTACATCTGTATTTTGGTTTTTTTTTCTTTGTACAAATATCAGATAAGACAACTCCACAGCCAGGTAAAGGAATTTTCTGAAAATTTTAGATTTACTTTATTTTAATTACATTAATTGGACAACTTTATAGACCCCAGTAATATTTTGTTTAAAGGATATTAAATGTCTTTCCATGGATCAGCTGTCCGTATAATAAGGCAAAAAAAGTATTCTGTTTCCGGTTACCCGACCTACCCTAATTTTACGGCGCGACCCTAAACTTTTTATTCGACTTTTTCCTTATTCGGCAGCTTAAAATAATGAATTAATTAAAATGAAAAAATAAATAAATAAATAAATAAAAGTCTTTCAGTTTTACAATGACGTCGGCGCTTGAACGCCTGAAAGATTTGGACGTGCAGTTGATGATCATTGCTCACTGCGTGAGCGAACTGGGCCCAATTTCATGGCTCTGCTTACCGTAAGCAAAAAATCGGCGCTTGCGGAAGCAGAAAATTCCGCACTTACTTAAGCGTATTTCACGGGTTAGCAAGGAATTTTTGCTTGTGCGCGTGCGTAGTTCACGTAACTAAGGATTCCTCGCTTACACAGCTAGCGCAGAAATTCGGCGAATGGTCTTCGTAAGCGCAGAATGATGCAGTAAGCAGAGCCATGAAATTGGGCCCTGCACATTCAAACAAGTACAAATCCAGCGCACACCGTTGTTGCACGTGCTTCGTGTGTTGAGCATGCGTCACGTGTTATCTTCGCAGCATCGTTTTCAAAATAATCGGTCCCCGGTCGTTGTTCAAACGAGACAAGTTCGTGTAGCGGCAGACAAGGCTGCCTTCTATGTGGAATCGTCCACGTTCTGCCGAAGGTTTTTAAAGAATTTTCAGAGCGCGGGTGAACAATTTTCTGTGTCTATTTTGTGTTTATTGTGAACAAAATTCAAATGACAAGGATCTATTTGTGAGTTATATAAACAATATGGAATGCATTTCGTTCGGGCATTGTCACTGAATGTCACTCGATGAAATCTGGCTTTTCCATTTTACTCGGCTTGTATCGTTTCGCCTCATGCTGAAATGGAAAAATCTAGATTTTGCCTTGCGTTTTCCCCTCAAACTTACTCTTTTACTTAGTGGCGGCCTGAACAGGAATTGCACGGTACGTTTGCTCTAGTATAGGGGGTTACATAAATAAATAAATAAGGCATCAACCTATTGTGTTGTATTGTATTTTAAATCAATATTACCAACAAAAAAACTGTTAAAAATAAAAAAACAACTCCCGACCTACCGACCCTATTTTGAAATGGAATGTAATCGGAAACAGAACATTTTTTTGGCCTAACCTTCTCTCTTGTCTACATATACAAATGGTATCAGTCCTTTATACTATTTAACATATTTATATTTGACATAGAAGAAACGACCACTCCACAAACTTGTTATCACGAGTATTCTGGGAAGACTTACAGAGTGAGTTACATTTGTATTTCTTTAATTTAAAACGAAAATTCATTTCTTATTCTTCAAAAACTAAAATAGCATTAGTTTAACAGCTCAGTAATTTCAAATACGCTAACTTTCACTGACACAGAAGACTGACATATGAACTGATACACATTTTAAATGTTTCTTTGATTATAGTACTTGACATTTGTTATTATATCAAACAATTTTTTATGTTGAAATATTTACTTTCTTTTTTCAGTATGGAGAAGTATTTGCTCAGGGTGCTTGCGAAGAATGCATTTGTCTAGACAAGATAAGATGTGCAAAAAGTGAATGTAAACTAACACAAGAGGATTGTGAAGAGGTAAGTTCACCGCATTTGGCATTTCAATGATGTTTACTCCAAATAGACACAATCTGTACATGTTTGAACCTGGTACATGTTTTACAGGCAGGTGCATGGACTTAACACGTCTTTAAAATAGTGATGTGCACTTTAATTTCAACTGATTTCTTTCTTATTTTATTTTATACAGGGTGAAATGGTATTTCCAACCGAAGACTCGTGCTGCGAATGCAGAGCAATTGAAACAACAACGATTGTTCCAACCACAACCCTCCCAGGTTTGTTAATCCATTTCTGACAATCTAGTTATTTTATATGAACTACGGTATGTTTTCCCATTCCCCTGTTCGTTAACTTCTCCCTAGCTCCCACACAAATGTAAGACTTGATTTTTGTCATTGACAGCCTGCGTTGCTCCGTTTGTCTACCGGGAGAGTTGTGAACTCCACGTAATGTGCAAGACATTGGGGGATGATACCAAGGAAGTGAATTGTAAAAAAGGTTGCTTCTGTCCTGAAGGAAAACTCATGAGCGAAAAGGAATGCGTTCCGGCTCACCAATGTCCGTGCACAGATATATTTGGAATCAAAAGAAAGGTTGGTTGCCCTTTACCATCGAATGTTGTTTCTACTTGGTATGGTGAGGTATCAATGTATATTTTGTATGCGGTAAAACCATGTCTTTCAGAACCATGAAGGCCCCCTGAATTCCAAAATCCACTCCACGGTAGTAGAATAGTAGCAAGACGAGGTCTTACAAGAACAGTCTACACAGCAAAGCTAAATATTATCACATGGTGTTACCACAAACCAAAGTCATTTTACTGCTAAATAACAATTGGAACTGTGTAAGCACAGAATAGCTTGTAGCTCAGATAAAAAAGGTTTCCAATAGATTTTCGCCAAAAGATATTGGATCTGTTATGCGAAATAAGTTTTGAAGTCTCAGAATTGACTTATAACTTTTTTATTTTGAAGGGTAGTGTTAATCATGCTTCTCTATCTGTCTTTTATGACAGTGTCTTTTGGTTTGTAAGTTTGACGCAGCCCAATGGAGATTGACAGGCCCCCTAAAAAGGAACTTTTTTTAGAGTCATACTTTAACCCGTTGAAAAGTTCAACATATGTAATATAACAAATATTAATTGTTTTGACTTCTAGTTCAATGACATTTGGCCTCAAAGCGATTGCCAGGATTGTGTCTGCTATGAAAACATGACCATCAACTGCATGAAGAAAACCTGTGACCTAAAATGCGATGAGGTAACCTAATTTTGTTTGTTCTTTAACTTGTCCAAAATTATATATATCTTTTGAAGCATTGCAGGAAATCAACACCATCAACTTTTAGCTTAATATCATGCAGTCCCTTTTCAAACTCGTAGCATAAAGGTGTACTGTGTACAAGAATAACAAAGGCACCATGCTTAGAGTAATCGTAAACTGTGTTAAGTCTTAACTGTTTTTTATCGGACATTGATATTTTATATCAGAACAAAGAGGTGCTCATTGATCCAGAAGGAAGTATGTGCTGTTACTGTGAAGCAAGTAAGTGTTACTCCTTATTCATGCTAAGATTAAAACACAATATATTCAGTCTTATTATAATTTCGAGCTTATTAAAAAAAGAAAAAAGTAAAAAGAAACGTTTTAACAACATTGAAAAAAAAATAACACAATCCAAACATATTTTGTGAAACATTATATTCGCCCTACAGGTTAAAATCAAATGAATACATTAAAAAAAAAAATTCAAAAAAAATGTTTTTCTCCGTGCCTTTTACCACTTCAAGATGGAAATATTCGATCAAGACATACATATTTACCTTTTTGTATTAAAGGACATGTGAAGTGGTTTTTTTATTCAATACAAATTAACAAATGTATTTTTGGAGTGTAAATTATCATACACCTTTTTGTGTGGAAATGTTTCTTGTAAACATATTAAAATTAATTTTTAAGATTTTCAAGAACCGACCCCGCCCCTCCAATGGGAGCAATAATTTGCATAAGCATAAGCAAACTTGTGAGGTAAGATCGGGAGCTTATGTTGCCTGTGCATAACCATAGAAGGAGGATCATAAGAATCTATTTATATTTTTTATCCCCACAGTACCTGAGACAACAACGGAACTATTCGTCCCCGAAACAACAACAGCTGTAACAACTCCATCTGGAGAAGAATGCTTCGGATGTTACGACGAAAAATCAGAAACTTGCCATGCTGTACGTTTGCCATTGTTGATTCCAAGAATATCTAGTTTCATAGTCATACCCGATGGCAGGAAGTTTAGTCTCATCTTTTAAATAGTAATCATTTTCCTGCACAAAATTGTTTCTTTGATACCATTGAATAATGTTTTTTGTCAAAACTGTTTCCACCCTTTTTCAGTATTTATTGTTACTGAATGTACAAAAGAACTCATGAATAGCAGCGTTTTTCCGTTGTCACAAGAATTTAATAAAACTAAAATGGTCCCAGTGTAGATTCTGAAATATCAAAAATGAAAAAGAAAGAGTTTCAATTTTTTTTTTATATCTCTCCTGAATAGGCTTCCACATCATGGAAGGATGATGTGTGTACAACATGTGAATGCAAGTATAAAAATGAATTCAACATGATTTGTGAGCACACGCAATGCGGGAAGGACCTGGAATGCATAGAAGTAAGTGAAAATAATCAGTCATTTCCTTGACGATCGTAACTAAATTGTTGCAAAACAAGATATTAGCATTCTCAATTAACTTTATTTGGGGAGAAACAACCATGGACAGATGCAACGTCGTACTCTTTATAAAGAAACATTTTCACAATTTCCTGTTTTTGTTTAGAGTTGAATTAACTCTGCTCTGTGCTGGAATAGACCGATCCATGAAGCCCCGCCTCCTAATGTATTGACCAATCACAGCCTTGACAACGCCACTGAAAGTCCGACAAATGTCCGACACGTTAAAAATTCTACTAGAAAAGTAAACAAACCGCCACTGTTCTGACACACAACTGTACTCACTTTTGTTTTGTTTTGTTTTAATTTTTTCGTACTTCTGTTGGTGCAAATCCCACAGCAGTGGTCTCTGTACAGTTGTGTAAAAGTGGTTTAACAGTGTTCCTGTCTGCATTGTTCTTTGGACTCAAGGCACTGTTCAAAAGGCCACGAAACTAAATGATTAATCCATACCGTGAACGAAAACCATGTACGTGTGTGTGTGTATCGGATACATGTGTGTGGACACAACCGAACCACCGCTGCGATCGTGGCAAGAAAGTCACACCACGTGCTGTTGCTAGGCAGTTGCTAAAGTAGGCGGGGCTTAATGGATCGGTCTATTAAAACCGCAAGACCTATACCGGTATTATCACACAAATGTTGATATCACTTTACAAAAAAGATCACCATCATTTGCTTCCTTTGGTATCGTTTCCATGAGAAAAAAAGGAAAAGGAAACACTGACTGCAATGTTCTCAGACCTTATAGAATTACAAAAGGTTGGTTAAACCCTCCTAGTATGAGGTAGCGAGCTGTTGCCGTAAACAAATCTTTGTTCATATGGCCACCTTACGACCTTCAACCACCTCTTAAGATGTAACAAAGCCTTGGTGATGACGTGGGTTGTTCAAATTACACGTGACCTTAGATAATAATCCTTCACACGTTTACAGTGAGTGGGGTGTTTGCAGCACACAAAGGTTCAAAAATTTGAACCATTTATAATAATATATTTATACATATTGAATTTTTACAGTTTGTAGTTTGTAATCAAACCACCGCTTATTTTGCTAACTTTTCCAACGAGGGTTTCAAATTGACATCTCAGCCTTTTTGTCTGCACAATTTTCTGACTCTTCTAAATGAAGGGAAAATGCTTACTTTCACGTTCTTTGAAGGTATTCCAATTTTGTAAACAAACTTCTTTTGGTTGCTATTTGTTTAGGGACATGTTTTAGTGAAGGACGATGGAGATTGTTGTTACCACTGTGTACCAGACATATGCGTAGGAGACTTTAACTGCAACTCAACATTTTGCATCCCCCATATATGGGTGTGTGATGGAAACATGGAGTGTCCAAACGGTTATGATGAAGAAAAATGCCGTAAGTTGTCTAAATCGGGAAATATCACCTCCATAGCTTTATGGTTGTATACAGCTTTTTAATGTTTCATTGTGAATTTTGTGTATACATAGCAAGTCATGTACTATATTTAAAAAAAAAAATTTTTTTGTGATTTTCTTTTGTCATATTGAAGTGTTATAAATAGTAATTTGAACCCGTCAATATGAGATTATGTTTCTTTCAGTGCTTCGTTTATTACGTTTTATAAATCTTAACAATTATATATTTCAGCCTTGCCACCCACACCGCCACTACCCTCTCCAAGTAAGTGCATTATCTTATTTGTCTTCAATTGATACTAAATCATCTCAAGGAAAATGTTAACAATACTAACAATGAAAACAACATGCACCAACATGCATTTTATGTTTTATTTTAAATTTCTCTTTTCATTTCAGTGGTTCAAATTACTTGTCTTTATAAAGTTCCTTAAAATATTGCCGCCGGTAGTTTCATTTACAATAACCTTTGTTTAATTATTATTATTATTTTTATTTTTTTCTGACAACAAACTTCATGATACATTTTTGTTTAATCATTGTTGAAGCATGTGCCAAAACAGAGGAAGCGGCCGCCTGCAAAGAGTGTCGTGAACGAGTTTGCATTGACATGGAGTGTTACGAAATGGATCAGGACTTGTGTTGTGAGTGCAGGCAAGGCACCGTTTACAATGGCACACATTGCGTTCATCCAAAAGCCTGCAAGTGCCTTGATGAAAATGACAATATTCATTATGTAAGAAATCAAAAATAATATTCTTTATCCCCGATGCAAAAATTAACATCTATTATAATTGTTGCAGTACCCCCTGCTAATAGGATTCCAACTTCCTCTAGCTGCCAGGCAATCTCGGTAGTAGTGGGTAAGACATCTGGTCTAGAATGGCGGGGGTCATGGGTTCGAAATCCCAACCGAGGAATATGCCTGTGAATTTTTTTGACAGGACTCGGGGAAAGTACTGAGTATACAGTGGGTGTATGGGTAAAAATCACAAATAATTTTTGAAATTACATCGTAATATTTTGAACACATCTAAATTTGTTTTGGCATGTTTTTGGTGAACAAAGAAAGAATTGACTGGAGTAGGATTTGAACCTGCGACCACCATTTGTCCTTTGTGGCTTAGAACTAAATTTTTTATGAATAAAGCTTAAAGACTGACGAGGATTTAATTTACTAAAACTGTAAATTTGTTTATCTTAATCCTCCAGCCGTTTGACACATGGCAGGCTCCTGACTGCAAGGAGTGTAAATGTCAGTACAACAGAATAATGTGTCATGAAACGGGACTTTGTCAGTCAACGACGCCCTCAACATCTACATCGGCTCCTAAACCCCGTAAGTGTAGGAATTAATTATTAATAATAAAGTTGCAGGTACAAGCATGTGTAAATAAACCGATTGTGCAACCAATGTGTATATGTCAACACGTGACCTGTAGTGGGTACTACGTCATCTAAGCTGATGGAAAACTACATGCAAATAATAATAATAATAATAATAAAGGTTATTTCTAATGCTTCAGATTAATCTAAATAGATATTCAAAGCGCAGAGAAGAAGAGACAATGAAGAGTGAAGAACAAATCCAATCAGACCAAAATAACAACTGAGGAAATTATACATGTGCAAAGCAATGAACAATAACTAACAAACAATCTACCAATGAAAAGCTTTCTTGAAAAGATGTGTTTTGAGTGCCACTTTTAAAAGTGTGGACATCTGAAATATTACGGATATCTTGAGGAAGATCATTCCAGAGAGAAGATCCAGCACATGTGAATGGACGATGCCCCCCCCCCCCCCCCCCCACTGATTGTGAGTTTTAGGTACAACAAGTGAAAAAATGTTGGAGGAATGATAGAGGGATGATATTGAATGAACAGACTGGAATTGTACTCTGGAGCGGAACCTACCGGGCAATGAAATACAAGCAAAAGTCACTTAAATACAATATGGAAAGACATAGGGAGCCAATAGAGGGATTGTAACACTGGTGTGATGTGACTCCTGCGATTGGATAATGTAACAATTCAGGCAGCTGTATTTTGAAGCCTCTTTAATCTGGCATTTTCACCCTCCATACCCAAATACATGCTGTGACCGACAGTGAGTCACACAAAGAGTCGTCTCTTGGTAATATTAACTCAGAACTTTACTAAGCCCTTTGATTAAAGTTGTATGTTGTGACATTGATTTTAATCATATTACTGTTTCATAAACTACCAGTTGTCCGGAAAACCATGAACATTTCTAAATGTTTAAAGAAGTGCACTTTTCAATAAAGTTAACCAAAAAGGGATGTCAATTAGTTTTTATACACTTAAGGGGATTAGAATGTAGCACAAAATATGTTCCTAAGAAATTCACTTCAGGGATCCCTTGTCTACAATCCTCTGCTAACCCGAAAAACCTCCATACCCAATTTATTTTAGTACTGATCTTTCCCTGATTCTTTTACAAACTGACTTGCTGATGAACAAAAGAAAAAGTGAAATAAATGTGTGATGAAAAATGGAATTGAAATTGATTGTTTCAGTATAAAAAAAATAAAAAATTAAAATAAAAACGGACACACACACACAGTCGTGAATCACCATTATGTCCGAGGACTTCTATTGTTAATTCTATTGTTCCTGTACTGAAGCAATCCCCATTGGTTTTGTACACAAATGGCGTCCGAGGACCCATGAAGACAAAGAACTGACTAGTGAGGACCCATTGTCCCTATTGTAAAATGTCCTCGGAGCATATGGTCAAACATGCCCACACACACACCCTTACATATGGCAGCTACGGGGTCCTCCTATTGTTGTTCTATTATTCCCTTTTCTGAAGAATTCCTCTGTGGGGTAGCACTGGAACAAAGAAAACCTTGTAGGGTAGCATTGTTCCATTGTGTAAAGTGCCCATAAGTTGGTGAGTGTAAGGGCACCCATGTTGTAAACACCTGCAATCAGGGACCTCCTCTTTTGTTTGTACTTTTTGGCAACAGCTCCCATTGGTGTTGTACATGACTTTCCAACCTGGGACCATCACCCAACTGGGGACTCTATTGTCCCTTTTGTTATAGGTTCCCAGTTTGAATGTGTATACCTACCCAGCCAAACACCCAGTCCTTTGTGACATACACTGTGTGCGCATTCCTTTGTCATCTTGCAGTTAAGGCCCGTTTCAAACGTCGCACTCTTGCGGTGTTGAATTAAAATCATTTGAGTTTGGTAATAGCACGGCATTGGCACAGCAGTGGTTTCAAGCGTTGCGCTTCTGCCAAACTTCGCCAATAGCACATCAGGGCCTGTCGAGCCATGGTCGAGCTAAACCTCTGCTGCGCCTAATTCCAAAAGTGGTTGGAAACATCGGGCTCCTGCCGTGTCGAATAAAAAAAATCTGAATATTTGAGTTTGACACTGCAATAGCGCGACGTTTGAAACGGGCCTAAGAACAAGAAATCTTTAAAACCACCACCAGTTCTCTTAGAGAGTATTTTGAGATTGGACACCCGATCCCTTCAACATAATTTTGAGCTATTCAATGTTGTATAGAAACTACTTCCTTTTTGAGTAAAACAAGAATATCTAATTCATGAAAACACTGTGTGGACATGTGTAAGTCCACACAGTGTTTCAAGTTCCTACACAGTGTGGACATCTTTTGTTTTCAGGTCCACACTTCGTTTGTAGCGCTTAAACACAATTATTGATCAATGAACAATAAATTATTTCTTTGTTATTTTGTACACAGATTACTGCACTGAAGCTTGCACGTGCAATTTGGACTGCGAGGGTGAGTTCATTGACGAAAAGTGCTCATTTACTGTTCCCGAGGAGTGTAATGACACATGTATATGCCTACCACCAATGAAAAAAGACGATGAAACTGGTAGATCATGCATCTTTCAGCCATCACCAGAGGAATGCATCAAGACAACTACAGTCGGTAAGTGTAACAAAATAAAGTTTTTAAATTTATACCTTTTTGAGAAAAAGTATACCTTTGTGAGAAAGAGGACAACTAACATACAGAGAAATAGGAACGATGACGATAATCTACACTCTTCCATGGAAGTCAAGGATGAAGGTCAACTGCAGAACAAAATGATGATAATGAATTAAAACCCAGTAGCTTAATACTCTGAAATCACCTTGTAAACATTTGGTAATCATCTGACAAATGTAGTTTATAGAGGGTGCTGTTTAAAGTTGGTTGTGTTTTGCCCAGCTGCCGGAATTGCTGGTGGAATTTGCTGAAAAAGAAGAGGACTCACTACGGTTTGTTGGGAGTAAATTAAGGCATTATTTATACTACACCCCATACCTATTATACAATATGAAAAAAAGTACTTGATCGAAGTCTGTACCTGACACTGAGTGTGTACAAAATTCACATGTGAACCGCGGGAAGTCCAAGGATAGCAGAGTCCAACACAGTAGAAATAGAATCACTGGCTGGCATATTATCAGGAGGTGAGACTACTGCACAAGTATTTGGTTACATGGTGTGTAATCCAAGAAGTATCTGATAAATCAGTTTGTTGTCAGAAGTGTATGAAGTGGACCCACTAGGCTCGTGCTAATATTACAAGCAACCAAGAATACAAAGTGCTTGAGAAAGATGTCAATTTTGCATCGGGAATAAAGAATATTATTTGTGTTTTTTAAGCCATGCACCGATGTGTGTTAAGCACTGTATACTCCGTACTTTCCCCGAGTCCTGTGAAAAAAAATTCACAGGCATATTGCTCGGGTGGGATTCGAACCCATGACATCTGCCTGCTAATAGGACTGGAACTGCCTCTAGCTGCCAGGCAATCTCGGTAGTCTCATTGGTAAGACATCTGCTCTGGAATGGTGGGGGTCATGAGTTTGAATCCCACCCGAGGAATATGCCTGAAATATTTCACAGGACTCGGGGCAAGTCCTGAGTATACAGTGCTCAACACACATTGGTTTAATGGGTAAAAAGAACACACAAATAATATACTTGAGAAAGGTCGTCAAAACCTGATATGGTTCTGTAACAGTTCTACTGGAGAAGTAGCAAAGATGCTGAAGGGACCAGGTACAAAACCAGGTGAGACTGAATTTGTAAGCCAAGCCGATGACAAAGCTTTAGACTCATAAACTAGGTATTGTTTCAGACACCATGCAGAAATTGATGAAAATGCTGGCCGAAAAAGATGAAAATCTATACATTGTTATTGACGAAAAGTCAGCAAGTACATGGATGAGCAGAAAGAAAAAGAGAAGAGAGAGTGCAATTTTATCTTCCACAACATTGCAGAAGCAGAGAGCGAAGATGTTGAAGACAAAAAAATGCATGTCATTCATGAAGTAAGAGAGCTGCTAAAGTTTCTACAGGTTGATGACACTGTACAAAGTGTGCAACCGATGAGACTAGGCCAAAGAGATGTAGATTAAAGTAAGCCGAGACTTGAGCGTGACCATTGACAGTCAACAGAAAAACAAAATACATTGTTATACCATGGTATTAGACTGTGAATTTTTATTGGTCGAGAACCAATCACGTGACATAATACAAAATGTCATGTCTTCCCAAAAAAGTGATGTTGTCGGGGTCCATTACCTAGATCGTCCTCAGAAAATTCATTTCATCGTCCCCATTGATATGTATATTGAAGTTGGCAAATACACCCGAGAAAGAGGTAGGTCATGATGCCCGCGTCCATTACCTAGATTGTTCTCAGAACATTATTTCATCGTCCCCATTGATCTGTACAACGACATTAGCGGTACTACCTGAGAAAGAGGTTACTGAGCAACCACTGGTACTATGCACGCTACTGTACTTTTGATATGATGCTCGCGATAGGGACCAGTTGATACATTTTGGTTGACATAAAATTTGCAATGGACGCACTTGTGAATTGAATGTTGTCGTCTGCAAACTATGTCGGTAAGCGCCTTTTTAACAATCCTGCAATATAATACAATGGTATAACAAAACAATTGTTGTCTGCTGTGATATGTGGTCCATGCTGTGTTGGACACCCTCGGGGGGCAGATGGCACCCTCGGCTTTGCCTCGGGTGCCATCTGCCCCCTCGGGTGTCCAAAACAGCATGGACCACATCACAGCAGACAACAATTGTATACTGACAAATACGAAGCAACTTAAGGGGCATGAGAGATTTGGTAGAATATATATCACTCCTGATCTGACACCAAAAGAAAGAGATGTGAACAGGACGCTACGTGAGGACTTAAGATCATTTCTATCCTCGGGAGAAGATAATCTTATAATTAGAGGTGGTTAGGTGATGAAAGACAAAGGAGAGGAAACCGTAATTTTCGAGCCCAAGACAATGACCGCAAATCAGGAGGAGCAGGGACCATATAAAGGTTTCATGGCACACAGAACATTTTCGAAGTTAGATGCATCTGTAAATAAAAACAAAAAAATCTGCACCCTGCACGGACCTAAAGGAAACTAGATTGCCAAACAAGAAGATGGCCGATGAGTCAAAGTATTGTACAGATGAGCACTTTTTCATGAAGTGCTACGACACTGATGCAAATAGCCTGCTAAACAAGTTTGAGGAACTACAAGTTGTAGTCGACATTTGGAAACCAAAATTATTGGTAAATCTGAATCATGGTGTGATAAGAGTGTACTAGACACATTATTCAGAGAGGACAAAAAATCTGCTACAGGAGTATTACTCTGTATAAACAATTGTCAGCGTGTCATGGCCGAGCGGTCTAGTGCACCGGACTCAAGTTCTGGTGGTCAAGTCATCGGAGTGTGGGTTCAAATCCCGGTCATGACACATGTGTCCTTCAGCAAGATGCTTTACTCTAATTGCTTCTCTTCACACAGGGGTATAAATGGGTACCTCTGCGAGGGTAGAGGTTGATATTGTGTTTGTAAAAACCTTCAGAGCGCCACGGCTGCTCGGGCTGTATACTCCCCATGGAGCTGTGAAAGATTACAGGAATGTTATTGGCCCAATGGCCAGGGCACTAATGTCAAGCGCATTGAGATGTTATTGTGAAATGCGCTATATAAGAACTAGTTATTGTAATTGTTATTATTATTAATATTATTATTAGCTACAAGCAGTGAAAAGTAATGAACTAAGCAACCCTGCAATGGAAAGTGCTATTTGGTGCCAAGTAAAGTAAAACACTTAAGACACACTACTAGTTGGTGTTTGCTACAGAAGCCCCAGCAGTACGGACAAAAACAATGATGCACTACTTGACCAATTGAATTTGACTGACGCTATGAAAGCCTCGCATGTCCTGATAATGGGAGACTCCAATTTCAAAGAAATAGAATGGGACAATCAAAGTGTCAATGCCAGTGACAACCACTCGGCCAGCAAATTTGTTGACACTTGATAAAAGCCTTATCTGCACTAACGTGTGCAAGTCAGGTATAACGGCAATGGATAAGAACCACGCAGAACCCAACTTCAATAAAGCCAACTATAGCAAAATGAAAAACTACTTTCGCATTTTCAACTGGGAAGAAGAGATGGTAAAGTTAATGTGAAGAAGCAGGGCAGTTATTGAAAGAAAATTATAATCAAGCGATGAACGAGAGCATTCCTTTGAGGAAAGATACAAAAAAAGTATAAACCTCAATGGGTGAAATTCAGCGCCAAGAAATCACTAAAAAAAAAAATATGCACTGTACTAGAAGTACAGAAAGACCAAGAATTAATGTAACTATGTTGAGTACAAGAAGCAAAACACAAAACAAGGATATTAGTGAGGAAGGCACAAGTTGAATTCGAGCATAATTTGATGAAACTGTTAAAGCAGAAACCCAAGGCATTTTACAGCTATGTTAGGAAGAAGCAGAAAGCTAAGGTGGGAATATCCCAAGTCGAGAAGAAGAACAGAGACTTAACCGATAAGGACCAGGATGCAGCTGACGTTGCACCCTGTCTACACCAAAGAACCGGATGGAGAAGTCCCACATATGGATCGCCAAGTTGATGATAACTGTTCTATAAGTGACATTGACTTAATAGAGGACATGGTTTAATGCAAGGCAGGGTATGCCTTACCAACCTCCTGGAGACCCTTGAAGACATCACTGGTAGTCTGGATCAGGGCGATGCTGTAGAGGTTATATTCCTTGACTACCAAAAGGCATTCGACTCGGTTCCCCACAGAAGGCTGTCAGAACAGTTACAGGCATATGGTTTTCATGGAAAAGTTCTAAACTGGATTAAATTCCTCTTGACAGGGAAAACTCAAAAAGTAAGAATGACTTCATCTAATTCAGCAAATGTGGTCGGTGCTGGGATCCGGCCATCCTATTCATTATTTGCATCAATGACCTACTAGACCACGTGGGAAATTGCATCAAAATGTTTGCTGACGATACCAAATTGTATAGTGCAGTTAACAATGGAGAAGATGCAATAAAGATTCAAGAAGACTTAGACTACCTCCAGAAGTGGTCAGTAAAAATGGCTGTTGCATTTTAATTCTGATAAATGTAAGACTATGTATATCAGAACAGGCAACTACCACATGGGTCAGAGAACCTTTAACACAACAAATACAGAGAAAGACCTTGGTGTGTTTAAATCTAACGATCTCAAGCAGAGCACGCAATAAGGGGTATGAACAGCCTTAGAATTGTGAAAAGATCATTCAATTATATAGATGTCTACAGCTTTTCTACTGTAAACGAATACTGTGTCCAAGCCTGGAACCCTGGTTTGCAGAAGGACAGACTACTAAGTTGGTACCACATCTGAAAAACCTACCCTACACAGAATGACTACAAGCTTTAAACTTCTACCCATTAGATCAACAACGACTAAGAGGAGACTGGTCAAGGGACTATAACAAGTAGATAGCAGGACATAACCAGGAGCACCAGCACTCTTTTTAAAATCTGTATAAAACAACAAGGCCATTGGGTGTGAATGTAACTTCTTCTCTCAGAGAATCATCCATGACTGGAATAGTCTCCCTCAACACTTAGGAAATGCCAGGACAGTGTCTACATTTAAGAAAGAGCTTAATGCCTACTGGAAGAAAAATATGATAGGATATGGGGTCCCAAAGGCTACAGCCTAAAAATTGTCTCCCATAAATCGTAAGTAAGTAGCATGCTAGTAATAATGATAATAATTTACATTTATAAAGCGCCAAAATCATACACAGTCATGCTATATGGCGCTGATGCTAAAAAAACACATTTATTGCTGGTAATATTCCTCCTGGAATAGATATGACTTTGGGAGTTTCTTGAAAGTCTTCAATTTACTGTTCTTGATTTGTTCTGACAGTTTATTTTGCAATTTGGGGACATACACATAAAATGAGAGAGTTCTGGGCTCAACAAGTAAACAGTAAAATTTATAATAGTATAGGTCGAGTGTTGAAATGGCCTTCAAAAAGGAGCCATAGAAAAAACTGCTTCAAAATGAATGAAAAAACTTGAAACCAACTGATCTGTATGCAGGCAATGATGCCGCTAATATTGCCATCAGATTGTAAAGATTCTTTATTTTACAAAAAGAGTCCAATTTTGGGTAGAAATTTTACTGGTGGCGACCATTTTCGTGACTATCATGATCAAACCACGTTTTACAATTATCAATTTCGCTGCACTATTATAATAATGACAAGGCTAACGATCAGTTTGAAAATATTTTTCTGGGGGCTTATTTAAAGGTTATTGTATGGAACAGCTGGCGAAACGTAAGTACTGGAAAAGAATTGATTCACATGACTGGTTATTTCCAGTGATCAGTCAATATTGTTGTAAGATTGTAAAGATTCTTTATTTTACAAAAAAAGTCACATTTTTGGTAGAAATTAAGGAAAGAATTCTTCTTTTCAACAACTGAAGATTGATATTAAACAAGTAATAATGATTTTGCGGTTTAGTGCAATTTCTCCAATGCTCTTGTTTTTGTGTTTGGTTTCCAGCTCCAGTAGTAACAGGGTTCAATGTTGTGATTACAACAACTAAACAGCAAAGACGGACAACACCCACAACCGGTAAGAAATTGATGATAACAGTTTGTTAATACCAGATTATTTGATGCTCATCTGTTGTATAGGACATTTGCTTTGACCGTCTCCGTTCATTTTAGTTTAAAATTGATTTAGGACAAAAATACAGAGTTATTATCACTCGAGCTGCAATTTAAGTGAAAGCATTCTATTTTGATTTTTTGTGTTTTTTTTATGCAGTGGTTACAACTACAACTGAAATGCCTACCTCCACGACAGCAGGTAATGTCCGCTGTTAATTTGGACTTTCCACTGCACATAATGTAAAATGTTTATCCATGCTATTCATCGTGTACAGTGGTTTGGATTGGTAATTGATATTGATTTTTTTACATACACCCACTCCAGGTTACTGTCTGGAACCGATGAGCGGCGAGCAGGGACTTGAACAAGATCGCTCTTTTACACCACAGAAAATTCAAGATCAATCTACTGATATCAACGCTGATTATCCATGGACCTTTGAGTTATCGCCAGATCTGGAAGAAAAGGATATCCCTCGGTTGACTGTAGATTTCAATTCTAAAGTTGAAGTGCGCGGTTTTAAGCTACGAGGCAGTGGCGAAGGAGTCAAGATTTTAGAATTCATTCTCTGGGCCAAATCCGATGATAAGGGACAGTTTGTTGAGGTGGTGCAAGATCAGAAACTGAGAGCATCCTTGTCCGGAGAGAAATCCGAGTCCGTCGTTCTGGACACTCCCTTGACTGGAGTTGTTGCAGTTAGATTACAAGTTCAATCCATCGACGACGAAATTGCCGGAAGTGGTAGTTTGCGACTTGATGTCCTCGGCTGCAAAGAGGGTAGGACGAATTCCTTAAGACTATTCTTCAATTTGTATTTTAGAAGTTTAGACTAATTTGGCTTTTGTAAATAATGATGATTTTTCTTCCATACTGCACAGAAATCTCAACAACTACACCGGTTGTCACAACGACAAAAGGTAAAGCTTTTAATTGCATCTTTATATCACAATTTCTTGATTGTTTGAATTAAAAATAAAGAACAGAATACCAGCACTTTGTTTTGTTTGTTTTTCCAGAAAATTTTCTTTCAGAGATTTACAAAAGGGCCAAAAGAATTATTTGACGACTTGCATGTGTACGCCCATTTGCCACTTTCCCATCAGACACTCTTTTTTAGCCATCATTGTGAGAGGTTTGGCTAATTTGTAATGAATGCGAACAAAACTGAAAGGCAGAAAATTAAAGAACACTCACTTAACAATACGTAGATACCATTGTGTAGCAAAAGACAACTGACATACTTGATACATGAATGGATCTTTTATTTTTTTTTAACAGTTGTTACAACTTCGACCCAAACGTCAACCTCTACTACAGCAGGTAAAGCCCACCAATTTATGTTGCATTTTTCTGCAGAAAGTATTTGCCCGCACTTTGATTATTAGTACTATTCTGGCCCTCTGCTTTTGTGTTGATAACTATCTTTTTAATATTGTTTTGAATGTTTTCTTCCAGGTTACTGTATGGAACCATTGAGAGGCCAGCAGGATCTGGAACAAAAGCGTTCATTTTCACCGCAGCAAGACCAAGATCAATCAACTGGTATCAACGGTGACGGTGTCTGGACATTGGAGCTACTGTCAGATGGTGATGCAGGGAAAATTCCTACTGTGACTGTTGAGTTCAAGTCCCAGGTGGATGTGCACGGATTTAAGCTACAAGGCAGTGGTGAGATTTCAAAAGAATTGACATTCATTCTGTTGGCCAAATACGATGTGGATCAACCGTTTCAGGTGCTGGAAGAGGAAAAACTGGTGGTAACATTGACAAGCCAAAGAGTTGAGTCCGTCGTGCTACCTTCTCCCATACAAGGTGTGCTGGCGATTCGCTTGCAACTTGAGTCCGTCGATAAAGAAGATACCGGAACTGGTAGTCTGCGATTCGATGTTCTTGGCTGCAAGAAGGGTAAGTCGATTTAAAGATTATATATTTATATACAACAAAATACCTGAATGCAAATTTCAAAATTTCCTCAACTAATATTTATCAATGATGATTTCTTCTTGATTATGAACAGAAATCTCCACTACTACACCAGCTGTTACAACCACTAAAGGTACATCTTGAATATTATTGATATTTTGCTTTGTTCAAGTGCAAGTGCTGAACAGAAACAAAAAGTCAGACTGATTATTTTGCCCCTGTCGCATGCAATTATGTCCTCTATGCGATACTATCCGGCGGACATTATTGCATGTGCAATACCGTCCGCCGGACGATTTTGCATGCAATTGTGTCCGCCCGGACGCTGCTGCATAATGCAATTGTGTCCGCCCAGACACATTTGCATATGCAATCGTGTCCGCCACCGTGCAAAACGGTCCTCGAAGCCTATGTTCAAATATTCGGCGAAAACAAGCCCCAGGCACGGCGGGCCCGTGGAAATTTTGCTTGACCATGACACCCCCGGGTTATGTTTATAAATATGTCAAAAGATTTAAAACAGAAGAAAAACTAAAGCACTGAAACCGTTGCAGTAAGCTTCAATCATAATACATGAATATTCATGCCGCACATGTGCATACGTACGTTCAGTGCATGCACGCTCGCTGACGCACAATGTACATGTACAGTACGTCGGACGATTTTGCATAGCCCCGGACACGATTGCATATGCAAAAGTGTCCGGAGCGGACAGTATTGCATGGCGGACACAATTGCATCTGACACCCCCCCCCCCCTCCCTTATAAAAAGAAAAAAAGAAAGTGGCATGCAGTGTCTGCCTTTCATATTTTTTATCTTCAAATAACTTGACTTGAATATCAACCCTATCATTTCCCATAGCATGTAATGTTCATACCACATGCTTTTTGTCTTCTTCAAAATCAGTATCAGAGAGACATGCGAGCTCAGATCTGAAGAGGCAACCCTAAAAAAAATAAGAAAGCCAAATTTGATCTGGTGAAATTGCAATACAATTGATAACAATATATCTGTCATCATTTGCAGTGGTTACAACTACAACCCAAACGTCAACCTCGACTACAGCAGGTAATGACCGCATTTCACTTGGCATTTTTTTGTCACTGTCAACCATCATTACGATATAATTCTTGTGTTTCTGATCATCTTTTAAAAACGCGGTTGATGTTATCAAATTACAGGTTACTGCATGGATCCCTTGAGTGAACAGGCGGCTGTTAAAGAAGAGCGATCTCTTACACCACAGAAAAATCCAGCTCAATCAACTGATATCAACTCTGAAATTCCGTGGACCTTCAAGCTATTGCCGGATGCTGTTGAAGATGATAAACCTCGGGTGACTGTTGAGTTCAATTCTAAAGTTGAAGTGCGCGGATTTAAACTACGAGGCAGTGGCGAGGGAGTCAAGAACTTAGAATTTATTCTCTTTGCCAAATCTGAAGATAATGGACAGTTTGTTCAGGTGCTGCAAGATCAGAAACTGAGAGCAACCTTGTCGGGAGAAATATTGGAGTCCGTCGTTCTGGACACTCCCTTGCATGGAGTAGTTGCAGTTAGATTACAAGTTCAATCCATTGATAACAAAAGTGCAGGAACTGGTAGTTTGCGATTCGATGTCCTCGGCTGCAAGGAGGGTGAGTGAATTTAGTCTTTGTTACTGTCAAATGCAAAATCTATAACAAGTAGTCTATTGTGCAGCAAATGAATTAATACTGACTATTTTGTTTACTATTCCCAACAGAGATTTCAACCACTACTCCAGCGACCACAACGACTAAAGGTAATGCAAAGTTTTTGACAATTTTTTTAGTTGATATCCTTTCTGAAATGTACCTGTCGGTAGACTGCTAGGTGGTTTTTTCTTTTTTATCCATCAATCGTCCAGCCTGTTTTCTTGATTGTCGTTGTTTTAGTATCGCACCAATCTAGAAGCAAATGTTAAATTGAATTCTTGAATTGAATCCAGATGAGATGTTTTCATGGAGTAATGAAGCACTGTATAACTGTTTGGTTCCTCAAAGCGCTGTGCCCAATATGTCAACCAGTTAATTGTTCTTTATCATTTGCAGTTGACATAAACCACCCCGGGTGTGTTGCAAAACTTGTCCCCATTTTCTTTTGCACTGCAGTTGATTGACAGTAACTTTCGTTATTTTCTTTGCAGTTGTAACCACTACGTCTCAGTCTCCGACCTCCACAACTGCAGGTGGGTACTTTATTTCATTCTTTCGTCAACGTGAAGGAGCATTGGCTCATGCTTAACTTTTTATCTTCGCAATTGAATGTGAAATTAATTTTCTGCCAACGCTTTTGTATTAGGTTACTGTAGAGAACAATTGGACGGGACGCAAGGACTGGAAAAGAATCGATTTACACGACCGGTTATTTCCAGTGATCAGTCGACAAGTGTCAACGCAAAGAAACCTTGGACGTTCATCCTTGATTACAAGCCATCTTTGAAAGATCGAGACATTCCGAAAAACCCACAAGTAACCATTGAGTTTAAAACACAAGTCACAGTTACTGGAGTTAAGCTTCAGGGCAGTACAAATGGCGACGACAAAGTTCAAATCATCTTGTTGGCTCAACGCAGACTCGATGGAGCGTTTGATGTAGTACAGAAAGCCTCCGGTCAGGCATTGGTAAGTGAAGCGTTTCTCAAGAGGAACTCCCCAAATACCCATATAAGTTTCATATAAAAAGTCCAGCTTCATTTGACAGCATTAACAATCGATTCCCATGTAATGAAGTCAAGGCATTTGAAACTTCACATGCAGATGGCTGTTTTTTACTGATTTCGTTTATCTGTTGCAGATTCTGGAAACGAGTCTTAATGAACGACCTTCAGACTTAATCTTGAAAGAGCCGTTGAAAGGGTTGCTGGGATTGCGCTTAGAAATAGTCTCCATCTCAAGCATGGAGGAAGCAAGTCAATCCACTGACAGCAAATTTCAGGCCAGTTTACGTGCTGCTGTCCTTGGTTGCGAAGAAGGTACGTAACATTCAGTGACAGCATGAGAAACTAGAACATGAGGAGTACCGGCGTAAGAGTATAAAAGAAGATTTTGTTTTCATCAAATGGTCTTTGTTTTTTCTCATTTCTACAGAATTGTCAACTACCACTCTAGCGAGTACAACGACCAAAGGTAAATCAATCATTAAAACATGGCCGTCTGGTCGAACTTGTTTTCATGACATCAACTTGAAAACATTTTCCATTATCCATGATCAAATAAAGAATTCTTCTTTTCAACAAGTGAAGATTGATAACAAGTGATGACCATTTTGCGGTTAAGTGTAATATCTCCAATGCTCTTGTTTTTGTGTTTGGTTTCCAGCTCCAGTAGTAACAGGGTTCAATGTTGTGATTACAACAACTAAACAGCAAAGACGGACAACACCCACAACCGGTAAGAAATTGACGATAACGGTTTGTTAATACCAGATTATTTGATGCTTATCTGTTGTATAGGACATTTGCTTTGACCGTCTCCGTTCATTTTAGTTTAAAATTGATTTACGACAAAAATACAGAGTTATCTCACGAACTGCAATTTAAGTGAAAGCATTCTATTTTGATTTTGTTTTTGTTTTTTGTTTTTGATGCAGTGGTTACAACTACAACTGAAATGCCTACCTCCACGACAGCAGGTAATGTCCGCTGTTAATTTGGACTTTCCACTGCACATAATGTAAAATGTTTATCCATGCTACTCATCGTGTACAGTGGTTTGGATTGGTAATTGATATTGATTTTTTACATACACCCACTCCAGGTTACTGTCTGGAACCGATGAGCGACGAGCAGGGACTTGAACGAGATCGCTCTTTTACACCACAGAAAATTCAAGATCAATCTACTGATATCAACGCTGATTATCCATGGACCTTTGAGTTATCGCCAGATCTGGAAGAAAAGGATATCCCTCGGTTGACTGTTGAGTTCAATTCTAAAGTTGAAGTGCGCGGTTTTAAGCTACAAGGCAGTGGCGAGGGAGTCAAGAACTTAGAATTCATTCTCTGGGCCAAATCCGACGATAAGGGACAGTTTGTTGAGGTGGTGCAAGATCAGAAACTGAGAGCATCCTTGTCCGGAGAGAAATCCGAGTCCGTCGTTCTGGACACTCCCTTGACTGGAGTTGTTGCAGTTAGATTACAAGTTCAATCCATCGACGACGAAATTGCCGGAAGTGGTAGTTTGCGACTTGATGTCCTCGGCTGCAAAGAGGGTAGGACGAATTCCTTAAGACTATTCTTCAATTTGTATTTTGGAAGTTTAGACTAATTTGGCTTTTGTAAATAATGATGATTTTTCTTTCATACTGCACAGAAATCTCAACAACTACACCGGTTGTCACAACAACAAAAGGTAAAGCTTTTAATTGCATCTTTATATCACAATTTCTTGATTGTTTGAATTAAAAATAAAAAACAGAATACCAGCAGTTTGTTTTGTTTGTTTTTCCAGAAAATTTTCTTTCAGAGATTTACAAAAGGGCCAAAAGAATTATTTGACGACTTGCATGTGTACGCCCATTTGTCACTTTCCCATCAGACAACACTACACTATTTTTTAGCCATCGTTGTGAGAGGTTTGGATAATTTGTAATGAATGCGAACAAAACTGAAAGGCAGAAAATTAAAGAACACTCACTTAACAATACGTAGATACCATTGTGTAGCAAAAGACAACTGATATACTTGATACATGAATGGATCTTTTATTTTTTTTTAACAGTTGTTACAACTTCGACCCAAACGTCAACCTCTACTACAGCAGGTAAAGCCCACCAATTTATGTTGCATTTTTCTGCAGAAAGTATTTGCCCGCACTTTGATTATTAGTACTATTCTGGCCCTCTGCTTTTGTGTTGATAACTATCTTTTTAATATTGTTTTGAATGTTTTCTTCCAGGTTACTGTATGGAACCATTGAGAGGCCAGCAGGATCTGGAACAAAAGCGTTCATTTTCACCGCAGCAAGACCAAGATCAATCAACTGGTATCAACGGTGACGGTGTCTGGACAT